>CM060680.1:65284083-65471583 GCA_030686995.1 Artemisia argyi
CAATTAAGCACTTATTGAAACTTGGTTTACTCAGGGAATGACACAACTTTGAGGGTTGAATCCAGGTGGGTCCCAGGGGTCCTTAGGTCAAACAAAAGGTCAAAATGGGAAGCCTACTAGGAGGGGGTTTGGAGGAACCAAGATTATGGAGTAGGACCCACTGAGGTGGCCACAAAACCACCACCAAGTGGTGGTGGTGGGCTGATGTGTAGCTGCATAGGGGAAGGTCTCCCCCTGCAAGTCACTTTGGGGGATTGTGGGGCCCAGGGAAAAAATTGAAAAAATCAAAGGGACATGGGAACTTAAAGTTGAGCTGGTAGGCAACTTAATCTAAAAAGCACAAGGCCTAAAAACAAATACACAAATCAAGAAAATTCATGCCATTATGGGAAAATTTGAAAGAGTGCAAATTTGACTTTTTAAGAAATACACCACAGTTGAGTTATATGAAATTCTCATGGATCTAAACTGCAAATTATGATGAATTGAAATGGATTAGGACTAAATTAAGTAAAACAAATAAGTTCCTCACTGAATTACAACCTAGATTACCAAAAGAACTTAACAATTAACTTGTGAAGTGATTAACAAAGAGATTTGACTTTTTTCAAAACAAGACTTGATTATTATGACTAACTTGAGCTGAGGTGACCTATTGAAACATGTAGTAACAAAGGACAATGAGAGAAACACCAAGGATACCACAGGATTCCCTTGAACTAAACACTACCTTACGCAACTGAATATGAGATTTTCAAAGTATATGGCAAGCTTGGATCATGAAACTGCTTTGCAAGTGCATAACAAGTTGAAATGATCTTAAATGAACTCACAAACAACAACCACCACAGTAAAACATCCTTAAGGAATAATAAGCTAAATGAACAGTTAAAAATGGACAATGAGCATAATGAGATTGACTTGAACAAACAGCTGTTTCAAAACAAGATTATAACTACAAATCAACATTAACTAAGTACAGATCACTGAGATTAAGCACTAATAACAATTCTACAGTAACAAGCATAAAATTAAAAATAGAGGCTTACAATTGATTCAACTGTGAGATCAAAAACCAAGAAACATGGAACCTTCACTAAACCTAACACCTCCCTGAGGTTTCTAAACCATTGCAATTCCAGAAGCACCCTTGATCCAAAGCTTGTCCCACCTTCAAGACTATTTTTTTTTGTATTTTATTATATTTTAAAGCTATTTATGGTGTTTTTTAATTTTTGAAGCTAAGACTAATTTTACTGGTTATAAAACTTTTAAAAGCTTGTTTGGGACTGATGTGAGCTTGTGATTCTAATACAACAAACATAAACAATCAATTACACTTTTTGAGATTTTTGAAATAATAAGAAATTACATAAACTAGAATTGGTACTTAAATTTGAAATTGGTAATTGAAATAGATTAGAATTACTCTGAAACAACTTAATACATGAGTTTAAGACAGAAAATTACACTTAAAAAGGAGGATTAAATTAAATGACTACCTAAATTAAACTACAACTAAATTAACTAACTACTGGTCCATGTTGCTCCTTTCTTTCTTTTTATTGATCCTCTGAGCTCTGTGGGTCCCACTGAGCACATCCCACCAATAATCTCAGCCTTTGGATTACTTGAACTCATCTTAGCCGTTGGTGATTTTTGGCGCCAAAACTGTTTGAATGCAATTGGGGGGGGGGGGGTGTGATATGATTGGTTCTTGGGGAAGTGTGATTGAAGGGATAAGGGAGGTGGTGGAGCAAGTGGGGGAGTTGCTGGGAAGGGTGGTATTGGTGAGTGGTTTTGCAGGGGAGGGAAAGTGGTATAGGAGGGAAGGCTGGGTTTGACTGGTGGGTTTGACCCTGGTAATAAAAACGTGGGGGTGGGCTTTGTTTTGTTGGGCTTGGGTGATGGGGTGGACTGGATCAGGTAAGGGGTGTTGGGTGGATTTGGCTATTGGATTAGTTTTGGGGTTATAATAAGGTCTAGGGTCCATTTGGTTTGTAGAATAAATTACAAGGACCAAATTTGTAAAACTGAAATTCCAATGGGCTGTTTTGCCAAGCATCCAAAGTACCCATAAGGACCAAACCTGCCATTTATCAATTATACATGGATCACAAATAAAATTTTCATTTTAAAAACACCCGAGGACCATTTTTGTAATTTTCAAAAGTTGAGGGACTCTTTCTGTCAATTGCCCAAACTTATGATCCAAGGGCTATTTGTGATAACTTATGATTTTCCAAGGACCAAAAAAATGATTTTTCATCCAAAAATATCCCACCAGGGACCATTTCTGCCAATGTTTGAAACTCCAGATACCAAAACTGTAAATTTCCAAAACTTTTCAGATTTTTCACCAAAGGACTAAATATGACAACTTATGATTTCAAAAGGACCTTTGGTGACTTTTTCTTTCCAAATAAGTGCTCAGGGACTATTTTTGCCAATTTTTGAAAGTTGAGGGACTGAAACTGCCAATTTTGCAAACTTTGTACATTTTTCATCTGTTTTTGCTCATTTTGCATCTAAAACATATAAAACACAATTTTGAAATATTTTTAGTATTTTGATGCATTTCTGAGTGTTTTTGTATGTTTTGCAGTTCAGATTAGACCAAAAATGATGAGTGTTTGAGCACTCATCAATCCCCCACACTAAACTATTGCTAGTCCCTAGCAATAAAATGTTTTGAAAACTTGATGGATTTTAAACTCTTTACTAAAAGCCATCACTTTTGGAGTAGCCAGGTGTAAGAACTGTGGCACACCTGATAACCGTGTGATTTTGAGCAAACCACCAGCTGTCAACGGATTTGATTAGTCTTTACCAAAAGCTGTTTGCTTCTGGACTAGCTAACTCTTGATGGACAAAGTCAACATCTTGGTGAGCTGATTACCAATTATGGATTTTCCACTGCCTTTACCATAAGCCATAATCTTACGGGCTAGCCAACTCATTCGCTTTATGGGATATGGCGAGTTGAGGTACCATACAATTTTGGGCAAATTGCAAGCCATCAACGGATTTGAGATGTCTTTACCAAGAGCCGTTTGCTCCTGGACTAGCCAATCTCTTTTGTCGCTTAGACAAGGCGGACTGATAACCACAAAAATTTTGAAGCACCAGTGAAAATTTTTTAAAATTTTTGAAATTTTGGCCAAAACGGGGGTATTAGATAGTAAAATGTGATAAAATTCGCTAGAATAGCGAATTCCCCCCCACACTTAGAATGAATATTGTCCTCAATATTCAAAGTCCCGGCTATTATGCTGACATTTTGAACGTAAAAGGGCAACATTACAATCTAAATGTGGAAAACACCATTTTGTTTTTCACTTCATTTGTAACCACAGTGGGGGTAACTCCCCCACACTTAGGGTGAAAACCTTATATGCATGCTACTATTTTTGTTTACCGAGTCGCTAGCTTGACTCGACCCCGAATTCATTTGTCCTTGGGGAAGCATGATGTGGAAGAAGCAATCTCAATCGGACTTTCATTCAAGATGTTTGGATAAACATTTGAAGCACGTGAAAGTTCCACACCGATGAGATATAATCCCGGCTCAAGATAATGATACATGAAAATGCCGGGATCAAAGATGGTATCTTCATTCCCGAAGGAGTGAAGAACAAGAGAATAGGTGAAGAAAAGGAAGAAAACCATGATGAAAATCATGATAAGATTTTCTTCCTCGAGAGCAGGCTCCGTAGCTTGAGTTTGGATTTCAAAGGGTAAGCTCAAAAACATCCCAGGAGGGTGGGTGGGAATTTGCAAATCCTCATGATTGAGTGCATCTCCCCCCGGGATATCAAACTCCGGAGGAGTCATGATATGATGAGTGAGTTCACCGGAGAACTCCTCATGAAGAGAATTATTCACAAGATGTGAATCTGTGAACTCATGTTCCGGAATAGACTCATCACAATCCTCATTCTGAATATCAAAGAGTGGATTATCAGAAATCAAAGTGAATTCGGATTCGAATTCATATAGAGGATTGGTGAGAGTAGTTGATGCGTGGGAATCGCAACAGGCTTTACCTCTCGAGGGATCTCGAGAAGCTTACAACCCCCACCAGGCAGTGTACCTGATCGTTGTAGTATAGTATAGTGACAAGTACCGGGGGATTGATCGTTCAGCTAGGAATAGTGTCGCTAGGATTAGAAAACCTAAATACTAGTTCTAAAGGTGAGGGATGATTATTTTCGTATTTTTATATTTTATGAAAAGCAATTAAAAATCTCGGGTTTGAAGGATTTGGGCGGAATTAGTTGCTAATCAACTAACCCAATACTAAATATGCAATCAAAATAAAATACTAGAAAGGAAAATAAACTAAATTATACTAAAGTTGTGAGCAATAAGTGGAGAAAATGTGTTTACTTAGATTTCACTACTCCCTAGACATCTTTTACACGTTAATTACTTGTTATAATTGCATGGATGACGGATCGTATTCCTTAATACCATTCATGGGGTGGCACACTTAACTCCCCAATTCTATGAGCTCTTATCTCTTCCTATACCATGCCCAGCACAACTATAGGGATTATAAACAGTGGCTCATGCATTAAATACAACCAATAAAGACCTAGTGCGCGTCGGTTCATGTTTCTTAAGACGTTCAAACATGTTACCAATTGGAGATCTGCCAGTTTTCTTAAGCCTAACATATAAATCATTCATCCAAGACAAGTATAAACAAGTAATCAACACATAATTAACATCTAGGTTTCATTAGATCCAAGCAAACACAAGATAGATCTAGCCTAGCATGATGAAATTAAGACAAGAACAAGATATAGACAACCAACACATAGACATATTGATTGAATTAAAAGAACACTTATCTCAATTACACATGAAAGGTATCAAGGGCTTGGAACCCTTGAAAAACCTGTAAAATTCGCACCAAAATCGTACTTAGGGTTTCTCCAAAACTTCTCTTTCTTAAATGTGAAAATTAGAAAACTATATATAGGAAAATGGGTCTGACGGCGTCAAGACCAAGCTTGTGACGCCGTCACCTCGCCGCCAAAACTCTTCTCGGACTGCCTTGATCTACATTTGACGCCGTCAAGTGATAATCATTTTCAGGCCGTCATGACTTTTACTCTTGACGCCCTACTTCGTGACGCCGTCAAATCTTTACTGGATCGTCATGGAATTTTGCTCTTGACGCCGTCAGGATGTTACTCTTGACGCCGTCACCTACTGTTCCCAGCATGGAAAATTAAGACTTTGGCGTTTTCTTCACTTTTATGCTCCAAGAACGTCCGAATTGCTTCCTTTTCCAGATTTCTCTCCCAAAGTACCTAAAATCACAAAAGGAACGATTTAGGGCATTAATTGATCAAATAAATTCGAATTCGGGCTTAAATGACCCCCTAAAAACGGATCATTTTTCGCCTCATCATATACCCTTACACTTGAGATTTGCTTGTCCTCAAGCAAATGCGCTTTTATTCTACTCAAAATACAAGTTAGGGGTCATTTAACACTAATATAAAAGTAATTACAACAAATAATCGTTCCACTAAAGACCAATAGACAAGCACGGAGGTCATACACAAGCACCTCACAAATAGTGTTTTGATACTCACATCTCTCGGGTGTGATAAAGTGTAAATTACAATATGGAAACGGAAGATATCTCTCACTACCTGTCATAGCAAAATAGATTACCATAGGCTTGGGAAAGGATCAAACCTCCACCACATGGTGTAAGCACCTAGGATAAACTATCAAAGAGGTCTTTTAAAGGGTTGTAACGTTAGGTGTAGGGATATGAAATACACGATTTTGTTGGATAAAGGAAGTTTTTACTGGTGGCGAGTTAACAATCTTGGTTAATTACATGTACAATGTGGCGTTGCTAAGCCAAGACTAGACTCGACTTAAGCTAATAAATGAAAAATAACAAAAATATAAAATGAACATAGAATAAAAAGGGATGGTAGTCCATATGTTTTTTTCTCTTTTTTCCTTTTTTTTTTTTTTTTTTTTTATTTTTTTTTTTTTTTTTTGCATAAATTCTTACCCTATCATCCAAAATAATACATCATAGGGAATGAACATTCCCCTTACACTTGAATTTTTACAAACTTTACAATTAACTAATCTAATGACTCGAATTAAGAAAATCAAAACACTTGGAGCACTTTTAGGATTAACGTACATATGGGGGTAATAATATGATGTTCTTCCCCATTACTCCATAAAATAAGTACTTACCCATGAGTCCCAATCGTCCCAAAACAATATGTACAAAGATATGACTCGACTTAGCAACCATGTAATTAATTAGATAGTTAACTTAGGGTTTAACAAATAACAATAATGCACTAAAAATGAGCGCATACACGGAAGGCTAAGGCGATTTGGGTGTACATTTAAGTGGGGTGTAACAAATTCTTCCTTTAAGTAAAATGCTTAAAGTTAGAAACGAAAAGATAGGCTCGGAGGGGTGTACTAGGGGTTTCGTGTACTAAAAATGAGTACAACGCTAAGGTGTGGGAAAATTAGTTGACTTAACTAGCAAAGTAATATGACATAAATGGTCAAGTAATTATGATACGAGTTTAACACAAGGGTGATCCTAATGCCTCTTATCATGTAGTAAATCCTACTACACGAATGTAGTCTCACTAGCGGTCTCGGGATGCATCACTAACGCAAGTTCTAGAATCTAAATGCTACCGGTACACTAATAAGCACTAATAGTAAATGCTTTTCCTATCAAATCTAAAGGCGAACCTTACATTTTTGGGTGGAAAATTTTTCTGAATATACGGTTATGTGCTAGTCATACAATCTCCTGTCCATGAGACGCTTGCTATGGCTAAAGTTTCACTCCTAAATGTTGTAAAAAATTTTAAATTTGGCGCTAAAATTGCACTAACAAGTATTTCTCATAGTTTTATTACACATCTACCATTAAACAAAACAAACTCAAGCGAAAGTGCATATGTAAGGTATCATATTTTTACCCTCCCCTTACACTTAAGATGAACATTGTCCCCAATGTTCAAGTAAAGAATGTAAAAGTGAAAAAGTAAAGAGAATGAAATCAAATACTCCCCTGATTCGCTCGGTATGGATAATAAGATGGCCAGGTTAAATCTTCCTCCTAGAAAATGAACAATCAAAGCTTCCCTTCCAGAATATAAATCATCTTCTTGTCATACATAACCTGTAAAACCTGATAAAATAGACAAGACAACCTCGCGTAAAATCGGCGGCATCCTATATAAGTTACTAAATCCTAGAAAACAAGATAAGATATAATGCTTGTGGAATGAAGTTTGCAGATCTCCTGGAGATTATAAAACTTAATAATTCACAAAAACCATAAGACTCCGTTAGAAAAACAAAACTGGTAAAATTTCCAGATTTTTACACTTGACGCCGTCAAGAGTAATCTCGTGACGCCGTCAGAAGTGACATGCATAAATTCTTATGTTAAGTTTCCGGAAAATTTCTGGAAAAACTTGGTCCTACTTCCTGGAAAATCCTGCAAAACTTCATTATGACTCAATACAAGCATTTGACTCTAACAAATACGAATATACATGTTCATTTAAGATTGTGGAGAATCATGATCGGTTTGTTTCTTGAAAACATATTTGGGGTTTCCCCTTACACTTATCTTTTGCAAAAATACTTTTAGGTGGAGTTAAGACTAGGCCGAAACAACAAAGTAAAGTATTTCCACTATTTAGTTTAGAAACATGATCTACCAACAAAAAAATTAAGCATGCATACGGAAGCAAATAACAAACAAACAAACAAAACATGGGTTGCCTCCCATGAAGCGCTTTTCTTTATTTACTAGTCTTGTAGCTAGACTCAAGGTCATGGGTTACTACGTGACCTCATCATTGGTTCCACTCTCTGATTGTAGATATTCCTTGTAGAAACCAATCACCTTTTTCTCAACCGCCCCCATAATCATTTGGGCAAATTCTTTGTCGACTTTATACCTTGGTCCAAGGGCCAAGCAATCTTTGTAATAAAGACTCCTTTTTTCCCATACATAATCCATGCCCTTTTTCTTATCCTCCTCATTGGTATCCTCAAAAGCACCAACGTTGTCCTTATCAAAACGGGATATAAAGCGAAATTCTTTCATCCTATTAGGCATCTTATAAGTGATACTATCGGTGTTACTTGCAAATCGGATCGTTCCTTCTATCTCATCATATTCCAACTTAGACTCCTCAACAAATGGTTTGCCAAACACAACATTGGATAATCGATAATCAATAACATTAGCAAGATCCTCCACAATCATAAAGTCGGTGACAAAAGTGAAATTACCAATAAAGACATGTAAACCTTTAACTCTCCCGACAAAGTTACAAACTCCACCGGGGTATTTGGGATCTCTTCTAGGTTCAAGTCTTGTTTTCACTATATCATTATAAACAGTTGAGGACATAATGTTGATTGGAGATTTAAAGTCAATGTAAGCATTGCTAATGTGCCTATACCCAATCATACATGGTATCTTAGCATTCTTAGGATCGCCTCTTTTGATCTTAGGTTCAATCATGGTGAAAGGAGATCGCGGGTTATCAATAAGATTATTATAATATGCAATCTCCTCCTTAGTGGGGTATAGATTAAAATAGTCATTAAGCTTCGGATCTATTTCCCCCTCTTCGAGTCCCTCAATAACATTCACAAAGTCATTAGGCCCTAGGTCCTCATTTGAATACAAGGCGGTCGCTAGGTCACTAAATGCATGTTCGAGCTCAACCTTGATCAAACTATTAAGCTCCCTAAGTTCCCTAATCTCACTCTCAATTTGTTCACGTAACAAAGCCACTTCTCTAGGGGAAAGGGGTGGATTCGCGTTTCCATAATGGTCAACGGAATAGTCAATGAATTTGATTTACTAACAAAGGCACAAAGAAAAAGATAGACTAAAGAGAATCTAAAAATAAAAATAAAATCTTACTAGAAAGGAATCTAGCAAGTAGACCTAATAAAAAGAAATTCTAACCTAGACAATAACTATTCCCCGGCAGCGGCGCCAAAAACTTGATGCGTGGGAATCGCAACAGGCTTTACCTCTCGAGGGATCTCGAGAAGCTTACAACCCCCACCAGGCGGTGTACCTGATCGTTGTAGTATAGTATAGTATAGTGACAAGTACCGGGGCATTGATCGTTCAGCTATTAATAGTGTCGCTAGGATTAGAAAACCTAAATACTAGTTCTAAAGGTGATGGATGATTATTTTTGTATTTTTATATTTTATGAAAAGCAATTAAAAATCTCGGGTTTGAAGGATTTGGGCGGAATTAGTTGCTAATCAACTAACTCAATACTAAATATGCAATCAAAATAAAATACTAGAAAGGAAAATAAACTAAATTATACTAAAGTTGTGAGCAATAAGTGGAGAAAATGTGTTTACTTAGATTTCACTACTCCCTAGACATCTTTTACACGTTAATTACTTGTTATAATTGCATGGATGACGGATCGTATTCCTTAATACCATTCATGGGGTGGCACACTTAACTCCCCAATTCTATGAGCTCTTATCTCCTCCTATACCATGCCCAGCACAACTATAGGGATTGTAAACAGTGGCTCATGCATTAAATACAACCAATAAAGACCTAGTGCGCGTCGGTTCATGTTTCTTAAGACGTTCAAGCATGTTACCAATTGGAGATCTGCCAGTTTTCTTAAGCCTAACATATAAATCATTCATCCAAGACAAGTATAAACAAGTAATCAACACATAATTAACATCTAGGTTTCATTAGATCCAAGCAAACACAAGATAGATCTAGCCTAGCATGATGGAATTAAGACAAGAACAAGATATAGACAACCAACACATAGACATATTGATTGAATTAAAAGAACACTTATCTCAATTACACATGAAAGGTATCAAGGGCTTGGAACCCTTGAAAAACCTGTAAAATTCGCACCAAAATCGTACTTAGGGTTTCTCCAAAACTTCTCTTTCTTAAATGTGAAAATTAGAAAACTATATATAGGAAAATGGGTCTGACGGCGTCAAGACCAAGCTTGTGACGCCGTCACCTCGCCGCCAAAACTCTTCTCGGACTGCCTTGATCTACATTTGACGCCGTCAAGTGATAATCATTTCCAGGCCGTCATGACTTTTACTCTTGACGCCCTACTTCGTGACGCCGTCAAATCTTTACTGGATCGTCATGGAATTTTGCTCTTAACGCCGTCAGGATGTTACTCTTGACGCCGTCACCTACTGTTCCCAGCATGTAAAATTAAGACTTTGGCGTTTTCTTCACTTTTATGCTCCAAAAACGTCCGAATTGCTTCCTTTTCCAGATTTCTCTCCCAAAGTACTTAAAATCACAAAAGGAACGATTTAGGGCATTAATTGATCAAATAAATTCGAATTCGGGCTTAAATGACCCCCTAAAAACGGATCATTTTTCGCCTCATCAGTAGTATTGAATGATTCGGGAACAAAGTGATCAATATTCTCTATTGGACTATTGGGATCAGAAGTGAGTGGTGGATCATGATATAGGAGACTTTCAATTTCTCCCAGATCGGCTTCGAAGTCAAGGAGACCATCATCACCTTCCAATGAAGGTGGATTGATGTGAGTAAGTTCATCGGCGAACTCCTCAAGAAGAGGATTAGCATCAAACTGTGGGAGTGATGCCTCAATATACTCAATGTCTCCATGAGATGTACAATCATCATTAAAATCTGAGAAGGTCTCAAAATGATCGTTTGAACACTCAATAGGGGAAGGAAGATCACACATATGATCAAAAGTTCCCTGTGACTCTCTCGGGATTGGGACAAGGATCTCAACACTAGACTTTATTAATTCGTCCGATTCCTTATTAGGAACAGTGCTAAGATGCTCATCCCCCATGTTTAGAGAGTGAGTGGGAACCTCGGGTGTGATAGCAGTTGTTTGAGATGGAATCTCAACTGCTGGGATATCAACTGATGAACTTGATGAAGTTTTATAAAATTGAAGAATATCAAGTGTATCTTCATCATCACTGTCATCAGGAATAAAACGGAACTGAGAGCTAGCTTTGGCTGCTTTTTCTTTTGCAATAGATTCCCTAACAGATTTTTCATAGGCATCTTGGAATTTTATTCTAGCAGCCTGCTCTTCAGCCAGCAATTCTTCCATGGATTTTTGATGAATATGTCTTTGGGCAAAGTCTTTAACTAAACCCTTAAGCTCATCAACGATTTTCATCATATTTTGCATTTCTGGAAGAAGTGCTTGATTCATTTGGTACTGTGGAGGTTGGTCATAATAAGGTGTGTCAAAATTGTCACAAGGATATGGATTTCCCGTTTGACAATCTGAGCTGAAGTGTGGACCTCCACAGTGATCACAACAGTAAAACTGTTGAGTCTGGACTGGTGAATCATATGGGTATTGGTCATAACCAAAGTTCTGAGTATCACCGGAAAACTGTTCATAGACAAACGTGTTTCCGGCTTGACACTCAAATCCTTGGTGAGGACCACCACAAAACTCACACAGATATGTCAGTATCTCATGATGTGGTGGTTGGTAGGATGAATCAGATGTGTCATGGTAAGGATAGGGAGCTTGGTTATAGACAGACCCATCTCCTGACTCTACCATGCTACAGCCGGGACAATTCCCACCATTATGAGGACCACCACACCATTGACAACCACAATGGTATGGATACGACATAGAAAGAATCAAAGGTTTACAGAGGGGTAGGGATGAAGAATCAAAGATGTGAGAGGGTACAGGTGATTATTTTTTGATTTTTGAATAAACATTTTGTACAAATAAGAAAGAAAATCTTTTTGGGTTTCTTGTGTTCGTTGAAAACTGATTTTAAAAAGTTTTCGGGAACCGTTTTGTTTTTATAATAAGAAAATATGAACAAAGGATGGTAAATATACAATGAGTGTATATCCAGATTCACTAATCTGTAAAACCGTTAAGAATACGCGCACGACCTCCCCGGCAGCGGCACTAAATTTTGATTGATGCGAAACGGTCAACCTAAATTGACCAGATGAATGGTCAACTAGGTCAAACGTCTCAGACAAAATCTCCGCGGAAGTACAGTGTTTCCCCGAGTCGTTATGTCCCGACGAGGTGTGATGGTTATTCAAACGGGTCTGTGATCGGGTGAATCTGGACAGGAAGGGGTATAAGTGAGTTGTGATGATTACACTACTGGAATATAAAAGAAAATAGCTTAAATACACTATATTAACAAGACTGGAAAGTCAGAAAAACCAGAAACGTTTAAAACCTAAACGTGTACGTTCACGTTTAAATAAAACGTAAACGTACAAAATAAAAAGTGAAAACTGAAATCTGAGAACCCCAGGGGGTGAAAATGACTTTTTTACAAACTAAAAGGTAAAAGAAACTTTTTAGAAAAAGAAAATTAATTTTTACACTAATTAATTATTTATTATTAATTAAATACTATTTAATACTTATTATTAATATTTAAAACACTTAAATACAATATAATATTAATTAAATACAAAAAAGGTGAAAATAAAATTTCTAAAATTATTAAATAAATAAAAACTAATTTTAAAATTAAAAATAATTATTTTTGTCTTTTTGTGATTTTTATATTAATTAATTACTAATTAATTATTAATTACCTAATTAAACTATTTTAAATTATAAAAAAAAAAATAGAAAATGAACAGTAGAAATTATGAAAAAATTCCTAAAATTATTTTACATTATATAAAAGCTAGGAAAAATATAAAAACTAAGTCTTACTTAATAAAAACTAATTATGCTATTTAATACTTAATTATTAATTAATTATTAATAAAACTAAGATTAAATCTAATAAATACTAAATGACAAAATAAAAATCTGAGAAAATTACTAAAAATACTTTAATATATGAGGAATTTAAGAAAAATATAAAAAAAAGCTAAGTACTTAATAAAAATCTAAAAATGAAAAATAAAATTTAAATTACATTAAATAGAAACTATCACTTAAAATTAAATTAACTTTTTTGGATTTTTCTTTTGGAAACTTATTTTACAACTAAAAACAAACAACTTTTGTAAAAACAATTTTTTTGTAAACTAAAAATAAGCACTATGGAAAGAAATAAGCCAAACAGTTGACTTTTGTTGACCAAGGGGGAAAATAAACTCAAACCAGCTTTTGTGGGGTCCACTAGGGATGATTCTGATTACAATTGGTTAAGTGAACATGTATAAGCAAGAATCAATCAAAAATTTCCACAGAATAAGCCAATAGGGACAATTAAGCACTTATTGAAACTTGGTTTACTCACGGAATGGGACAACTTTGAGGGTTGAATCCAGGTGGGTCCCAGGGGTCCTTAGGTCATACAAAAGGTCAAAATGGGAAGCCTACTAGGAGGGGGGTTTGGAGGAACCAAGATTATGGAGTGGGACCCACTGAGGTGGCCACAAAACCACCACCAAGTGGTGGTGGTGGGCTGATGTGCAGCTGCATAGGGGAAGGTCTCCCCCTACAAGTCACTTTGGGGGATTGTGGGGCCCAGGGAAAAAATTGCAAAAATCAAAGGGACATGGGAACTTAAAGTTGAACTGGTAGGCAACTTAATCTAAAAAGCACAAAGCCTAAAAACAAATACACAAATCAAGAAAATTCATGCCATTATGGGAAAATTTGAAAGAGTGCAAATTTGACTTTTTAAGAAATACACCACAGTTGACTTATATGAAATTCTCATGGATCTAAACTGCAAATTATGATGAATTGAAATGGATTAGGACTAAATTAAGTAAAACAAATAAGTTCCTCACTGAATTACAACCTAGATTACCAAAAGAACTTAACAGTTAACTTGTGAAGTGATTAACAAAGAGATTTGACTTTTTTCAAAACAAGACTTGATTATTATGACTAACTTGAGCTGAGGTGACCTATTGAAACATGTAGTAACAGAGGACAATGAGAGAAACACCAAGGATACCACAGGATTCCCTTGAACCAAACATTACCTTATGCAACTGAATATGAGATTTTCAAAGTATATGGCAAGCTTGGATCATGAAACTGCTTTGCAAGTGCATAACAAGTTGAAATGATCTTAAATGAACTCACAAACAACAACCACCACAGTAAAACACCCTTAAGGAATAATAAGCTAAATGAACAGTTAAAAATTAACAATGAGCATAATGAGATTGACTTGAACAAACAACTGTTTCAAAACAAGATTATAACTACAAATCAACATTAACTAAGTACAGATCACTGAGATTAAGCACTAATAACAATTCTACAGTAACAAGCATAAAATTAAAAATAGAGGCTTACAATTGATTCAACTGTGAGATCAAAAACCAAGAAACATGGAACCTTCACTAAACCTAACACCTCCCTGAGGTTTCTAAACCATTGCAACTCCAGAAGCACCCTTGATCCAAAAGCTTGTTCCACCTTCAAGGCTATTTTTTTTGTATTTTATTCTATTTTAAAGCTATTTTTGGTGTTTTTTAATTTTTGAAGCTAAGACTAATTTTACTGCTTATAAAACTTATAAAAGCTTGTTTGAGACTTATGTGAGCTTGTGATTCTAATACAACAAACAAAAACAATCAATTACACTTTTTGAGATTTTTGAAATAATAAGAAATTACATAAACTAGAATTGGTACTTAAATTTGAAATTGGTAATTGAAATAGATTAGAATTACTCTGAAACAACTTAATACATAAGTTTAAGACAGAAAATTACACTTAAAAAGGAGGATTAAATTAAATGACTACCTAAATTAAACTACAACTAAATTAACTAACTACTGGTCCATGTTGCTCATTTCTTTCTTTTTATTGATCCTCTGAGCTCTGTGGGTCCCACTGAGCATATCCCACCAATAATCTCAGCCTTTGGATTACTTGAACTCATCTTAGCCGTTGGTGATTTTTGGCGCCAAAACTGTTTGAGTGCAATTGGGGGGGGGGGGGTATGATATGATTGGTTCTTGGGGAAGTGTGATTGAAGGGATAAGGGAGGTGGTGGAGCAAGTGGGGGAGTTGCAGGGAAGGGTGGTATTGGTGAGTGGTTTTGCAGGGGAGGGAAAGTGGTATAGGAGGGAAGGCTGGGTTTGACTGGTGGGTTTGACCCTGGTAATAAAAATGTGGGGGTGGGCTTTGTTTTGTTGGGCTTGGGTGATGGGGTGGAATGGATCAGGTAAGGGGTGTTGGGTGGATTTGGCTATTGGATTAGTTTTGGGGTTATAATAAGGTCTAGGGTCCATTTGGTTTGTAGAAT
The DNA here is from genome assembly GCA_030686995.1 of Artemisia argyi. Classification (NCBI taxonomy): domain Eukaryota; kingdom Viridiplantae; phylum Streptophyta; class Magnoliopsida; order Asterales; family Asteraceae; genus Artemisia; species Artemisia argyi. The sequence goes on from CM060680.1 coordinate 65,299,379, forward strand.
AAATTACAAGGACCAAATTTGTAAAACTGAAATTCCAAGGGGCTGTTTTGCCAAGCATCCAAAGTACCCATAAGGACCAAACCTGCCATTTATCAATTATACATGGATCACAAATAAAATTTTCATTTTAAAAACACCCGAGGACCATTTTTGTAATTTTCAAAAGTTGAGGGACTTTTTCTGTCAATTGCCTAAACTTATGATCCAAGGGCTATTTGTGATAACTTATGATTTTCCAAGGACCAAAAAAAATGATTTTTCATCCAAAAATATCCCACCAGGGACCATTTTTGCCAATGTTTGAAACTCCAGGGACCAAAACTATAAATTTCCAAAACTTTTCAGATTTTTCACCAAAGGACTAAATATGACAACTTATGATTTCAAAAGGACCTTTGGTGACTTTTCTTTCCAAATAAGTGCTCAGGGACTATTTTTGCCAATTTTTGAAAGTTGAGGGACTGAAACTGCCAATTTTGCAAACTTTGTACGTTTTTCATCTGTTTTTGCTCATTTTGCATCTAAAACATAGAAAACACAATTTTGAATTATTTTTAGTATTTTGATTCATTTCTGAGTGTTTTTGTATGTTTTGCAGTTCAGATTAGACAAAAAATGATGAGTGTTTGAGCACTCATCATATATATATACATATGTATATATACATACATGCATATATATATATATACATAGGGTAGGGTTCTAGAGAAAAGTGTATTTAGATAGAAAAGTGAGAAAAAAAGTTATAAGGTCAAATTTGAAACATCTCAAACTTCAAGGTAGAATGCGAACACAATTGAAAGTTAGGGGTAAAAAAAATAGACTTTTATAATCAGTTCAAACCATTCACAATTCAGTCACTCCCGTTTCCAAACACACACTCTCACGTCACCACTATCACCGGAGAACCTTAAACCATCATCTCCACCACTCCACCAGTCCACAACGCCACCATCATATCCATCGCCACCATCTCCATCATCTGCATCACCACCATCATCTCTACCACTCCACATCGCCACCATCAACTCCATCGCCACCATCATCTCCACCGTCATCGAAGAACCTTTAACCACCTAAACCGCACACCAGACCATCCGTCATACACCATAAGAAACATCGAAATCGAACCAGAGATATAGATAACTGTAAGGGTGTGTTTGTTTTTTTTTAAAAAAGTCTTACTAGCCCTCTTACTCCCTCTTACTCTTACCAGTAAGAGGTGGGCAGACGTTTTGCTTGTTTGTTTTTTTCTTTTGAGTCAGACCCAGTTAGACATATAACATCTTACTCAGTAAGAGGTGGGGGACTTGTCTTACTACCTCTTACTCGATAAGAGAGATTGAAGGCTCGTGTTGATATAATATATTTGATGGTTAATTAACTATGTTATATTTATGATAAAAAGTCTTGTTTCATATTTACACAAGTTACTTAAATAAATTGCATTAACGAGCACTTTAAATCATTCGGACAATTATACAAAAACAAACAACATTATTTCATTTAGATTTAGACGTTCTAGCCACCTCTTACTAGTAAGATGTGGTAATCAGATTCAGACCTAAAACATCTAAATGAAACAAACACACCATAAGTTTTTAATTACAACTTTTTTAATTTTTATGTTATTTAAGTGCATCACGGTGAAAATTATAAAATAATTAGGGTTATTGTTGAAGAGAATGAATTTTTATGTATAAAGTTACATTTTAGTGCATCTGAGTAAAATAATATGTTATAGCATTTAGTTGTATGAATAAGTGAATCAGTTTAGATGATTAGATTATAAGGAATTTTATTTACAATATATTTTTGTTAAATTAGAGCACCGCGATATAGATTAATGGATCCATTGTGTATTATTAAGCATGAGTGACATGTTTCATCATCTGTTGATGATATGACATCTGTTAGGATGATTAGAGCATCAGGGGAAAAGATAGGGCATTTGTTTGTTCGATTATTGAATCTGAAATAAATGTAACGACATCTATTAGTATGATTAGGGCATCAAAGAGTAAAGGCATCAGTGTGTATGTTTAGTGGATGTTTGAATAATATGACACATTAAGGCATCAGTGAGTATAATTATTGCATCGTGAGACAAATCATATGACATATTAGTGCATCTGTTTATGAATTAATATGTATGAATTAGTTTGTATGAATCAATGCATCTGAGTATATTTTTTAGTGCATCGTTAAACATGGAGGTTATTAAATAATAAACATAGTTTTTAAGAGCAATTAAATGCTATTCAAAGATATTAATCATGAAAGGTAACTTCTATCTGTTCCTGCAAAAACCGACTTTAATTAAATAGATGAAGCTTTTATTCTAAGAATTATACCTTAATGTCACGGAAAATATTGCCATGGTTATGCGTGGTCGGCTTCCGGTTAGGACCTTATTGGACCATATCGATTTGGATATTAACTCGCTGTGAAGAGGCTGTCGAAATCATTGATCATATCTTGGTTCGGTGTAGAATGGTTGCTTAAGTTTGGTTCATATTTTATGCTTGTTGGAATTCGGGTGGTCTACAGGTAAAGTCTTACAAAATGGTGGGTAATATGTCATTTGTTCTAAGGTTGTGTTAGCAGGCAGTAATCTGGTCTACCTTTTACTATCTGTGGAAATCCCGCAAGAACAAAGTGTTACGGAGCAGAAGTATCCGTTTTGTAGTTAGCCATTGGTATTCACTTGGTATTGTATTTTAGATTTTCAACAGATGCAACAAGTTCGTATTCAAATGGGTAGACATTCGAGGGTCCAATATTTCTGTGCTAATTCCAATTAATATAACTCGATTTGTCTTTGGGCCTTGTGTTTGCAATTCGGCTTAGTCGTGTATCTGGGTCTATAGCTTCTCTAGGTTCTTTTTTTTCATGACAGCATTGCTCTGGTTCTTTTCTTCACAAGTTCTTGTTTGTGGGTTCATTCTGGTTTCTATTTTCTTATTATAGTTGACTCAAAAAACTGTAGGTACTTTAGTGCATCCGCTTGAGGTACTTTAGTGCATCTGTTTGAGGCACTTTAGTGCATTCGTTTGAGGTACCTTAGTGCATCTGTTTGTATCATAGTAACAAAAACAAGTTTAGTTTTATGATAGTAGCAAAACAAGTGACATATAGCTCGTTAGAAGTAAAGAGCATAGGCTTAGTATTGTACTTCTGCAGTTGTCTTTAATGAAATGCAATTTATTATTTATGCACCCAAGCTGAGCTCTGTTAACCTACGCCTATAATTTCAATGCACTTGGGTGGTTGTGTCTATTTATAAACCAGCATGTAACAGTATATGAAAGCGTGTTTATAGTTTAGGTGTTACATTGCAGAAACAGTTTGTTGCATTGCAGGTTTATTTGGTTATTTGATTTGGTATAATGGAACTCAAATTTGCTCGAGTTTTATAGGTTTTTATGAAGTTTATGTAGGCTAAGTTATGATGTTGATTATTTTTTAGTAGTGAGTGTGTTTAAACAGAAGTCGAAATTGATACTAAATAAATATGGTTTGGTGTTGTATTTTGAAATCGGATAGTTAGGTGTAATGAAATGAGTGTGTTTGGTGGAATCTGACTGTGAGGGCGTGTTAGATTGCTGGTTTCCCTTGTGCTTGTAAGCACCTATGGCACCATCTGTTGTTGCAATGGCTGCTGCACAGGCCATTGTTGTTGCTCAAGCGCTTCAAAACCCGAAGAAACTACTGTTGCATTGATACTTAATAACATGGATGTTTTAGGCCACACTTTGATTGTCGAAATGGAAAAGTCTTTGCCTTCGACACCTACAAATACTGGTTCAAAGAAGTTGTACATATTAGTAAATAAACTAAAACATTGGTTCAAAGAAGTTGAACATATTAGTCATCATGTCATAAGTTTCTCATTCTATGGACTTTTATTTAGCCAATTTTTTTAATTTATAATTCATGTTAAATTTGTTATTTTCAGGTAACTAGATTATCCGTGTTGGTATAATCCAATACTAATGAGAATTAATTTCTGCACAGGTCGGTTTAATCTCAAGTCATGGGTGGGAAAATCCAAAGACCGACAGCCAAAAGCTATAGCAACTTACCATGCAGTAGCTATCAGAACCAATTTACAAGAAAATGAAGGTAAACTGGCTAATATCATATCATAAGTTACATACATGAACCTAAATTGGCTAATTTTGTATTGAGTAACTGGCCTTAACGTTAAGTACCATGTAATGAAATCAGGAGACACCTGTAAAGTTATGGCAACCTGTAGTGTATGATTGTATATTACTGCATCAGTATTATACATTATTGCATCAACATTATCCAATACCCTATCTGTTTGTTAGATTAAGGCATACATAGTGTAAGATTATACATTATTGCATATATATATATTCTACACATTACTGCATCTGTATTATACATTAGTGCATCTATGAGTATGATTAGTGCATAAAAAAGGTAGATATTAGGGCATCTATGAGTATGATTAGTACATCAAAAAGGTAGATTTTGTGCTCTAGTTTTTCTGTTGTTCTGGTTCACAAACCTCTAGGACGATTTCTTGTAGCTACCAGATATTTAACAAAGTAGTCTGATATATAATTGTTTATCCATAATCATAGATTAGAGGAGGAAGGAAGCCAGATGGCGTTTTTCTTGTTGGTTCATGTTGTCGTGGCTTCAAGGAAAATTCTAATAGTGATGTGATATTTAGTAGTGCCAAAGCCAAACCGGTTGGACGCTCGGAAGCACAATACTTTTGGGAGGTAAATTTTCTAACAGTGTTGTTTGAAAAATGGACGGGTTGATTAACAAGTCAAAAAGGGTAAATTTGGTAATGGCTGGAAGTTGAAACAGTAGGCTTGATAACATTTAGTTCAAACTACTTAAATTTTTAGTAACTAGTGTGTAAAATACGATGTAGAATTATTTTTCATATCATCTAATTAGAATGATGTCTGAGGTTTTCTACACTAAAAATAAAATTTCACTTGTTTGACCCATTAGATCCATATTTGTTTAATCTTATGATTAATTTCTATTTTACTCATTAGACCCGTTGGAGATAAAACATAGCATGAATTGACCCATTTATAACTAACGGGGTCAAAAATTTCCACCTATACTTTATTATTTGCACTCCAATCTTGTTGGTAATTCAACCATCAGGCGTTCCCCTGCTGGATCTGGACTGTTGGATCGAACTACTTACATGTTAACATATGTTGAACCAAAACCTAGGAGCCGGACAATAGAAGAGTTGCTAGAAGATTACTGGGGTCTGATAAGTATCAGGTAATATACTACATTTTATTCATTGTCATATAGGACCCGTTCAAAGTGCCATGTGTCTTATAGAGATCAATTATTATATGGAGTATATGTTTTCTTGTCTATATACTGACCAAGAAGAGGACCAGATCCGGCAGCTTGCCACATCATTAGTAGAAAAGCATGTAATTAGTTACTGTTACTTATTCAGTTTCTCTCAGTATATAACATGCTTGAACCATTTACTTATGGATGGATCAATCTAGCTTATGCTACTTCTCTAATAGTTGAAGTGGTAATGATATGAAATTTGGCTAAAATGAAATGAATCAAGCTGGTCAAAAGTCTCACAAAGTGTTTTCTTAATGCATGCATATTCCTAAATAGCTTTCTATCAAATTTCAGGTAATTAGTTACTGTTAGTTATTCAGTTTCTCTCAGTATATAACACACTTTCCAGAACATTTACGTGATACACAGTTGAAAATGTTGAATGATGTTTCAGGTGCAGTAAATATGGTACGCATGCAAGATGATGGTGATATGGATCAATCCAGTGGCGTTGAGTATGAAGTGTCTAATTGATATCGATGACATAATAAACTGCGGGAGGAGAAAATAGGAATACACAAACTATAGATGTTTGGAATTGAGTTGATAGTTGTTTTTATGTTGGTTTTGAGCCCAATTTTTGTTCTTGTAGGCAAGTTAAAAAGTTGTACATTTAGGAGATGAGGGATGGATGGTATAATCATGCAACGTAGCGATGTAGTAGGCATAGATTGTTATATACGATTATCCAGTTTTTTAGTTGTACAGTAAAAGTATTTTCAGTATTTTGGTTTTGGTTTGTTCTTTTGCTTACATTTCGTGTGAAATAATGAAGTTTAACTAGAGTATGCTCATAAATTTATTGAAGTTGAATCAGAGAAAAAAGAAAAGAAAAGAAAAGATAGGTTGTTAAATAGCTAAAAAAAATAAAGAAACATATTGAAAAGGAAGGGGAAGGGGGAGGAATTTACAAAACTTGCCCTAAAAAATAAGATAAGTTACAATAAGGCCCCTTGAGTTGGTGAAAAAAAGGAGGGGAAGGGGAGGGGGCAATTTGTACACTTTTCACTTTTCTACCAAAGTGGACTTTTTTCATGAACCAACCTCTCTCTCTCTCTCTCTCTCTCTCTCTCTCTATATATATATATATATATATATATATATATATATATATATATATATATATATATATATATATATATATATATATATTTAGGTTCATCCATTATTATCATGTGTTATGTTTTATTATTCAATTGTTTTTGTTTTGTTCATCATCTTCTTGATAATCAACCATTATTATTTCATCAGTTAGTATAACGTGTTGTTCATCATGTTCATTAGTATATTAAAAGCAAATCACATTTAGAAAAAATTATTCATCGGTATTTTTGTTATGTTTATCCGTTGTTATTTATAAATAGTGTATTTGGGTATGATGAAGGTGATTTGTTTTGGTTCATAAGTTGTTGTTTATGCGTCGTTTATGAATAGTGTATTTGGATATGATGAAGGTGATCTCTTTTGGTTCATCAGTTGTTGTTGTTGTTTGTGCGTTGGTGTTTATTTTCAGCATGTACATTGTTTGCTTGTAGCTGAAGTTTTGGTTCATCAGTTTATTTATTTTAGCTATTATGTTATCATAAGTTCATCAGTTTTGCTATTGGTTCATTAATTAGTTTATTTTAGGTTCATCAGTTTGTTTATTTTAGCTATTATGTTATCATAGGTTCATCAGTTAGTTGATTTGTGTTTATTTGTGTTATCATATGTTGTCTTATCATAGGTTCAACAGTTAGCTATTGGTTCATCAGTTATTGACTGTTAGCTATTATGTTATCATAGGTTCATCAGTTTTGCTATTAGTTCATCAGTTAGTTTATTTTAGGTTCATCAGTTTGTTTATTTTAGCTATTATGTTATCATAGGTTCATCAGTTAGTTGATTTGTGTTTATTTGTGTTATCATATGTTGTCTTATCATGGGTTCACCAGTTAGCTATTGGTTCATCAGTTATTGACTGTTAGTTATTATGTTATCATAGGTTCATCAGTTTTGCTATTAGTTCATCAGTTAGTTTATTTTAGGTTCATCAGTTTGTTTATTTTAGCTATTATGTTATCATAGGTTCATCAGTTAGTTTATGCTTATTCATATGGTTCTTTTTTTGGAAATTTACAGGTCATTATAAACAATCTAGAGGAGTATGTTTCCCTTGTAGTGTCTACTACTATCAAGACCGGTATCACACGACAAATGGAAGCATTTAGAGCTGGTTTCAATCATGTCATTTTCACCTAGAGTGGATAGTTTGAAGCCACTTCTTAAATTTAAGATGAAGGTGCTGCTATATCAGCTAAATTTAAGAATACTCAACATACATAAAAAAAGTTAAAGAAGTGTGACTTTGCCTAATGTTCAAACTGAGATCAATAAATCCGTTGAGAATGCAAGCGCAAAACATGATCAATAAGAACTTTGTTTCTTGTTGCCTGCTCGATATAGTATGCATTTTTGGTAGGATATGTATTTAAATCTAGATGTATGTTCAGTGTTGTATACAGTTTTGTTAAGAATTGTCGTATAGCTTACATTCAAATTTATGAAATCAATAGCTAGATGTTTATTTTATCCATGGTACTTTTCTTTATTTTCTGCACCTGTTCTTGTCTTTTGGTCTGCAATGCCAAATGTTGATTTGCGGTTTAGATTCAGAAAATCGCCTAGTTATACCAAGTCATTTTTTTTATTGATGTGTGGTTCCTGAGTAACATTGCCTGTATATTTGGCGGTCGGATTTTGTTGGTGAAAGATGGTGAACAAAGGTAAGGGTGATGAATAAATTATATATATAAAAAGCTTGTTCACTAACTGATATATTGAACTAAATAAACTGATGAACATATAATAAAATTGATCATTACGGAATGAAAAGATAATTAAAAAACTCACTTTTTGAATCATACATTAATCAAACGATTAGTGATGTGTTGTGAAAAAAAATAGTGCATTTAACGCAATTTCAACACTAAAAATCTAAGCTAGACATTTCAGCAAACACCTTGTGTGCAACAAATATGACTAAAACGTCATCTTTAACATGCGATATCTCACTCAAATCATATCGAATTTGAGTGATTCAAATTTCTGGGTAAAGAGTGAACCAAAATCTGCAACTTTCGTGTTTTAAGTTTATCATAATTTGATTGATTTAAAGGTAAAAAATAAGGTTAAAAATACCAAAAACATCAAGAAAATCAAAACTCATTAAATATGTTAAAAAAGGTTTGAAATAATTAACAAGATTTATACCAAATTAAAGATAATTAAATTTTAAAAATTAGAGTGAAATCGGTTTTTTTTTTTTTTTTTTTTTTTTTTTTTTTTTTTTTTTTTTTTAAGTTTGTCATTTAAGAGATATATGCGTTTGAATTTTTGGTGAAAAAAGAAAAAAAGGGTAATTTTACGATTTTACCCCTTGGCGGATTTTTTAAATAAAATAAGTGAGAGACACTTGTCAGATGATGAGTTGCTTTCTACACTTTTTAATTTTATTTCACTTTGCAAAAGATCTAATGCCTTGGAAAAACTAAAGTAAATAGAAAAGCATGGAATCTATTAATCGTTATTATTTGGCGAATTTCCGAAAGTGAACTATTGTTGAGATTAAATAAAATAATTACCTAACTGGTGGCTAATACAATGGCGCTTTCCCAATAAAAAAAACATATTTCCCTTATATTTAAGTAAAAAAGTGAATATATAATGGGAATCTAAAAAGAAAGTTAATATAATTGGGAATAAAATAGGCATCAAGTACGTGTATATGTATAAGAAACCATTTTGGATTCCAAGTTGAACTAAACATATGCACATGCGAATATATGAATCGTATTTTAATTACACTAAAGGAGTAAAGAGGCATGTAATTGTTCTAACTTTAGGAAAAGAAATCATATTGTAACTAATGCCACTTAAACGTGATTAGAAGACTGACGTATAAATTAGCCAAGAGCCAAGAGCCAAAAGCCATTCATCTAAGTTCAGTACACTAACTACTTATTTTATTTTATTTTTTTCAATGGGAATTGAAAATTAAAAAAGAAAATTGCAATTAGCAAAGAGTTAGCAAATTACAAGAAAGAAAAAATAACAGTTACAACTATTGAATGATGACATTTCCTAGATTTATTGTATTATTAATCGATATTTACAAATTATATAAAACCCAAAAACTAACTTCAATGAATCACAATTGAAATTGGGCAAACTCATCTAACATGCTCCTTAATACTTACATATAGTCTGAGCGGTGAAATTGTGAAAGTTCTATTTGAAATAAGACTTAAAATATTAAAGTGATCAATTTTTGTTGATGAAGACATTAAAAGCAAGCAGAAGCATTAAATTTTCAACCAGCAACAACAACAATAACGAAGCAACGCAGTAGCAAAAGCAAAGAAGAAAAAATGTTTTTTCTTTGTAGCAGGTTGTGGCGACGCATACCCGCACGTTAGGCATTCCATGATGGCTGTTGTTGGGTTTTGTTAAGATTTAGATAATGAAGAGAATGACGTTGACCGTGGCAGTTAACTCCAAGTGGTTTATATGTCCAAAATAGTAAGAATTTAGGGTTTTAGCCAAAAATAACGACTCGTGGCTACCGACTAGGTCTCGGGATCAGACACACCCTCATAACATGTGAATGATGAAACCCCCGTAAATTCATTTGTATTATTGATCAATATTTATAGATTAAAAATAAATAAATAAAAAATAAAAACCCTATGACTAATGATAATAAGAGTATTACCATGCGTCTTTATCCTACATGGCACCCCACCAACGTGTCCTTCACTATTACACAAAGCCTTCAATGTGCGTCATCCCATTATTTTGTTGAGAACTCGGTCGTTCAGACAACCTAGTTGTGAAAGTTCTTGTTCTGTGTTTGTGTGATTTTGGTTTTTGTGGGATATATTTGTGTTTATGTTGGTTATGTGAAAGTTGTTGTTCTGTGTTTGTGTGATTTTGGTTTTTGTGGGATATAATTGTGTTTATGTGGGTTATGTTTTGATGGTGATGTTGGTTATGTTATTAAACTATGTAGGTGGTGATGTTTGTTGTGAAGAGTGAAGCTGATGTCGCGCTAAGTTATTGGTGGTGATGTTGGTCACTATTACCACTACCCTAATGAACCCAAGCTTACAATCGGAGTTGGGACAACTCATCTAAACATACTCCCTACGGATGTATTAAGGAGACCCCAAGACAGCATTCACAACCGCCACCTCAGCAACACATCAATTTTCTCTCTCTACAACCAACTTAGTGTAATAAGACAACCAACTTCACCACCAAAATTTACCTCACTTAAACATATATATACCCCATCAAAACACACAAAAACACACGATGCATACTTGGTAGTCCACAAGACCGAGTCTTGTATATTCTTGGTTAAAGACGCGTGATCATGAGGAGGTATAATATGGAGGACCCGATCTTGAGTCTTCTATTACAGATGATCTAATTACAACATCTAATTCAACCTATAAATCTAGAAGACCCGAAACCCATTCTTTATCCAAAAGAAATACAGAGTTTGAATGTCATCAAACAATAACCAAATCGAGAATATAACACCCTTAAACACCACTGAAATTTTGATGCCACTAAATGACTCAAATAGCTGAGAGAATTACGATGCCTAAAATCTTCTAGCGGATTGACATGAATTAAATCACTTTTTGGGTGTAGGAAAATACTTCTTTCGACTTGAAGCTACTTTGTAAAAGAGATATTGTGTGAGGAAATCAAAACACCTTTTTCATGTTGGACGATTAATAGAAATAACAGAATCCTTCATGCATATGTAAACCGATTGAATTCGTAATCCCGCTCACGCTATCTTTGGCTACTTACTATATAACATTCTTTGAAGTGGTTTGGGGAGCCGACACTGGTCCGAAGCTGCCTGATTGAAGGTTTGATTGAGGGAGTGGGACGGCTTGGGTGCATTGTCAAGCCGCGGCTTAAGTCGACACTGTTCACACACCGAGCCGACGGCTTAGATGGATTAAAAATTTGGACTAGTGTGGTTTTTCTTAGTGGTTTCTCCACTGATAAAACACTAAATTTCTAAGGTTAGATGCATGTTTAACACCCGTTTTCCATTATCTATGTGATAGTTATGTATTTTGGTAAGTATTCCACTAGGCTGTCACTCAATTTCTCTGGTTATTGTATGTTTAACACCTGTTTTCCATTATCAATGTGATTGACAATATATATTGCACATAGAAGGTTCGGTGGAGATTTTCAAAAAATGGTATTTTATCAATTTTTCGTGCAATCATCATCTTGCTATTGCCGAAAAGAATTTCAAAGCTTTTTTAGAGTAGTTTTAGGTTACATGTATGTTTAGACTGTCCTTTTTTATGGGTTTTCAATGCGATTCTTTTATTGGATGTTTGTTTGCAGTTAGGGGTTAGGGAAGCTAAAATTGTATGTGGTTTGGAAGGGGTAAGTCTGATATTTCTTCAGCTTTTTGATACTTAGTTTGTTGAACGTTATTAGCGTTTGCATCAATTGGAACCTATTGGACCACTGAATCTATGGTGTATGAAGTTATTATTGGTGTGAATGTGCTTTGTTTTGATTATACCCATTTGTTCACAAAGATTGTTCATGTAGTTGTTGGATGTTTTCTTATGCTAATATTAAATGCATGTTGGGATTTTAGTTGTTTTAATAGGAAAAGTTAAATGCAGGTTTGTTTCAGGTGTTGGGTTTATGCTCTTTTTTGGGTTTTTCGTTGTTTTAATCTCCTTGTGTATTATGCTAATGTTTGTCAATGTTTTGCACAGGATGGTAGTTGATTTTATCCAGGACAAAATTTCTTGAAGAATTGAATTTAGTTTTGAAACAGAAAAGAAATGAGGTTGCCAAATAATAGAAAAGAAATTGATTTTAAAATTATCTTACCAAAAATTTAAACATATTGGATTCTTTGTAATTAGGTTCTGATTTGCTTTGTTGTTTAACTGATATGATAGGGCTCCTATCTAAATGTTAAAATGATATAATGGTGCATTTTGGTATTTGTATGAGGTATCCATTGGGAATGATAGTTGTGTGTAGTTTTGTGGTGCTTGATTGATGCTCTGTTGTTGAACTGATGTGATAGTATTTTTATCTGAAATGCAAGACAAATTTGATGATGCATTTTGGTATTTGTATGATGTATCTGTTGGGAATGAGAGTTGCCAGTAGTTTTCTTATTAGAGACATTGTTTGATTGATATGGTTTTTTGTCGTGTTACTAATATTGCCTTCTGTTGCTGATGATGTTGTTTTGTGCTAAAATTTCTGCATTTATTGTTGTCATTAGAATTCTAGGGAGCAGTTTTTGAAGTCTTAAAACTAAGGTTCCAAACACAATGTTAAAAGGAAAAGTGTACCCTGGATGGATGGTCTAAAACGTTCTCAATCCTGAGCCGATTTCCTGTTGCTTTATATTGCTTAACAGAGAGGTAAATTTGACGAAGTTAAATGTACAGCAGCCATATGAAATGTTAATATCTGTCTTATTAGGTTTAGATTTCCATATGGCAATGTCATTCAAGCGGTTAACTACTTCAGTTCAATCCTCAGACTTGGTTCAGCATATACGGTTTAAGATTACATCTGCGTACAAATAATCAGGTTGCATTGAACTTTCGAGAGCAATCTGAGTCTAGGTTTTGGAAGATACAAAATGCTTGAGGACCTGTTAACTATTAATTTCTAGGCCATGGTTTTAGTTATGTTTCGTGTAACCAACTTGACATCAAGACACCTCCGACATATAGCTATGGTAGAATCCAATTTGGTGTTCTGACATGTAATGCATAGTTATATGGATTTCTTTTTCTTTCTTTTTTTGTATACAAAACATTTATCTTGAATCTTCTTTGTTTTTACGGACATGTAGTTTGTGTAAGATCATTTAGAGAACCGTTATTTTCTGGAGATCTCAGTTAAAAGTAGACTATGAGAAGAAAACTTGACGTCGAAAATCTGGAGTAAGTAACTTCATGCACCAAACAAATTTTTATTATAAATTGAGCAACATGATCTTCTCTTTAAATCTTCTACGGTTACCACATGAATAGTCGAGTAAATAAACAAAGAAAATAAAATTATCATATATTTAACCATTGTGTGGCAGAGCTAATTATGTAGAAACAACAAGCAAGTACATGCAAAGGTTTTATGTGAATTCATCATTGGATATTAAAATGCAACGATGTGATGATAGTGAAAGAGGGCAGACAAGAAACCGATTCTTTCTACTGGATCTATTTCAGTAGAAACTTCCGATCTATTTGGTAATAAAAAAAACACTCTTTTACTTCTATTTTTGGTTAAGAAACACATTGAACTATTCAGCCTAGATCGGTTTGTCATGATTTGTAAATTTATCACCTATCTTGCTGCAATTTGATTGTTTAATCATACTTACTAATTTCCACCTGTGTTTTTTTTCGCTAATGTCTGAATGCTCCATTAGCGTCTTAGGTTCATGATGAGTGTGTAAATACTCATCATTTTTATCGTATCTGAACTGCCAAAACATCCAAAAACACTCAAATACGCATCAAAATACAGAAATTATTCCAAAAGTGTGTTTTATATGTTTTAGATGCAAAATGTTTAAAAACAAATGAAAAACGAACAAAGTTTGCACAATTAGCAGTTTCAGTCCCTCAAGTTTCAAAATTTGGCAAAACTAGTCCCTGAAGTTTTAAAACGAAAGAAAAGTTAACCCAAGGTTTTCTAAAGTCAAAAATCGTCAAAATTAGTCCTTGGGTAAAAAGTTTGAGAAAATTACATGTTTGGCCCCTCAACTTTGGAATTTGGCAGAAATGGTCCTCGGATTTTCAAATTTTGGAAATTGTCAAATATTGGTCTTTGGAATAGTAAACTTGGCATGAATTATCCTTGGTTATAACTTTGGAAGGTTGGCAGCTATGGTCCCTGAAAAATCAGCTTATGCAAATTTGGTCCTTGGGCTATAATTTATACAAAACCAACCGGACCCTATCTTAAACACCCAAAACCAAACCAAACCCAAAACTAATCCAACACACCCCACCCTTATTCCTACCCAAGCCCACTACCCCAAGCCCACCAACAAATAAATAATACAAATACCCCGTTTTTATCCCACCCTTTTTAATACCTAGTCAAACCTAGGTCAGCCATCTCTATTTCCCTCCCCAAGCGTGCCCTGCTCCCATAGCCTGCAACCTACGCCCAAACACCATCATCATCCCTATCTCCCACACTCCACATCCTACTCTCACCTTTCCACCATTACAGTCCAAGATTTGTCCTCTGCCACAAGTAAAATACCCCCAACTTGTCAATTACCAATTTCCCGCCATAACATCACCATTGGCTGAGATCAATTAAATGCAATCCAATGGCTGGAATTGGTCTACAGAAGATGACAAAGTCTTAGAAACCCTAAAGGTGGAGTATAAAAGGAAGAAGTGGGAAGCAGAAAAAGAGGAGTAGATTTTAGTTGTTTAAAATAGATTTTAGTGTAATTTAGTATTAATAATTAGTTTAAATCTGTATTTCAGTTTCATCCTCACTTTTGTATTCTTAAAAACTCAGCTTAATACAATTTAGAATTTTCTTTTATCACATTGCAAAATTTTACCTTTTTGCTTATTAGCTTATATTACTGCTTATTTACTTATCTTTTATGCTTATTAGTGGTTAAGAGTACCTTGTTTGGTTATTAGGAAGTACAATTGGTTTTGTATAAGGAATACTATTGCAATAGCCAACTATATCTTTAAGTGCTTATTAACAGTTTGCTTATTACAGTTGCTTATCTGATAATGAATACCACTTTTTAAGTGTTTTTGAATCACTTTCAGTTTCTGTGTCCAAGTAGTTTGAGATAAATTGGCCTTTCCTAGTTTAAAATTCCACTTTCTGAATTTAAATGGGTGTTTGGGTTAAGGACTGGATTTGATAAAAAAATTTCACCTAAACCTGCTTTGCTTCACTTTCCCAATTTTGATCAGCTCCTATTTGTGGTAATAAGTTAATTTGATCCATGTCTGATGCATTCCCTATGAGTCCTAGGTGTTTGGTGCTAGCATTCTTGATTTTAAAATTGTTCACTAACTCCATTAGCTTATTAGGACTGAATCCTTGAAATTGCTAATGTATTGTTGATTTTGCATCAGTTATGACAAGTGTTTGAGTTTTTAGGCTTAACTTTGGTTTAGTGTAGGTTTTGGTAGCATTTGAGGCAAGTGGTGTGACAGTCAACTGTCCTTACCTTCTGTTTTTGATTAACATTCTAGTAAGCTAAAGTAGTTGATAGATCATATAATCCATTTTAACTTGCAGTTAGTAGTCTAGTTTTCACCTAGGTTAGCTTGCCTTTTACTTAGGAGTGCCTTGTTAACTCATGCAATGCAACTTTTTCCCTTGAGCCCACTGCTGCAGCCCCCCCATATCAGTCCCTTTTCGGTTCTCATTTTACTTGTGCTTTAGTTAGATTTAGGTTTAGCTTTTGGCTGCACTAATAGTTTATACGGTGTACTTTTTATTCTTTAGCTTAACTATAGGTTTCGAGCTTATTTAATTGGCTTAAGTTGCCATACAACTAACTGTGCTGCCCTGCACCAGGGAAGTCTTTCAACACAATCACATACACAAGCTCAGTTTGAGCTTGTTACTTTAGTTTAGTTCTTGAACTTGTGGCTTTATAGGAAGCTCACACTCTTAGTGTTGAGGGTCAAAGATCTAAGTGGACCTCTGAGCTTATTTAATAAGCTCCACTAGGCCTGCAACCTTTGCCATTTGTTCCCAACATCAGCTACTTTAGTCCACAGGTCCTCGCTGCCCTTGTGGTTTGTGTCTTTCAATTGTTATATACTTGATAATTAGGTCTAGGAATTAGTTTACAGCTTATTTGTCATCTTATTTATAAGCTTATATTTTCATTTTATTTTATTTATTTTTTTCTTAGTAGCTTATTAAGCCTCAAGGTTAGTCCCTTAGGCTGCAGGCCTGTTGCCTTGTATCTGTTTCAATGCCCCAATTCCATAAGCTAATTGAGAGCTTATTGGTGGGATTTAGAAGCTGATTCTTGGTTCAATACAAAGCCCATACAGCTGGCTTGTTGATTCCAGGCTCATATTGGGTCTGGGAGCTTTTGCCCCTAGCTTATTCAAGCCCTCAAGTAGCCTGCATTGCCTGAAGCTTGTTCTTGTTTCAGTTTGGTATTGGATCTGCTTATTCCCATATTAAGCTCATTCAGTCAGCTATTCTAGATGTTTGAGCTTGTTCTTTGTCCATGCCATCATTGTACAGCTTATTTTGTGTTTTAAATCAGTAACATAGCTTATTAGCAGCTTGTGCTCTTCATAAGTTCAAAACCCCAAGCTGCTAAGGAATTAAGCTCACCATCTGTTTATTTTTAAGTTTCCAAGTTTTTGTTTTCACAAAATTTGTTCACTTTCAGTAGCTTGTTAGATTTGTAAAAGAAAATTTCAGAAAAAGCCAAAATTAATTTTTAGTGATAGCTTCTATTTAATGTAATTTAGGTATTTAATTTTTCTTTTTAAATTTTTGTAAAGTACTTATATGTTTTTATATTTTTCATAAATTCCCAGTATATTAAAGTATTAGTAGGAATTTTTCCAGATTTTTATCCTTTTATTTAGTATTTATTATAATTAGTATTAGTTTATTATTAATTAAGTAATATTAGATAATTAATTAGGTTTATTAATTTTTATTTAACAACAGTACTTTTTTATATTTTTCCTAGGTTTTATATATCATAAAATAATTTTAGGAAATTTTTCATAATTTTCACTATTCATTTTCTATTTTTCTTAATTTTAATAAGTTTAAAGTAATTAATAAATAGTAATTAATTAATATTAATTAGATAAAAAGTAGGAAAAATATATTTTTAGTTTTAAAATTACTTTTATATTATTTTAGAATTTTTAGAATTAAATTTTCATTTTTCTAGCTTAATTTCATAATTAGTGTAATTTAAATATTATTAATTAGTTATTAAATAGTAATTAATTAAATAGTGTAAAAATTATTTTTCTTTTTCTAAAAATTTTCTTTTATTATTAGAATTATAAAAATGTAATTTTTATGTTCGTAGGTAATTTATTTCACTAAAACTCGCGTTTTATTTCGTATGTCAACGTAACTTTAATTCAAACGAACGCGTTTTTAGACTTAGCTCACGTTTTTAGGATATCTGTTCATCAGTAAATGTTAATATAATATTTCTAAGTTATTTTCATTCCTCATTACGTAGTGTAATCATTCACAACCCCTTCCTGTCCAAATTCACCCGATCACAAACCCGTTTTTGATTACAATCCACACCTCGTCGGGACATAACGACCCGGGGAAACCTTATACTTCCGCGGAGCATTGATCTAGGCTATTTGACTTTGTTGACCATTCCTTGGTCAATATAAGTTAGGTGGTTTAGCCTCAATCAGTTCACATACGATGTAATGATTTCGGATATCAGTATGGTGATGAGGCGAAAAGTGTACCGCTATTAAGGGGTCATTTAAGCCCGAATTCGTGATTATTTGATCAATTATTTCCCTAAATCGTTCCTTATGTCATTTTCGGTACTTTTGAGGAGAAATCTGGAAAAGGAAGCGTTTTGGACGTTTTTGTAGCATAAAAGTGAAGAAAACGACAAAGTCTAAAATTCCTTGCTGGGAACAGATGTTGACGACGTCAAGCAATAACACATGATGTCGTCAAGAGTAACAAAAGAGGTGGATGTGAAATTTATAACGTGACGGCCCAGAACATTTTCTTTGTTAATGGCTTGACGGTGATGGCCCAGATACAAGTGATGGCCCAGAGTAGATTTGCACATGAAGGCGTCAAGACTGGATTTAGGCAATACGAATTTCAACTTGGCGGCGAGTTGACGGCGTCAGAAGCTGTAATCCCCCGTAAATTTCCCTATAAATAATAAAAGTAAATCAAAGACTAATATATCATTTTGTTAATTAATAACGTTTTTACCAATAGCAAATTTTTTTTTTATATATTTTATTATCAAATATGCTATGTTACTTAAAATCACTACGATATTTATGATTCTCTTTGCTTAGAACGATGCTCACACATGTACCACTATAGTCTAAAATCGCGAAAATATTAAAATTTTCTTTTATTCGTTACGAACCTGCATTTTCCGACATTTTTCAAAAATTACTATTCATCGGTTACTATTTACAAACACTATTCATCATTTCACTATTCATCATTTTTAGAGTCAGTTAGTGATATTGAGATGTTTTTCAAAAGTTTTACTATTCACGAAACACTATTCACAAAACACTATTCACTCTCGGACTCACGTAAAAGTCTCACTAATTAATTTTTAAACTTTTCACTAATTACAATTTATATTTTACTAATCTTAAAATACACTAAACCGGACCCTTAATTACACCAAGCCCAACACATTTCTTTTCTTGGCCTGTTACTATTCACGGCCCAAAACCAAATTAAGCCCATTCCATTTATTTTTGTTTCATTTCACTCGACTAGGACAACTAGAAACGAGCTTCGTACGTCCCAATCCTACACACGACAACCCTATATTTTTACACATACTAGTTCCTCCCCTAGCCAAAAATTAGAGTGTCGACTTTTAGTTTTTCACATCGAGTTTAAATACGCTTTCACTAGGCAAAGCTTTTGTCCCAAAAACGATTTCATACGATTTTCAACTAATCCAAAACTCAACCGTTTTAGACCACGTTTGTTTCTATAACTTCCTAAAATCATTTCTAAACACAAACTAGTGTCTAAATATTTCAAAGTTATCAAAATCTCAAGTCACAACCGATTTACAAATCGTTTACCAAAAGAAATAAGTAGTCGACACATAGTTTTGAAACAAAAGTGTACTTCCCAAATTCATGCTAACACACAATACATATTAAAGTCCTAGGCAAGTACAACACCAATTTTATAATGTATTTCACAAGTAACAAAGTCATTTCAGTGTTTCAATACCCACGTTTATTTTCTTTGAGTCTTGAGATGTCGACACTAGAAATCAAAACCAACTAGTACCTCCTTATTTTAAGTTCACTCCTTTGCATATTTTATTCACATAGGTCAAGTACTACTCTTTTAAAATACATTTCACAAAGTACCATTTCAATATTTTTTTGATCAATGCCCTCGTTTTTGAGGATGTCGACGCAAGAAACTAAAAACCTTGAGTGAATTGTTACTCTTACACAATTGACTTTAGAACACAAGCAACCATCAAATCACAATAAATTTTAAACACTAGCATACACTAGGTTCTATATATAAATCCCATGCATGCAAAGCTTTCATTTCATTTTCCACGCAAAACCGAAAATCACCAAATGTTTCTAAGTAGAAAAGCTAGGCATTGGGTCGAAGCATTGGGTAGGAAATTAAGAGATTCGTGTGGGTTTAGGAGAAACACATTATTGTTTGTGAACCTTGGTCGAGCACACATACACACTACGTACTCATCTCTCGCCTCTACGTCTTGTTTTACCCACCATTTTGGTGTCGTAAGTCCTAACAAAACTCTTTTCAATATTTATATAAAACTTTCATTTGCATTATTCTTATACGCGACACACACAATTGCATCTCTTTATTCGAAAACTAAATAAACGACATATATATATTTTACGTTCGTCTATATATTTCACACCTTAACAAATAAACTATGTAGAGTTTTGAAACTAAAAAGCTACGTACAACCTATTTTAGAATACATTTCTAACGTATACAAACAAGTATCGAAAACTCTTAAAATATTTCTAAGTCTTTTTCTTATAAAAATTCGTCCCATGCCACGTCCAAAACACACACATATCTTTAATATTTACTTAACGAGCATACCTTTTTATTTTACAAACTAATAGAACTCGTGACAAACATTCATTTTCGTATAAAAACTTTATAATAAAAATCGCGTGTTGAACCTATGAAAGTCACCAAGCAAATCGACTTGGAAACTAGTTTTGGAAAATTTCTAGTATCGACTGGGCCTTAAAGCCCAATCATTTCAAAATAAGCTGAACGTATAAGCTGTTACAATAAGCTGATTGGCAACGTTTTTATACTCCTAACCTTAGCCCAAAACTCCCGTAGGCCCATTGGATCTAAAAATGCTAACGGGCCTTACATTTCGTTAGAAGCCCATAAGCTATCAGATTAACTTTTCGAACTAATAAGCTGGTAGAATAAGCTCAATAAGCTATTTTGAAACTATTTAAGAAATAAAAACATTAAGTTTTGAAAATTGTGAACTTTGGACTAAAATTGCAAATTTTATGAAAATCGGGTTAAAAGTGTCAACTTTTCAAAGTTTCGGTATAAAATGTCATTTCATAAATTAAAGGGTGAAAACTGATTTTTATAAACTCTAAGGTGAAAGGTGTAAGAAATATAAAGTCTTGGACGTAAAATGTAAATATATTTAATTTTGGACTAACGGCGTAACGCTAACGCCGTTAGGGTAAAAAGTGTAAATTTTTAGAAAATACAAGTGCCGTATACAAAAATTAATTTTTTTATTTTTATTTTTACTTTCCATTATTACGAGTTCACGTCACGACG
The DNA here is from genome assembly GCA_030686995.1 of Artemisia argyi. Classification (NCBI taxonomy): domain Eukaryota; kingdom Viridiplantae; phylum Streptophyta; class Magnoliopsida; order Asterales; family Asteraceae; genus Artemisia; species Artemisia argyi. The sequence goes on from CM060680.1 coordinate 65,320,388, forward strand.
TTACGTTATTTTCAAACTATTTTTATTATTACTATTATTATTATTAAACGTCACGTTACTTTCAAACTATTATTTTTATTACTATTATTACTATTAAACTTTACGTTATTTTTAAACTATTATTTTTATTATTACTATTAAACTTTACGTTATTTTCAAACCATTATTCTTATTAAACGTTACGTATTATTTTTCAAACTATTGTTACTATTATTATTATTAAACGTTACGTCTATTTTCAAACTATTATTATTATTACTATTATTATCATTAAACGTTATGCATTATTTCAAACTATCGTTACTATTTTTATTATTAAAACTTACGTTATATTTATATATATATCACTAAACTAAACGTACGATATACTATAAAACCAAAAGTCTTACTAACGTTAAATTAACAAATCATGCATTTAAAAACTACTCGCGATTAAAACATTTAGACTATCAAACCCTAAAACTTGCCATATATTATCTAGGTCGTGTGTGGAGCCGTTCCCATTTTGCAAACTGAGTATCGATATTTTTATTCACTAAACCACTAAGGTGAGTTCATAGCCTCGCCTTTACTTGTTTAAATGTTTTATAAACCCTGCGAGGGGGATACATGCTAGTTTTTACAAACTGAACACAAGTATTTTCTTGGTATGCTTTACCTGATCTCGTTATTGCTTAAGTACCTTTCCTTGCTAAAAGCCCCTCATATCATGAGCCTTAATCACCCAGGAGGTGAACGTAAATAATTGTGGATAGATCTATTAGGGATTGACAATCCCCGTTTGGGCGTTCGAGAAAACAACCAAACGCACTTTATTTGAAATCTAATAGGTTACTGGCAAGAACCTATCCCAAGGGCCCCCTGTTACTATAATCCATCATTCGTGATGAGATCTGTTAATCGGCTGAGCGTCATGAGCTTAATGCAATAACAACTGTTTTTAACTTATAATTGTATGACGGTGCAATTATCACTTATAACTTGTGTTCAATCTTTTAAACTTAAACCTATGAATATCACTCAACTTTTGTTGACTTTTAGCATATTTATCTCAGGTCTATAACGAGCAAGGATGGGTCGGAAGAGCACGAAATTCTCACAAAGGCTATAAAATTTTGTTATCATTCGAAAACCTATTTAACAAATTTTAAAAACCACTGGGACCTCATTTTTAAAACTCTGATATTTACCAAACTTCGAATGATAAATGTTTTTAGAAAATCATTTTTTACTGAAAAACTAAGAGCTGTGAAGTAACACCCAATCTTTATTCCGCTGCAAATATTTTAAAATTGGGGGTGTTACAGATTGGCATCAGAGCTTTGGTTATAGTGAAACAGATCTATTTTGGATCTGAACTATAACCGTTTTTACAAACAAAACATTTTATAGCCCTACACTCTTCGTGCTTTCCGTGCCTGCATACTACCTTGCTCAGTACATTACTTGTTAAGATTAGTCTGCATGTTTAGAAATTGCGCTTACATAATTCTTATTTCATCCGTACTATTATATCTATAACGTAAAAGTAACTTATAAAATACTATTCCCGGTTACTACAGTAACATGTCTCCAAAAAAAAAAAAAAAAAAAAAAAAAAACTTCCTTGAACGCCAAAACTACTCTCCGTAATACTAATACATCCCCCGTCAATCAAAATTCTCCGAACACTGAAGATCCCTACGTACAAATATCACAGCCCCAACTTAATATAGAAATCACTCATAGATCACTTCCATCGTCACCTATCTGTTCACCCCTACGTCAAAAACTTAGGAGAACTACTGAATCATATGAAGATGTGATTGGTGGTCAGGCAACATTCGAAGTTGGACAAAGTTCACGACAAGAGAGGCCGTGGACGAATGTTGAGCCAAATTCTCCGTTACCCTACACTTTAGATTCCCTAATACCAGATATCCCAAATACCTTATCCTCACCAAATTCCCCCAACTACGATATAAGCACACCTGATTCAATATGGACTCTTGTTTATCAACAAGCCAGCACATTAGAGGCTCACACTGAACAGCTGAAAGGTTTACGACCAACAAAATTTGAATGGTACGACCGTAACCTTGACGCATTGTTCAAAAGAGCGGATGCTGAGAGACGAGCAATATGTGAATTAGGAATAAAGATTAATGAGATAAAGGACAACACCAACCAGGAACTTGGAAGTTTGGAGAAACTGAAAGGACCTTATGGATGGCTAGAGAGACAGCCAGGAGCCAAGGTCAAAAGATTGCCGCATTAGAGAGTATGTTGGCAAACCAAATGAACATGTGTCAGGAACATTTCTCAAACATGGAAGCAGCATAACTTGAACTTGAGAAAGAGATTAGATATTTACGTCAGAGGCATAACTAATCTTAAGTTTACAAGTATCCCTGCTGCATCTACTAAACCAGACAGACTTGGTTAGTATTTCATGTAATGTTCAATAAATCTGAACCTTTCAGAATTCGTAATCAAATCATAATATAACCTCCTTTTCCGTTTCATCTCTCCGTTATAAATCAATCGTTTTCTTTCATATCAAGCGTGCAACAATGAATCCTCAGAATTTCATGCAAAAATCTCATCAATTGTTACCTCCCTTGATGAACAAATAACTCCATGTAGATTTCTGACATATTAATAAGAGACCTTGTACTAATTGTTTTACAAAAACGATCAGTCAAGTTATTAATATTATGATGACTTCTACTATACTATTCAAATCTACCGTGAGATTTCTTACAATTGTAAGAAATTCTTAAACATACTATAATTGACCAAAAACCAAAGGATTGTCTAAAAATAAATTTTCAAGAGAGAGAAAATTTATTTTAGTGGACGAATCGGTTTGTTCCTTAGTAATCCCATATCAAGAGTTGATTATCTATCTATGATACAACGCAGACATATCTTGAAATTAGATTACAGTAAGGATTCAATTCAGTCTATCATCAATGAAATAATTAACTTCATTTGAATTATTCTGACATCAGAAGGATTCTAAGTTAAGTTTCATTAATGATTTCAGAAGATGGACAACGTAAACAATACATGTACTCCATCATCATCAAAAATCACCATGACTACTGAAGATGTCAAGGAATTGGTGAGCAACATCATATCAGTAGTACTTAAAGTAGCCACCCTAGTTTATCCAAGAGGAGAGTCGGATACGCCTGACAAGCAGGAAAACTACATGGAATATAGGCTAATCCACTTTAAAACGCCAGAAGGAATGGCTAACCCTACCATCACGCATAACCAAGGAATTAGGCAAGGAGTTATACCTAATGGAAATAAACAAAAGCGAAAACACTTAGAAATAAGGAACCTTTAAAGACTTCGATAGTATCAAAGGAATGATGACTAGATTGAAGCAGATGAATAAATTCCTGTTGTAAATAAATAAATCCTAGTTCGACAATTTCCTGAGATTGTATCTCTTCCCCGTAGTTTACTTTAAGTTACGATGGATGTAACCTAAGTATAACCACTATCCTTCTACCGTATCGAAAAATCTACCTTGTAATATTTCCAAAATAATTATAATCTACGTAAATTTCAATTCCTATCCCATTTACCAAATAACAACATACTGTTATTTCCCTAGAAATTTCTGACTCATTATATATATATATATATATATATATATATATATATATATATATATATATATATATATATATATATATATCTACATTATATATAACAGGAGGCATTTGAAGGAAATGCCCAGTCATTGTCCAGTCAATGCCAAGTAATTCAATTTCAGCCATGTCATCAGCCATGTAATCACATTGTCACCATGTAAGCAAGTTTTATAATTAATTTCGTATTTCACATTGTCGCCATGTAAGCAAGTTTTATAATTAATTTCGTATTTTAATTTTTATGGTTGTATTTATTTAATTATTCCATTTTTTTAATTCGTAATTTATATAATTTACATAATTCGTATTAAATTTTTTTAAAATCTGTATTTAATTTGTTAAAAAATTTAAATTGCAGGATTCGAACATAGGATTTCCTAATATATTAATGACTATGTTTACCACTAGATCAAGTTAATTTTTGAGTTATTTCTTCTAAAACCATAAATATAATGTTTAAGAGAATATAAGATATGCATTCATACATATCTTTTCCATACATATAGTTATGCTGCAATATACGAAACTCATTCCCATTGCGTTTCAATTCCTAAAACCCTAAATTCCAAAATTCCTAAAATCTTAAAATCCTATTCTTTCAATATACACACATGGGTCTGCCCTTCACAAATCAAGCAACATCGTTGTATATTATAAAGTATAATGCATGCATGATGTTTTTTAGTTTTTTCTAACAGATGTTGTTTATATTTTGTTTATTGGTTTTTTTACCATTCAATAATTTTTTGTGCTCTCTTTTTTGCAGATAAGATTATGCCTGATCAAGTAAGTTACCTGCATCCTTAAACCCTAATAAATATGTCAGTTATATAAATTTTGATGAAGATGTTGGTGTTAGAGATTTTTATGATCACGATGAGCAGATTTCTTAAGAAGAATTGATGAAGAATCATAGGATTTTTAGTTTCAACTGCTTGAAGACTTTGAGGTAATTACTATTATATTTACTTTTTACATGTTTTGTTTGTTTATTGAGGTATGTTTTGATTTTAGTGGAGTTTTTAATTTTTATGAAGTAAAAATACTTTTATCATTGTAGGTATTGCTAATGATCTTGCAAAACGCACCTCCTGGTCTTGATTATGAGAGGGACAAGAAATTCTACAAGGTAATATGTTTTATTTTAACCAACTTGGAACTAATGTTTTTTTTATATATTTACATGTTTCTGAATAATCTGTATTCTGTGAATAGGTATCTGGTGCTCTACATTTAGTAAGGGACCTTAACTCATATAGATGGAAGGTAATGGTAGGGATTCCTGTTATTTGGTGCCAGTAGTAACCTTGAATTGAGTATCATATTAAATAGTATGGCATGGTATAAACAAGTCTAACTATCAAAGGTACTGATGACAACAATGTACATGAGATTAAACAAAGCAAGTGGTTGGCTACCATGCCGTACATATCACTTCTACAAAGGCCCGGTCATGTACCCCTTCCGGCACGAAATCATCTACTCAAATTTCAGTCATACACTAGCTAATGTTCGTGGCCTTTTCGCATTTCCAATAGACGTAACTTACCAAAGAGAATAGGATTCTTGGCCGAGAAGACCAGGGAAGGGTATAAAAAGGCATGTAAACCGATGGAAGAATATTAGAAGTAAAAAAATCAAAGGCAGATGACCAAATTCAACTGGAGTAATTCATCAATGAGGTAGTCATTCTTTCACAAGTCAATCATAGGAATGTGGTCAAACTATTAGAATACCTGATGCGTGACATTTATTTCAGCTCCGTTTGTTTTGGATATTGTGTTCATAAGCATAGGGCATTATTGTTTCGTGCATAAGGTTTGTTGTTTTATACAATGCACTTTTTTATAGTTCTATATATAATAGAATTACTTAACACTCTCTTAACTTAGTTTAAACTGCATAGATCATAGTTTGTGTTACTTCTTACCCAATAGTTTGTGTTACTTCTTACCCAAACTAAGTGATAGGTAACGTTGTCTTTCTCTTGATGTTTTTTATATTTTGTACGTACTCTGATTCTTCAAAAAATGAATAGAAGTTGCGCTTAAAAAAAAGAAAGAGAAAAAAACGATTGTTGCCCTGATTTTATTTGAAAATGGAAGTTAGGTGGCTTTATTAGGTTACACAACATTTAGCAAAAACCTTTTTTAGCATTTGTTTAACCTTTTATAACATAATTAAACTGGAACAGAAAATGTCTATTTGCTCATATTGTAGTTCGTCAACACAAGCACTTCTTACTATATTTTTCGTATTAGTATTGCTTTTGCTCAATAACGCTTAATTATTAGTTTAGTGCAGAATTGGAGTGAGCAACGTCAAGTCATTCCTGGGAGAATTGCTGATGATAAGTTACAAGTTTCTTTCTTATAGCTGTCACACTAGAATCTGTTTGACCAACTTATATATTGCTTATATGCATCTTTTGAAAATGATCACTTCTAGGCTTGCTTCATCTTAATCCATCTCATTATATCTTATCTTTATGTTCCAGGTAGCCAGAAGCAATCGTCAAATTATTTCTATTAGGAGATCCGAGTAGCAAGAAGCAATTGTCAATCAGCGCATAACAGGTAGCCAATAGTGTTAGTTTGAAAGAGAGCACCTATATGGCTATATATCATAGAGGTGACAAAAAGTGCAAATTTATTCGGGTAATGGGTCAAAACAGGTACGTGTCAATTTCAAATCGGCGTTGAGTTGGGATGGGTCGACGCATTACTTATTCTTAGTTCTATGGCTAAATTGCACCAGGTGTTTTTTTAGCCCATCCTTTTTTCTTTATTTACTAATTGTAAGCAAGTTAGAATGCTCAAATTTGTATTTCCATGCGTCATATATCTGATGGAACCTTTCATATTGAGGTGTCTATAAAGAAATTGATAGCGAATCAATGCCGTATAATTTCCTAGAATCAAAGCAAGATGACATCTACACGGATGATTGGACTGCCAAGACAATACCAGAGCTGAATCCGACCATGTACTGCTGCATACTATTGGACAAAAGGGTAAGTTACAAATTTCCCGCCCATATAATTCTACAACAAAAGTGCAAGCAAATGCGCCTCAACTTATTGATATTAGTTGCATTTCTATAACTGTAGGGGCACGCAATATTATTGATAAAAACGCACTGTAATACAACCACTGTTATAAAAATGCAAAATACCGAATTGATAGAATATTCTTGATTTGTTTATTTGAATGAAATCTTATATACCACTGATTGAAGGTTAAAGTGATGGTTTGTTTTCTGGTCACTTTATAAACGGATTTGTTAACATACAATACGCATAATGAGGTAACATTCTTCATATTTTTGTTAATTTTTTATAATCAAATATTTTCCAAAACTTCTCCTAAACTGGCAAATCGATATGCTATGGCAGGTGGACTACAAAAGGTGTCTTAACTTGGATTTACTGCAGCAGATGAGTATTGTACACCCCGTCTAATTGAATCAAGAAATACTTTACAAGAACATGCAGTAATCCTATTGATAGAGGTAGTTTTTTGGTTTCATATCATACTAATACTCACTTTTATCATTTTATGCAAACATAAATGTGGATGAAATAATAGTTCATGACCCGTTAGCTTTATCTATTCATTGAATGCAGGCACAATGGCACTGCACTCTGAATTGAAGAAGGTGGTGGCTTCATTTGTTGGGGAAACCAGTAGCTTTAGTTACCGGCGTAGGTTATGTCACAAACTCTGTTATCCTTCCTATCTTGATTGGAAGAGTATGTCCAACTTATCACTAGTAATATTAGTGAAATGTTTAAGTATAGTATCTGATGATTTATTTGATTTTCCACGGGGAGGATTAATAATTGGTGATTCTTTGAACCATAACTCTATTGTGAATGGTGCTTGAGGGTCGGGTGCTTCAATTAGAGTATTTCAACATAACAGTAAGTTTTGGATATATATTGATTAATGTGCTTAACTTTGTAATAGCAAGATGAACTTGTGTCGCATCCATTCCAATGAAGCTAAACAAAAAAAAAAAAACTGATGAGTGATAAATTTGCAGCTACATTCATGTTGCAGGTATTATGTCATTCCATTTCTTATGTTTGGCTTCACTATAAAACCCATAATATGCGAATCATAACTCTACTGTGAATGGTGCTTGAGGGTCGGGTGCTTCAATTAGAGTATTTCAACACAACAGTAAGTTTTGGATATATATTGATTAATGTGCTTAACTTTGTAATAGCAAGCTGAACTTGTGTCGTATCCATTCCAATTTGAAGCTAAACAAAAAAACTGATGAGTGACAAATTTGCAGCTACATTCATGTTGCAGGTATTATGTCATTCCATTTCTTAAGTTTGGCTTCACTATAAAACCCATAATATGCCAATCGAATTAGGATTTTCCGATTTAATCTTTTGTTTATTGGGCCTTGGCCAGGGTATTTAGATGCAGTCAATAAAGCCAAGAAGCAGCGGGGAACTTACCCTAAGCCCTTTTAAGCTTTTAGTGGTAAATCGGTAATTTCATTATAGTGTCATGTAATTTCAGTATTGTTGAATTTGTAACTATTGACACATATTCTAAGGTATATGGGCTATGTGAGATTTCTTATAACACAGTTTATGGATATGATCTTTCTCCCACACACAATTATACGTGGTCGTTTCATGAATGAAGAGTAAGAAAACATTGAAGGTTATGCGCTGCAACAAAGACGTAAACTATACAAAGTCCACTGTCAATATTGAGGAATGTGTATCATCTGAAGTTGTGATCACAAAAGGTACATTTTTACGAGCACTTAAAAGCTGATTTAAATAGATAAGCACTCTTAATAAGCAATCCCAAACACTCCCTTAGGTGGTTTTTCTTTTCTGACTTTCTATTCATTTTTTTTTTGCTTTTGAATTGTATGTTTCGGGTAATTGGAACAATGAGAAGCTTGCATCAGTTTTAGTGAAGCCTTCTTGCAGACAATGCCATTCTTTACAAAGCCACACAAGCCCGTAATACTTTCCCTTGATAGGACAGATCCTAAAAAGAGCCTTACAACTTTCATTAAAGCATTTAAGGAGTGATGTTCATTTAGGTGGCCACTGCATGTTTGGTTTATTGTATTCTTCTATGGTAGTTCTGATTGAATCTGTTTTGTCATTTAGGTATGCTTTACAGCTGACTTTGCAGACATTATGTAATAATTCCTTCTTTTGTTTCCTTTATTCTAAATTTTTCATATTATGGCTATTTTAAAGTGGAAATGCCATTTTGTACAAGGAGAAATAAAGATATGACTCACAAGATGAAAATAACATAAGTGGACGGAACCTTTGCTTTCTACAATTCTATAATCAATATATGATGTTAATTTGTTGACTATGATTTCATGCAGCGCTCGATTATATTCTGGGAGGCGGAATGTATGGGCTAAAAGTAAACAAACAACCCCAAAGCGCCGACATCCTGAATTTCTAAGCCCATCAAAAGTTTAGCCCCTCGAGAAGTCCATACAGTGGCCCACTAAAGCCTTTTGGATGGTCCAAAACCCTGGTCAAAAGTAAAAATCCATACTTTCCACAATTTTCATAAATATTATCTACTTACTAATCGTGCTTTCTCAGTTTCACACATAGTTATTGATTTGTTTTCTGTGTTGGCTCTTGAAGGCGAGCCTAATTCAGGGGCAACTGGAAACCGACATGACTTTTACTCGACGTTTAACAAGACTCCAAACAGGAAGAAGTTCTTAGAAGAAGAATGCGAGGAATTCACAGAAGATTCAACCAGACAAGCTTTTGCTCAGCTAGCATCTTCTCTTGAATTCACTGATTGGGTCATCAGAAGTGCGGATAGAATCAAAGTCGCTTCGGAAGATAGTTCAGATGACTTGGATGCCAAAAATCATTCGATACGTTCTGTTTAAAACCACATAACAGGTCGAAGATGATTTTTCAGGTTCAAAGAAGTCTTACATTCCTATATATGTTGTATGTTTGGAAACCTCAGTTGTGTGTTTTTTTCACTTCATATGCTTTTGTTTCAGCACTATAGACATGGTTTCCTTTGTCGAGCATGTATGAAGGCCCTTTAAGGATGTAATTCCCAATGCCAAATGTTTGACATGTTTCAAACAGTATAATGTTATATGATCTAGAACCTTAGTAGTATGCGACACAAATTTGTTGAATTGCATTGTAATGGTGGTTGTTACTGTGCAGCGTTTGCGAGATGATCTGAAGTCAAAATACGGGAAAATAGCCTAATTGTGGAGAGTTTGACAATGGAAGCTAACGAAAGTGAGAATATCAACATGACCCAAAATGCTCTTACAGTCTCCAATGAAGAAGCTGGTACCAGGGAACAAGCCAAGGAAAGAGTTCTCATGTTCCTAGGAAGGCTGTCTCACCATGTCGGCCTTAAAACGTCAAGCAAACAGATGGTTGCTAAAATTTTGCCTTGCTTGACCTACGGTGAGCCTGCTGCAATGGAAGCTCTCTGTCAACATTTTAATCCATACAAAGAATTGGTTTGAGTTTGACCAGCTGCTGAAACAGCATCTAGAAAATCCAAAGGATGAGATTGTCTCTCTGCAAGCATCAAAACAGAAGCTTGCAATTGACAATTTCGTTAGGGTCTCAGAGTTGATGAAGACAAGTTCCTCTGGCGAAAGACTCAAGGATATCATATTGGAAAATGGAATTACTGAAGTTGCAGTTAGACATTTAACGGATAAGTTTGCATTTACAGGAGAAGCTGGTTTTAAATCGAGACAAGAATGGCATTCAGGCCTTAAACTTCCATTTGTTCCTTTGATATTATCCATGCTCAGCGGGTTGTCAATGGGACACCTGGCAACACAGAAGTGTATTGACGAATAAGGGGTATTACCTTTGCTTCATGCCATCACTACTACACCCATCATTTAACAGAAACCAAATGGGTGAAAACTATTTAACAGAAACCAAAGTCCCAATAATTTATACAATTAACATTAGGGGTCGAAATTTAAATTCTTTAGAAACTTCCTATGATGTATGTATAATCACTTTACAGCAGTTTATAAGGCACTTACTATTGTGTGGGCATATTGTTAGGTTTGTTCAACAGAGAGATTTAAGTTGAATATTGTTGTAGGAATGTTGATGGACCTTCTATCTCTGTTGTTTCCTTCGGCATTTATCTATGTTGTTTGCATGGGGAGCTTATCAAGATCTTTCAGTAAGTCGTTTATGTTATTATCACATTTGAAAATTAACTACCAGTTAAAACATCTCAATATTTATCAAGATCTTTCATTAAGTCGTTTATGTTATACTCTGTATCAGATTTCCTGGTGTTTGCAAAGTATGACCCATGGCTTGTGGACCCATCCAGTTAGTTTTAAGTGTTTGGCTAAATTGCTTTTATTAACGAAAATATGTACTTAAAGTAACCTGCTTATATTTGCAGTATACAAGTAGTTTAAATAAGCAATCTCAAACAACCCCTTGAGTGCTAGAAAGTGGACATTATTTTGGATGTACATGAAGTATTCAGTATCCCCTATCTATGATCAAATGGAGTTGATGATTTTGTCTTCAAATAGGTATCATGCTAACAAAAGGTTATCAGTTATGAATGAGTCAAATGGTTTATTTTGTATCTTTAATGGGTCAAACATACAAAAAAGAGGTTAAAAAGATACGGGTCGAAGCTACCATTGCTTATTGTAAATCAATATTTTTAATTGTCAATTATTTTACCTGTAATATATAAGCGATGCATGGTGCTTTATATATGTTTCTTGATTTCGGCTATTAACAAGCTAATGAATGTTTGTTGATTATCCCAATTTAGAATTTTATAATGTGATTGTGTAAAGTTTGTATATTAAACATATTCTATTCCATTTGTTTTGATAAATATGATAATTTTTACCCATTCACTTGTGAATGGCTCGATTTGGTTTGTTACTAAAAAAATATACAGAAGGCTTACTCTTGAGGCATCGGATGGCCTACAGAATGTTCACGTATTCTATACTTCATACCATTGAGATTTGTGAAAATGGAATGCATCGAATATGGCCACGCATGATTGAGGTCATGGCAACGGAGACGAGTATTTTGCTATGAGAACTGACTGATACAAAGAGGTAATTTCAATAACTCAAATTTAGGATAATTTTAGTAAAAAAAAGTACTTACATGTCATAAAAGCAACTAAGCACGCTCTTGCATATGGTATTAAGATAGTATAACGGTGGCGTCATGCGTAAATGACTTATGTCTTAGACCACAAAAGTTCAAATTACGCACAAACTCACTGTGATAAAGAGTTACATGTTTAATAATGAGTTCTTTATGTTTAGAGGCTAAGAATTATTATTATTATTATTATTATACGTAAAGAAAAAAGACAACTACACATTATCTTTGACGGTGGAATATGTTGAATTTTTCCAACCAAATTGGTCAGTTCTTAGAAGACCAATTATATAACTTTCGAGCTTTTACCACAAATAATATGGAATAAGTTGATATACATCGTTCGATAGATAGTTAAGTGTTTCTTTTGTTTGAAGAAAAAAACTTCATTTGTTTGGTGAGCTGCTGAACTTGGAACTCTCGGTTACTGATGTAATATGGGCCAAGTAATATGTAAAACTACATTGTGATTATAATACTAATTATATCCTTAAATGGTGGTGTGCATGATTTTCTTATTAGAGAGACATTAAGATATTTTATTAATGTTTATAAATAACATGAAGATTTTGCATTTGGTTGTAGAACTCAGTGGAAGGAACCGTACTCAAAGCCTTCTACAATGAAACTCAACTACAATCATGGGTATGGAATGTCATTAGTACTTAATCTCATTAGTATCATAAATTTTAAGGTTCAAATGTCATTATTACCTAAATTTTTATTTTGTTGATGTGCAGAAAATCATCATAAAAGAGTAGCAATGTCTACTTAAAGGTTCAAATGTCAATGAGAGAAAAAATATCCGGTTGAAAGGCGATATGGGTAAGAGTACTGCATATGCGTACATCGTAAGTCATCTTTTTACAACAATATAGAAAGTTCTTTGGATCATGTCTGTAAGACGGTTTGTGGCCGACATTGTAAAAGAATACGTTTCAACCTTAAAATGAGTTTTATTAATGTTCTTATATGTATGCTAAAGGCTAAAGCTATATAAAGAATGGTACACAAGCTTTTATAAATGCATCACTGATCATATTATTATTTATGTTCGATTTATTAAATCCCATCACTCATCAAATTATTATTTATGTTCAATTTATTAAATTAATTATTTATGTGACAATCAGTAATCATATAGGTGTTTCAACATATAATCCTTTGATTTTTTTTATTTTTTTTGAACGACATTGATAATTAGGTATGTATCATTTAAAAGTAATACATAGTAATTAAGCTACCCGTCCTTAAAAATGAATTTTCATTAAGTAACACCGTAACAAGAATAATTATAAGCCATGCCCGCCCATCGGGCGGGCTTCGAAATCTAGTATATATATATATATATATATATATATATATATATATATATATATACATAAAATAAATAAATAAATCAATGAATAAAGTTCCTACTTTATTCTTAAAAGAAATTACGTATTATATCATAATAACAATAAATAAATAAATCAATGAATAAAGTTCCTACTTTATTCTTAAAAGAAATTACGTATTATATCATAATAACAAAACGTTGAACACCATCTAAAACAATTTAAGAAAATTATAAACACCATTGTGACTGAGCCAAGCATCACATCGTTTAGTCCTCAATTATACATAGCCTGATCAACTATGTCTAATTTAGGAAGAATCATGTCATGATGGAACACTCATAATGCCAAAATTTCTAAATAACAATCTTCATTTAAAAGCAACAAATATAAATAAACTGAACTATTCATAAATATTACAAACTACCATAAAAACCTATCTTATTCCTTCGTCATTATGACGAGAAGCCAATAAAAGTACAAATAGGAAAAACCCTAATAATTCACAAAGACTAATAGAAAACTCCAATAACTAAGAATTTATCCGAATCCATGGAAGTTAATAAATAAACAAATAATTAGCATCGGAAATGCTAACGTCACAATAATTACAATATAAACCATAGAATCTTCAATAGGCTGATCCGACATAAACAATAAGGAATCCCATCAACAGTACCATAGCAAGGACCACCATAGGATGGATTACTCTGATTATTTTAAAAGATAAATATAAACAAATCATTAAAAACTATAGCAAGACTAGTTTTTAAACATAAGGACAAATAAGTCTTATTTCACATTTATTGAGGATTACATAAAAACATAACAAGGATACATTTTAAACAACCCTAGCTCAAGACTAGTGCCTCCATGCCTTATCAACCGCATACGATAGAACCGCGAGTGGTATTAGGAACCCCAACATCCCGACTACAACTCCATAATCTTCATCCGTAACAAAAGTCAAATAGGTGATGACAACAACGATATATACCATTGCGATAATAGTAATTAGGCTCGGCACTTTTTTTCGGAAGTATTAAGAATAGGAAATGTGAAATGATAGGAAAATGGTTGGTGGAAGAAATGGAAATTTGAAAGGAGTATATGTAGGAAGAAAACTAGCCGTTAGATCACTATTACGGACCGTTAGGATCATTATTCCCGACCGTTGGGTACGGTACACCTAGCCGTCATTTTACTATTCAAAACCACTACCTTCAATATTCACAACCCTTAAATACACCAGTTACTAGATCCTGCCTAGCACAAATAAGTCTAAATAAACCGCGTCTCCTAAATCTTAATCTCTCGACAACCCTCTGATCGAAATTTTTCTAATACAGAAATTTCGTTAAACTTGAATTCCGGGACGGAATTCAGAATGAGGGGTAGGTACTGTATTCCCCCGTAAATTTTCCTATAAATAATAAAAGTAAATCAAAGACTAATATATCATTTTGTTAATTATTTACGTTTTTACCAATAGCAATTTTTTTTTATATATTTTATTATCAAATATGCTATGTTACTTAAAATCACTACGATATTCATGATTCTCTTTGCTTGGAACGATGCTCACACATGTACCACTATAGTCTAAAATCGCGAGAATATTAAAATTTTCTTTTATTCGTTACGAACCTGCATTTTCCGACATTTTTCAAAAATCACTATTCATCATTTACTATTCACAAACACTATTCATCATTTCACTATTCATCGTTTTTGGAGTCAGTTAGTGATATTGAGATGTTTTTCAAAAGATTTACTATTCACAAACACTATTCACTCTCGGACTCACGTAAACATCTCACTAATTAATTTTTAAACATTTCACTAATTACAATTTATATTTTACTAATCTTAAAATACACTAAACCGGACCCTTAATTACACCAAGCCCAACACATTTCTTTTCTTGGCCTGTTACTATTCATGACCCAAAACCAAATTAAGCCCATTCCATTTATTTTTGTTTCATTTCACTCGACTAGGACAACTAGAAACGAGCTTCGTACGTCCCAATCCTACACACGACAACCCTATATTTTTACACATACTAGTTCCTCCCCTAGCCAAAAATTAGAGTGTCGACTTTTAGTTTTTCACATCGAGTTTAAATACGATTTCACTAGGCAAAGCTTTTGTCCCAAAAACGATTTCATACGATTTTCAACTAATCCAAAACTCAACCGTTTTAGACCACGTTTGTTTCTATAACTTCCTAAAATCATTTCTAAACACAAACTAGTGTCTAAATATTTCAAAGTTATCAAAATCTCAAGTCACAACCGATTTACAAATCGTTTACCAAAAGAAATAAGTAGCCGACACATAGTTTTGAAACAAAAGTGTACTTCCCAAATTCATGCTCACACACAATACATATTAAAGTCCTAGGCAAGTACAACACCAATTTTATAATGTATTTCACAAGTAACAAATTCATTTCAATGTTTCAATACCCACGTTTATTTTCTTTGAGTCTTGAGATGTCGACACTAGAAATCAAAACCAACTAGTACCTCCTTATTTTAAGTTCACTCCTTTGCATATTTTATTCACATAGGTCAAGTACTACTCTTTTAAAATACATTTCACAAAGTACCATTTCAATATTTTTTTGATCAATGCCCACGTTTTTGAGGATGTCGACGCAAGAAACTAAAAACCTTGAGTGAATTGTTACTCTTACACAATTGACTTTAGAACACAAGCAACCATCAAATCACAATAAATTTTAGACACTAGCATACACTAGGTTCTATATATAAATCCCATGCATGCAAAGCTTTCGTTTCATTTTCCATGCAAAACCGAAAATCACCAAATGTTTCTAAGTAGAAAAGCTAGGCATTGGGTCGAAGCATTGGGTAGGAAATTAAGAGATTCGTGTGGGTTTAGGAGAAACACGTTATTGTTTGTGAACCTTGGTCGAGCACACATACACACTACGTACTCATCTCTCGCCTCTACGTCTTGTTTTACCCACCATTTTGGTGTCGTAAGTCCTAACAAAACTCTTTTCAATATTTATATAAAACTTTCATTTGCATTATTCTTATACGCGACACACACAATTGCATCTCTTTATTCGAAAACTAAATAAACGACATATATATATTTTACGTTCGTCTATATATTTCACACCTTAACAAATAAACTATGTAGAGTTTTGAAACTAAAAAGCTACGTACAACCTATTTTAGAATACATTTCTAACGTATACAAACAAGTATCGAAAACTCTTAAAATATTTCTAAGTCTTTTTCTTATAAAAATTTGTCCCATGCCACGTCCAAAACACACACATATCTTTAATATTTACTTAACGAGCATACCTTTTTATTTTACAAACTAATAGAACTCATGACAAACATTCATTTTCGTATAAAAACTTTATAATAAAAATCACGTTTTGAACCTATGAAAGTCACCAAGCAAATCGACTTGGAAACTAGTTTTGGAAAATTTCTAGTATCGACTGGGCCTTAAGGCCCAATCATTTCAAAATAAGCTGAACGTATAAGCTGTTACAATAAGCTGATTGGCAACGTTTTTATACTCCTAACCTTAGCCCAAAACAAAGCCCAAAACTCCCGTAGGCCCATTGGATCTAAAAATGCTAACGGGCCTTACATTTCGTTAGAAGCCCATAGGCTATCAGATTAACTTTTCAAACTAATAAGCTGGTAGAATAAGCTCAATAAGCTGTTTTGAAACTATTTAAGAAATAAAAACATTAAGTTTTGAAAATTGTGAACTTTGGACTAAAATTGCAAATTTTATGAAAATCGGGTTAAAAGTGTCAACTTTTCAAAGTTTCGGTATAAAATGTCATTTCATAAATTAAAGGGTGAAAACTGATTTTTATAAACTCTAGGGTGAAAGGTGTAAGAAATATAAAGTCTTGGACGTAAAATGTAAATATATTTAATTTTGGACTAACGGCGTAACGCTAACGCCGTTAGGGTAAAAAGTGTAAATTTTTAGAAAATACAAGTGCGGTATACAAAAATTAATATTTTTATTTTTATTTTTACTTTCCATTATTACGAGTTCACGTCACGACGTTACGTTATTTTCAAACTATTTTTATTATTACTATTATTATTATTAAACGTCACGTTATTTTCAAACTATTATTTTTATTACTATTATTACTATTAAACTTTACGTTATTTTCAAACTATTATTTTTATTATTACTATTAAACTTTACGTTATTTTCGAACCATTATTCTTATTAAACGTTACGTATTATTTTTCAAACTTTTATTACTATTATTATTATTAAACGTTACGTCTATTTTCAAACTATTATTATTATTACTATTATTATCATTAAACGTTACGCATTATTTCAAACTATCGTTACTATTTTTATTATTAAACCTTACGTTATATTTATATATATATATAACTAAACTAAACGTACGATATACTATAAAACCAAAAGTCTTACTAACGTTAAATTAACAAATCATGCATTTAAAAACTACTCGCGATTAAAACATTTAGACTATCAAACCCTAAAACTTGCCATATATTATCTAGGTCGTGTGTGGAGCCGTTCCCATTTTGCAAACTGAGTATCGATATTTTTATTCACTAAACCACTAAGGTGAGTTCATAGCCTCGCCTTTACTTGTTTAAATGTTTTATAAACCCTGCGAGGGGGATACATGATAGTTTTTACAAACTGAACACAAGTATTTTCTTGGTATGCTTTACCTGATCTTTTTATTTCTTAAGTACCTTTCCTTGCTAAAAGCCTCTCATATCATGAGCCTTAATCACCCAGGAGGTGAATGTAAATAATTGTGGATAGATCTATTAGGGATTGACAATCCCCATTTGGGCGTTCGAGAAAACAACCAAACGCACTTTATTTGAAATCTAATAGGTTACTGGCAAGAACCTATCCCGAGGGCCCCCTGTTACTATAATCCATCATTCGTTATGAGATCTGTTAATCGGATGAGCGTCATGAGCTTAATGCAATAACAACTGTTTTTAACTTATAATTGTATGACGGTGCAATTATCACTTATAACTTGTGTTCAATCTTTTAAACTTAAACCTATGAATATCACTCAACTTTTGTTGACTTTTAGCATGTTTATCTCAGGTCTATAACGAGCAAGGATGGGTTAGAAGAGCACGAAATTCTCACAAAGGCTATAAAATTTTATTATCATTCGAAATCATATTTAACAAATTTTAAAAACCACTGGGACCTCATTTTTAAAACTCTGATATTTACAAAACTTCGAATGATAAATGTTTTTAGAAAATCATTTTTACTGAAAAACTATGAGCTGTGAAGTAACACCCAATCTTTATTCCGCTGCAAATAGTTTAAAATTGGGGGTGTTACAGAAGCCAACACATGACGCCGACAGCATTCTAGTCTATATATATTTTTCCAATTTTTCATTGTAAAGTGTGGAACAAATTGTGGAAAACCTAAACATATGTTAAGGGGTATTTCTCTAATTTTTTATACAATATTTAAATAACAACTTTCAAGTTTTAAAACATTTTGATATATTCAAACACTTTAAAAGATTTTCAAATATTTTCATTCTTAAATGAAACCCCTTACCTACATTATGATAGACACCGATTCAATACATAATCTATCAGATTGCATATGGTATTGAAGTAGACATTATGGACCAAATTATGCAAAATGCACAACCTCTCCTAGCTACTCAAGTACTACTCAACAAGTTCTTGTTTCATTCTCACACAGATTAAGCATAGGCCCGGATTTGAGCATGTACGGCATGGGCAACCGCACAGGGCCTCCGGTTTTTAAGGTTCTCTAACTTTTAAAACTTCAGTATAAGTATAAGATCATTTTTGGATTATTTAATAGTGTTTGACATATGATTTAGGTTAAAAGAAGAAAAAAATAAAAAAAAAAAATAAAAAATAAAAAGAAGATTTTTGTAAGGGAATTGTTTTTAGCTTGAGCGCACTTTAATAGAAGAATATGAGATCTAGTTTCGTTGGAGAAGACAACTCAAGTAAGGCCCTAACTTGCAATTTGTCTATTACTTTTATTGATTTTTCAATGTTCTAATAAGACCCTCTTGCTTTTATAACCTATCATTTAAAACTCCACCCCAATTTAATATTTTTGATGCAAAATATTTGATGAGAAAATTTATATTAATTAAAACCTACACGACAAAAATAGTATTTCCTAGTTTGAAATTGTGTGCAACTTTCAAGGGAGTAAACCCTAGACAAATTTTACAGCTTTTCAAGGGTTTCAACCCTTTGTTTCTTACATGCTTAATTGAAGATAAGTCCTTTACCAAATCATTCAATATGTCTCTGTGTTGTTTGATTATATCTTACGTTTGTCTTCTCTTTAACATGCTAGGCTAGGTTTTCCTTGTGTTTGCTTAGATGTAATGAAACTTAGATGTTGATTAAGGGTTGGTTGTTTGTTTATAATTGTTGTGGATGAATGAATTCGATGTTAGGCTTAATATAACTGGCAGACTTCCAATTGGTAACTTGCTTGAACGTCTTAAGAAATATGATCAGAGGTGTACTACGATATTTTGGTTGTATTTAATGCGTAGGTAACTACTAATGAGGCCATGTTAGGAGCTAGTAGTTGGCTCAACATAGGAAGAGGTAGAAGCTTATAGAGTTAGGGAAGATCGTACACGGCCCTACGAATGGTATTAAGAAATATAACCCGTCATCCATGCAATTGTAACAAACTAATCAACCAGTAAAAGATAGCTAAGGAGTAGTGAAATCTAAGTAAACACAATTTTCTCTCATTATTGTTTACACCACAATTTAGTTTAAGTTTAGTTTATTTTATTTTGATTGCATCTTTAGTTAATTGGGTTAGTTGATTAGCAACTAATTCCGCCCACTTCTTCCAAAACCCGAGATTTTTACTTGCTTTCCATAAAATATAAAAATACAAAAAGAATCATCCCTCACCTCTAGACCTAGTTTTAGTGGGTTTTAACCCTAGCGAACACTATTCTTTGAGTTGAACGATCAATCCCCCGGTACTTGTCACTATACTATACTACAACGAACAGGTAAACTGCATGGTGGGGATTGCAAGCTTCTCAAGATCCCTTGAGAGTTAAAACCTTTTTCGAGGGCCCAATTCCACGCATCAATGGTCATAGACAACTCTGACATATGTTTGGGACCGCTTAAACTCTTATATGGGCCTATATTTCCGCACTTTTTTTGAACGATGTAAATTTGAATATTTTTGATAATGAAAGTTATTCTAAATGGTTGAGATAAAAACCGTTCTTTGTACTTTTGTTATGATACCAATTGAGTAGCACCCCAATAACATGTATGCTTCCGCTAAACCAGATTTTGGGGGTGTTACAGATACGCCATATTATAGAAGTGAATACGACGTATTGGAACTAAAACGAACTTGTTCTTCTTGTTTACCAAAGTTTCATATGCGGTGTATTATAGTATCTATTACGGCAGATGCATCAAAGTCAGGAAATGGTCTTGAATTCGTCTAAGTCTTGCTCTACGATGTATCCGTCTAGAATGATATGGCGTATTGATGTCTGATTCAGTTGACTTTCTTGACTTCACCAATTTAACTCCAAAACACGTTCTTTTCACTAACTTTCACCAATTGCTTGATGATAACTAAGAAATACACAAATAAGTGATTAAGTATCAATTCTCATATAAAATGATATAAAATAAGCAATATAGACAGGATAAATGATGCTATAAATTAGTCATTATTTGATGTCATCATTGTACAAATCTGAATTTATATGTCAGTTTATGCTTTTAACATTTTCATTTAGTAGTTAAATCATTAAAAGCATACACTTTCGTTAATGTGGGTTTGCAATTGCAGCATTTGATGCATCCTAAATGGTTATTTTAGTTTCATCACTATCGTCTATCATCTCTTGCATCATGTGCGTTGTTTCTTTCGGTGATTGATAAGGCAAAAAATGAACCATTTTTAGGGGGTCATTTAAGCCCGGAATTGAATTTATTTGATCAAATATTGCCCTAAATCGTTCCTTTTGTGATTTTAGGTACTTTGGGAGTGAAATCTGGAAAAGGAAGCAATTCGGACGTTTTTGGAGCATAAAAGTGAAGAAAACGCCAAAGACTTAATTTTCCTTGCTGAGAACAGTGTTTGACGGCGTCATGAGGAAGCATTTGACGGCATCAGTAGTAAAAACCATGACGACCCAGAAGAAACATGAAGGCGTCACAAGTAGAGCGTCATGAGTTAATTGTGTGACGGCCTGCAAAAGAGGACTACATGACGGCGTCAGATGTAGATCAAGGCAGTCCGAGGAATTATTTGGCGGCGAGATGACGGCGTCACACCTTTGTTCTTGACGCCGTCAGCCTCTAAAATCTATATATAGTTTTCCAATTTTCATTCATTAGAGAGGAACTTGTGTGGAGAAACCCTAGGGCCGAACCTTGTACGAATTTTATAGTTTTTCAAGGGTTTTCAACCCTTGAATCCTTACATGTGCTATTGAGATAAGTCTTCTCTTAATTCAACCAATATGTCTATGTGTTGGTTGTCTATTTCTTGTGCTTGTCTTGATTTCAACATGCTAGGCTAGATTTATCTTGTGTTTGCTTAGATCTAATGAAACCTAGATGTTAATTATGTGTTGATTACTTGTTTATGGTTGTATTGGATGAATGATTTCAGTGTTAGGCTTAAGAAAACTGGCAGATCTCCAATTGGTAACATGCTTGAACGTCTTAGGAAACATGAACCGATGTGTACTAGGTTTTATTGGTTGTATTTAATGCATGAGTAAATTCTAATGATCCCATGTTAGGAGCTTCTTGCAGGCTCGACATAGGAGTGAAGTAGGCACTCATAGGATTGAGGAAGTAAGTACGTCACCCCATGAATGGTATTAAGGAATACAATCCGTCATCCACGCAACTATAACAAGTAATTAACGTGTAAAAGATATCTAGGGAGTAGTGAAATCTAAGTAAACACATTTCTCCCACATATTGCTCACAACCTTAGTATAAATAGTTTTATTTTCATTTTAGTATTTTATTTTGATTGCATCTTTAGTATTGGATTAGTTGGTTAGCAACTAATTCTGCCCCAAATCCTTCACACCCAAGATTTTAATTTGCTTTCCTAAAAATATAAAAAAATACAAAAAGAATCATCCCTCATCTCTAGATCTAGTATTTAGGTTTTATAATCCTAGCGACACTATTCCTAGCTGAACGATCAATCCTCCGGTGCTTGTCATTATACTATACTACATCGATCAGGTACACTGCCTGGTGGGGGTTGTAAGCTTCTCAAGATCCCTTGAGAGGTAAAGCATGGTGCAATCCCCACCTATCAAGTTTTTGGCGCCGCAGCTCAGGGAATAGTTATTGTCTAGGTTAGAATCTCTTTTTATTAGGTCTACTTGCTAGATTCCTTTCTAGTAAGATTTTATTTTTAATTTTTAGGTTCTCTTTAGTCTATCTTATTTCTTTGTGTTTTTGTTCGTAACTCTTCACCACCCGACATCATGGACGATGGGAACATCTTTGAACCCGTCATCCCACCACAACAAAACCCACCACTAGAACCTCGTAGGCCCCGAACCTTAGGAGAGTATTCCCGACCTAGCCAGCAAGGCTACCGAAACACCATTGAGCTCACCGGAGCCAATGTGACCCCCTTGCGATCCGACACCATCCGGTTGGTGCAAAGTGGATGTGCATTCCATGGACTTCGTTCCGAAGATCCAAACCAACATCTTAAGGACTTCCTTAAAATCGTAGATTCCATAGACTTAGATGTTGCAACTAGAGAGACAACCCGATTACGCCTATTCCAATTCTCTCTACGTGATCAAGCTAGTCAATGGCTTGAACGTTTACCCGCGGGATCCATCACCACATGGGATGATCTCACCACTCGTTTCCTTGCTCAATTTTTCCCACCAGGGAGAACTACTAAGCTTAGAAATGACATCTTGATGTTCCAACAACGTCAAAATGAAACTCTCTATGAAGCATGGACTCGTTTCAAGGACTTACTCCAAAAAGTCCCTCATCATGGCATAGATCTTTGGCTCCAAGTTCAAATCTTTTATGACCATATCGATCTCTCCACGAGGCGAGCCATTGACCAATCGGCCGGTGGTAAGCTACGTGATCTAAGTGCGGAACAATCATGGGAACTCATAGAAGATCTTGCTCTCTATGACAACGAAAGTTGGAATGATCCCCGTGATTTGAACAAAACGGTCAAGGCAATATCTTTGCCTTCGAACAACTCTAGCACTCCCGACCGTAGGATCATGGAACTTGAGGACCAAGCCAAGTTTCTCATGAAATCTTACGAAGCTCCTAAGCCTTCAAGCCAAGTGAACAAAATCACTTCTTCATGCGAATTATGTAGTGGTCCCCATGACACTCGTGATTGTGTGGAACTCCCCGGAACAGCTTTTGCGGACTACGCATCCTCGCGTACCGACGAAGCGGGAGATAAGTGGTACACTTTCAAACCCGAGCCAAACCCTTACGGTGATTCCTACAACCCCTCTTGGAAAAATCACCCAAACCTTAGGTGGAAACAAAATCAAGCCAATTCTTCCAATCCGCCTAATCGTTACCAACCAAACGGTCCACCCTCCAACCGTACTTTCAACAACAATCCTTCTAACAACTACGGTAGTACCAACAATCTTGAAGGATTGATGTCTAAGTTCATGGCATTTCAAGAAGTTCGCATATCTAAGTTTGAAGCCGATTTCAAACAAAAGCAAAGCGAGATGACCACCAAAATTGACGCATTGTTGAAAGTTCTCAATGACCGAGAAATGGGAGCACTCCCAAGCTACACGGTCAAGAATCCGAAACTAAACGTTACTTCCATATCATCAGTTTCGTCACCCACTTCGTGTCCACAATACTACTCGGTTAAATCAACGAGCACGTGTTTCAAACAAAACCAAATTCTTCAAAAGGACCAATCAAATAAAATACCCGATATAAAACCGGTCAAAAGCATAGTTGAAACACCTCCTACGCAAGACCTTGACGATGAATTCAAGGAACTTCACTTTGAACGCCCCGTAATTGATGTCTTAGCCCGTGCTCCTTACTATAGTGCCCTCCTAGAAAAATATGAGAAGTTTAAACTAGGTAAAAATGGGACCGCCTTCGTTCAAAACAAGTTGCCTAAAAAGCTTGATGATCCGGGTATATTTGTTTTGCCTTGTAAGATAGGGAGATCCGAAGCTTTCGACACACTAGCCGATCTAGGGTCAAGCCTCAACTTGATTCCCTTATCCCTATTCACCACTCTTAAGCTAGGAAAGTTAGAGGAAATGGAGGTATTGATAGGTCTAGCGGATGGAAGTATTGCCCACCCGGTTGGAATGATTAAGGATGTAGTTGTTCACGTAGGGAAGTTAACTATCTTAGCAGATTTTCACGTCCTAGACATGGTTAGTGACACTACATGCCCATTGTTGGTAGGAAGAGGATTTTTAGCAACCGCTAGTGCCATGATAGATTGCAAGGAGTCTAAGATAGCGGTAGTTGAGGGCGACACTTGGTCGGTATACGATGTTAAGAAGCATAGTTATGATTGTGATGATGAACCGACACCACATTGGGTAGAGATTAATAGGAGGCCATCTAGATATGGACCTTGGATAGAAAGGAACTTTATAGGACCTCAACGCCCATTCTATCTAGAAAAGGATTTCATTGAAAAGACACATTCGGTGGAGCAACTCATAGCTAGAGATGAAGAGCTAGATCCTTTTGAGGACCCCTTAGTCTTTAGGAAGATGATTGAGTTCTTGAGCGTAATGCCTATTAATATAGAGATGAATAAATGGAAAAGAGAGGGAGACAAGTGTAAATAGAGGTGGGACAAGCCACCTAAAGAAGGTGACGGATCATGGCATATGAAGATGACTTTGTATGATCCGGATGGAGAAAAGTTTGAAAGGTCATACCGTACTAAGAAAACTGATAGGAAGTTGAAACCTAAGTTTGATCCCAAAGATGTCCTCAATGAGGAACTCACCCGTATCACGTAGTAACCCATGACCTTGAGTCTAGCTACAAGACTCGTAAATAAAGAAAAGCGCTTCTTGGGAGGCAACCCATGTTTTGTGTGATTTTTATTTTGTTTGTTTGTTATTTGCTTCCGTAAGCATGCTTTATTTCTATTGTTGGTAGATCATGTTTCTAAACTAAAAAGTGGAAATACTTTACTTTGTTGTTTTGGCCTAGTCTTAACTTCACCTAAAGGTATTTTTGCAAAAGATAAGTGTAAGGGGAAACCCCAAATATGTTTTTAAGAAACAAACCGATCATGATTCTCCACAATATTAAATGAACATGTATATTCGTATTTGTTAGAGTCAAATGCTTGTATCGAGTCATTATGAAATTTTGCAGGATTTTCCAGGAAGTAGAACCAAGTTTTTCCAGAAATTTTCGGGAAACTTAACATAAGAATTTCTGCAGGTCACTTCTGACGGCGTCATGAGCTTACTCTTGACGGCGTCACGTGTAAAAATCTGGAAATTTTACCAGTTTCGTTTTTCTAACGGAGTCTTAAAGTTTTTGTTGAATTATTAAGTTTTATAATCTCCAGGAAATCTGCAAACTTCATTCCACAAGCATTATATCTTACTTTGTTTTCTAGGATTTAGTAACATATGTAGATTGCCGCCGATTTTATGTGAGGTTGCCTTGTCTGTTTTCTCAGGTTTTACAGGTTATGTATGACAAGAAGATGATTTATTTTTCTGGAAGGGAAGCTTTGATTGTTCATTTTCTTGGAGGAAGATTTAACCTGGCCACGTTATTATCCATACCGAGCGAATCAGGGGAGTATTTGATTTCATTCGTTTTACTTATTTCACTTTTATATTCTTTACTTGAACATTGGGGACAATGTTCATCTTAAGTGTAGGGGGAGAGTAAAATGATGATACCTTACAAATGCACTTTCGCTTGAGTTTGTTTGTTTGATAGTAGATGTGTAATAAAACTATGAGAAATACTTGTTAGTGCAATTTTAGCGCCAAATTTAAATTTTTTTACAACATTTAGGAGTGAAACTTTAGCCATAGCAAGCGTCTCATGGATAGGAGATTGTATGACTAGCACAAAACCGTACTATTTAGAAAAATTTTCCACCCAAATATATGAGGTTCGCCTTTAGATTTGATAGGAAAAGCATGTACTATTAGTGCTTATGAGTATAACGGTAGCATTTAGATTCTAGAACTTGCGTTAGTGATGCATCCCGAGACCGCTAGTGAGACTACATTCGTGTAGTAGGATTTACTACATGATAAGAGGCATTAGGATCACCCTTGTGTTAAACCCGTATCATAATTACTTGACCATTTAAGTCACATTACTTGGCTAGTTAAGTCAATTAATTTTTCTCACACCTTAGCGTTGTACTCATTTTTAGTACACGAAACCCCTTGTACACCCCTCCGAGCCTATCTTTTCGTTTCTAACTTTAAGCATTTTACTTAAAGGAAGAATTTGTTACACCTCACTTAAATGTACAACCAAATCGCCTTAGCCTTCCGTGTATGCACTCATCTTTAGTGCATTATTGTTATTTGTTAAACCCTAAGTTAATTATCTAATTGATTACATGGTTGCTAAGTCGAGTCATATCCTTGTACATATTGTTTTGGGACGATTGGGACTCATGGGTAAAGTACTTATTTTATGGAGTAATGGGGAAGAACATCTTATTATTACCCCCATATGTGCGTTAATCTTAAAAGTACTCCAAGTGTTTTGATTATCTTAATTCGAGTCACTAGATTAGTTTATTGTAAAGTATGTAAAAATTTAAGTGTAAGGGGAATTTTCATTCCCTATGATGTATTATTTTGGATGGTAGGGTAAGAATGTATGCAAAAAAAAAATAAATAAAAAAAAATAAAAAAATCAAGAAAAAGAAAAGAAAAAAAAAAGAGAAAAAACATACGGACTACCATCCCGTTTCATTCTATGTTCATTTTATGTTTTTGTTATTTTCCATTTATTAGCTTAAGTCGAGTCTAGTCTTGGCTTAGCAACGCCATATTGTACATGTAATTAACCAAGATTGTTAACTCGCCACCAGTAAAGACTGCCTATATCCAACAAAACCGTGTATTTCATATCCCTACACCTAACGTTACAACCCTTTAAAAGACCTCTTTGATAGTTTATCCTAGGTGCTTACGCCATGTGGTGGAGGTTTGATCCTTTCCCAAGCCTATGGTAATCTATTTTGCTATGACAGGTAGTGAGAGATATCTTCCGTTTCCATATTGTAATTTATACTTTATTACACTCGAGAGATGTGAGTATCTAAACACTATTTGTGAGGTGCTAGTATATGACCTCCGTGCTTGTCTTTGGTCTTTAGTAGAACGATTATTTGTTGTAATTACTTTTATATTAGTGTTAAATGACACCTAACTTGTATTTTGATTAGAATAAAAGCGCATTTGCTTGAGGACAAGCAAATCTCAAGTGTAAGGGTATATGATGAGGCAAAAAATAAACCATTTTTATGGGGTCATTTAAGCCCGGAATTGAATTTATTTGATCAAATATTGCCCTAAATCATTCCTTTTGTGATTTTAGGTACTTTGGGAGTGAAATCTGGAAAAGGAAGCAATTCGGACGTTTTTGGAGCATAAAAGTGACGAAAACGCCAAAGACTTAATTTTCCTTGCTGAGAACAGTGTTTGACGGCGTCAAGAGGAAGCATTTGACGGCGTCAAGAGTAAAAACCATGACGACCTAGAAGAAACATGAAGGCGTCACAAGTAGAGCGTCAAGAGTTAATTGTGTGACGGCCTGCAAAAGAGGACTACATGACTGCATCAGATGTAGGTCAAGGCAGTCCGAGGAATTATTTGGCGGCGAGATGACGGCGTCACACCTTTGTTCTTGACGCCGTCAGCCTCTAAAATCTATATATAGTTTTCTAATTTTCATTCTTTAGAGAGGAACTTGTGTGGAGAAACCCTAGGGCCGAACCTTGTACGAATTTTATAGTTTTTTAAGGGTTTTCAACCCTTGAATCCTTACATGTGCTATTGAGATAGGTCTTCTCTTAATTCAACCAATATGTCTATGTGTTGGTTGTCTATTTCTTGTGCTTGTCTTGATTTCAACATGCTAGGATAGATTTATCTTGTGTTTGCTTAGATCTAATGAAACATAGATGTTAATTATGTGTTGATTACTTGTTTATGGTTGTATTGGATGAATGATTTCAATGTTAGGCTTAAGAAAACTGGCAGATCTCCAATTGGTAACATGCTTGAACGTCTTAGGAAACATGAACCGATGTGTACTAGGTTTTATTGGTTGTATTTAATGCATGAGTAAATTCTAATGATCCCATGTTAGGAGCTTCTTGCAGGCTCGACATAGGAGTGAAGTAGGCACTCATAGGATTGGGGAAGTAAGTACGCCACCCCATGAATGGTATTAAGGAATACAATCCGTCATCCACGCAACTATAACAAGTAATTAACGTGTAAAAGATATCCAGTGAGTAGTGAAATCTAAGTAAACACATTTCTCCCACATATTGCTCACAACCTTAGCATAAATAGTTTTGTTTTCATTTTAGTATTTTATTTTGATTGCATTTTTAGTATTGGGTTAGTTGGTTAGCAACTAATTCCGCCCAAAATCCTTCAAACCCGAGATTTTAATTTGCTTTCCTAAAAATATAAAAAAATACAAAAAGAATCATCCCTCACCTCTAGATCTAGTATTTAGGTTTTCTAATCCTAGCGACACTATTTCTAGCTGAACGATCAATCTCCCGGTACTTGTCATTATACTATACGACATCGATCAGGTACACTGCCTGGTGGGGGTTGTAAAGGTAAAGCCTGGTGCAATCCCCATGCATTAGTGACATATATGCGCCATTCTACTTACAAATATACGACCCATGACCGCTTAGACTTTGTGTTTATGCTTCCACATGTGAATTTCAATTTGTTTATGATGTATCTAATAACCTCTTTTAACGTGCCATTTCAACGTCTGCAAGACTATGGTATACAAATGCTCCACCGCAACACGTGGGTGGAAATCCTTGTTTTTAACATATGTTAAATTTGTTTCTTGACATATGTTAAGGGGCATTTTTCTCAAATTTTTTATACAATATTTAAATAAAAACTTTCAAGTTTTAAAACATTTTAATATATTCAAACACTTTAAAAGATTTTCAAATATTTTCATTCTTAAATGAAACCCCTTACCTACATTATGATAGACACTGATTCAATACATAATCTATCAGATTGCATATGGTATTGAAGTAGACATTATGAACCAAATTATGCAAAATGCACAACCTCTCCTAGCTACGCAAGTACTACTCAACAAGTTCTTGTTTCATTCTCACACAGATTAAGCATAGGCCCGGATTTGAGCATGTACGGCATGGGGAACCGCACAGGGCCTCCGATTTTTAAGGTTCTCTAACTTTTAAAACTTTAGTATAAGTATAAGATCATTTTTGGATTATTTAATAGTGTTTGACATATGATTTAGGATAAAAAAATAAAAAAATAAAAATAAATAAAAAGAATATTTTTGTAAGGGAATTGTTTTTAGCTTGAGCGCACTTTAATGGAAGAATATGAGATCTAGTTTCGTTGGAGAAGACAACTCAAGTAAGGCCCTAACTTGCAATTTGTCTATTACTTTTATTGATTTTTCAATGTTCTAATAAGACCCTCTTGTTTTTATAACCTATCATTTAAAACTCCACCCCAATTTAATATTTTTGATGCAAAATATTTGATGAGAAAATTTATATTAATTAAAACCTACACGACAAAAATAGTATTTCCCAGTTTGAAATATGTCAATCAATAAAACATTCATTTTCTTGGAGCAAGATCTAACCTTGTTACCATACTATCCATACCGAGCGAATCAGGGGAGTATTTGATTTCATTCTTTTACTTGTTTTATTTTTACATTCTTTAATTGAACATTGGGGACAATGTTCATCCTAAGTGTAAGTGGAGGGTAAAATGATGATACCTTATAGATACACTTTCGCTTGAGTTTGTTTGTTTGATGGTAGGTGTGTAATAAAACTATGAGAAATACTTGTTAGTGTAATTTTAGCGACAAATTTAAATTTTTTTACAACATTTAGGAGTGAAACTTTAGCCATAGCAAGCGTCTCATGGATAGGAGTTGTATAACTAGCACAAAACCGTACCATTCAGAAAAATTTTACACCCAAATATGTGAGGTTCGCCTTTAGATTTGATAGAAAAAGCATTTATTATTAGTGCTTATAAGTGTACCGGTAGCATTTAGATTCTAGAACTTGCGTTAGTGATGCATCCCGAGACCGCTAGTGAGACTACATTCGTGTAGTAGGATTTACTATATGATAAGAGGCATTAGGATCACCCTTGTGTTAAACCCGTGTCATAATTACTTGTTGGGATCAAAGTTTTACTATTTTATCAAGTCTCGGTCATTTGTAATAATAGGTTGCTTAAGTTATTAGTTACTTTCATTTATGTTATGTTTACAAGGTTACTAGACTTAAGATAACAAGCCCATGGGCCTTAAGCCCACACGTTTTGTATGAAGGGAAGGACTAGGAGTGTTGCCCTAGCTCCTTACCTATAAATACTAGTCTTAGGTCTCTTGTAAACTTGGTTGTTTATTTGAAATCATAAGGAAACTCTTGCACTTACATTTCTCTCATTCAAATATTCAACCAACTCCTTATATCTATCTCATTCTTGTTTGTGTGAAATCAATATGGTGACCTAACAAGTGGTATCGTTCGCCATATGAAGGTGTAGTTTTGTTGTTTTCATTAAATTCCATCTTAAACTTGTTTTTTAAATCGATTTTTAGTTAAAATTCTTGTACTTTCTTGTTTGTTTCTTGGTTTTTAGCACATCTTTGCTTACAAACTTGTTCTACAAATCAAAACAAACAAAAAGTTTCAAACTTTTATTCAAAAAATCGATTTAGGGTTTTTTGTACTTGTTTTCGCAATCCTTTTCATTTTTGAAAAGTTTATAAAGTTTTCAACTTTCTTAAAGATCTTATCATTTTATACATAGAAGTACAAGAATCTTTAAATAAAAACGAGTTTTTGGCAAGCTTTCTTTGAAAACAAAAATCTGCCTAAATTTCGCAATCCCTCATTGCCCTAGTTTCGCAATCTTGTGATTTTGCTTCCTTTCGACTTACGGATCGTGAACTCAGTCTTTTCTCTCTTGTATAAGAAAGAAAAGTACTTCGACTTTTGGATAAATTTCGAAATTGGACAATTTCAAAATTTGGTATTGTGATTTTGTGTTTTTCGAAAATACAACACTTTTTCGAAATCACATCTTTTCGAAAACTTTCATAGTTTCGAAAACTCACAACATTCACTAAGTTTCGCGAAAACTTGAAGCCATTAATTTCGAAACTTTCAGGTTTCGCAATCCCAAAGTTTCGAGATTCTCAAAACCTCGCAATCCCCAATTTCGCAATCACTGAAAGAGAAAAGTTTCGCAATCTCCTAAGTCACAAAGTTTCGCAATCACATAATTGAGCAAACTTTTCGAGATTTGGCAAACCTATACCTTCTACAAGATCCATCTTTTCATACAAGTGTTTCAATATGTCTCAACCACCGTACTACAACTTTAACCATCCTCAGCAACATCAGAATCAACAGTATCATCAGCAACAGCAACAGTATCAACAATCACCACAATATTATCATCAACCGGTTTACTCACAAGAACATAACTTCATGCAACAAATGGTTCCAATACAACAATCCTATCCTATGTCACCACAACAAAGCCAACTTCCACCAAAACCTACTCACTGGTTTGACAGGATGTGTGAAGTCATTTCAACTCAACAATCTAGACACGAAGCAGGCTCTCCTAACACCCCACCAATGCTAACACCGGGTAATTATATTCAATGGGCAAGTCGATTCTTAAAGTTTATTGAACTCAAGAAACCCAATTGTAAGTACACGAAACAAGTTATCCTTGAAGGACCGTTTCCTTGGCCTGTTAACTACGTTGGCGGTGACCCATCGGCTGATCCTCTAGTAGCTCCAACTGCTGTGCGTGTTCCTGAGTCTCAACTTACTGCTGAACAAAATCATCATAGTTAAGCCGATGAGTATGCTATGTCTTACATACTTCAAGGGATACCAAACATCATATTCAGAAGTGTTGATGCTCAAACAACTGCAAAAGCTATGTGGGAACACGTCCATCTACTGATGCAAGGCACACAACTGAACAAGGAAGACATGGAATCTAAACTTTACTTGGAATACACTAATATCATGATCGAACTAGGGGAATCTCTTGAGTCTTACTTTCATCGTTTCACTAATGTCGTCAATGATTTAGAGAGACATGATATACCTCTTCCAAGAATCGTTGTCAATACAAAGTTTGTTAGTAGTCTGGGTCCTGAGTGGCAAAAGTATGTGACATTTGTGAGACAAGCTAAGAATCTTCACAGAGATCCATATGGTTTGTTGTACGACTATCTCAAGCACTATGAGTCTGAAGTTGAAAAAGATAAACTCGCCCGAGGAGGATATACATCACCACCTACTTCTAATCCTCTTGCACTCGTTGCTCAAACTCATGCTTCACATCCTCCGATGTCTAATCATGCTTATGATCAGGAACAAAATTATTTCAGTCACCAGCAACCTCCTACTTCTCAACACGCTTCTACTCAACTTGCTCCATATAACAACAATGATAGCATGTATTACTCTAATCAGATTGAAGATGATGATGATGACGTCAATACGTTGAATCAAGGACTTGCTCTTATTACTCGTGCTTTTAGCAAATTCTCCAACAAAACAAACAACCGTCTTCGTTCTTCATCAAATACAAGAAACCAAGCTGTCATTCAAGATGGTCGAGTTGAGATTCAGAATCGTAATTCAGGACGTTCAGGTGGGTATACTGGAAATTCTGGGTATGGACAAAGAGTCAACAACAATGGGGGATTCAGAAACAATCCAGGTGCTCCTCAGCGAAGTAATGACAATGCTGCTAGTAACAACACAGTCTCTGGGAATGCGATATGGTGCTACAACTGCAACGAAAAAGGTCATATTGCAACTGCATGCCCTCACCCAAGAAAAGGTAGTCAGTTTCACAAGCAGGCATTACTTATGGCTCTCAAAGATGAAAAGGAAAGAACTTTCAATGCTCATGAGAACAGTTTCTTTGCTAATGCTTAAAATGATGATGAAATGGAAGATCTTGAAGCCAATGCAGCTGTGATGCTTATGGCCAACATGCAGGAACATCAGTTGAATGATTCAGGCCCAGTGTTCTCCACTGATGGCTTGTCTCAGGTAAATGACCTAACCACATGCTCCATTGAATTTAATGCATCACTCTCTGTTTCTGAATCAGATCAGGCGCAAGTTGTTCCTTCTGAACCATTTTTATCTTCTCAAGAGGATGAACAATTAGACACAGTTGTTATTTTTGTTGATTACACTGTCGTCTCATTCGATGATCCTATTGAGAAAGACGAAAATGACTATATTGAACAACATGAACCTCCTTCTGATCCAGCTCCTGACTGTACAGTTATGGCTAAACAACTTCTTTCTAATCACATAATGGATGATCATAATAAAGTTTTGAAAGAAAATGCCGATTTAAAAAAGGACATTGGATGTTATAAAATACAACTTTCAAACTTTCAAAATGAAGTTCATTGTGAAAAAAGCTTTGAAAAGTAATTTCAGGATTCATATGTCAAAGAACAAAATCTTCAAAAGCAAATATATGACATAGTTGAGTCAAACGGTAAATTGGTTTCCAAACTGGAAAATGAAAAACAAGATCTTCAAAAACAAGTTGTTCAACTCCAACAGGAACTTTCAAAAACACAAAAAGAGGTGATAACTTGCAAACAGGAATTTTATGAACATAAAGTGCAAAAACGAGAAAAAGAAAATTCTTTACTTGATGATAATCTCGCTCTCGAACGTCAAATTAAAGCTTTTCAAAATATCGTTTATAAACATGGGGAATCTGTAACGACAATTCAAAAGTTTACTTTAAAACCAAGACCAGATAAAGGTTTTGGCCTCGGCGATTACAGATCCTCTTTTCTTCGCACTGCATTCAAAACAAATCCTAAGTTGTACAGTATGGACCAATTGATGGACAATAATGTTGTGTGTGTTATTGTACATAATACTGAGGAAGAATACGAACTAGAAGAGAAGAGTCGATCAAAAATGAGTCAAGTTGAATATTGCAAACCATATGATTACTCAAAAGCTCCTCACATTTCAAAATCTTTTGTTCCGTCAAGAGAAATACCTGAGAAATCATGGTATGTTACTGAGTCTTATGTTTCATCTTCCAATGGAGCTCCTGTCAAACCCGTGGCACAAGTTAATGGTCCATTACCATCTTCTAGTCATGTGACACCATTACCTACATGCTGTAAAGTTTTAGAATATTTTCAAACATTCATGAAAGGCATCGAGAATTTGGAAAACGTTATTGAACAACATTCGCAAATTAAAATTCTCACTTTTCAATCAGCTTACGAGCGAGAAAAGCGAGACATTTTTCAAAAACAAATTCTGCCATTAGTTCAAAATTTGCGTTATTGTGCTACTCGTTGGGAACAGGAACTCCAAAAAGAAGTTAAAGATATGAAAGAAATTTTTGCTCTTAATGAAAATGCAATTTTGGTTCAACAAAGCCAAAACCGATTTTTGAAAACAGATTCTGATCGACTCTTGGAACAACTTCTTCAGGCTGATTTTCATAGTTTTCTCATGAATGAACTCTATTTTTCCAGCAATGCTGAATTATTTGCAGAGTACTGTGCTGAACTTGTTTCGTTGAGGTCACAAAATGAAACATTGAAACATCAATATGAAACGTTACGTCGAAACAGTGATGATGTGATAAATAAACTTTCAAACGAAATTTGTCAACTCAAACAAAAAATTGATTGGTGTCAAGCTCAAAGTATTGAAACTGAATTGCAACTATGTACCAAGATTGAGTCTCGCAAAAACAAATGTCGTCTACTTAAAAATGAAATTGCGGAGTTAAAAATTGAAAACGCCGAATGTCAACAAAACCGTGATGACATTCGTTATTGTAATGGTTTAATTGAGTCTGATATTCAGGACAAAAAACACATCATCATTGATTTGAAAGAGAAAATTAAGCTACTTCAAAAAGGAAAGTTTATTGACACCACTGTGATAGCACCAGGAATGTTTCTAATAGACAGAACAGATAAGGATAAGCATGCTAAGAGTTCTAATGTTAGCTCTTCCACTTCCACAAGTCTAGTTTCCCCTAAGAGCGTTAGAAGCCCAAAGCCAAAAAGCGTTAAGAAGACTAAAAAGACTAGGCTCTCGCAACGTAAAAGTGGAACACTAGAAGTGCAATAAGTAGAAGCTCACCTTAGGAACTCGAATAAAACTCATGTTGCATCTGATTTAGATTCTAATCTGGCAAATTGTAATCCAAATCTTAATGTAACGAATGCTGAACCTTCTGATGTTTTGAATATTAATGCATCTTGTGTGTTTTGTCGTAAAAGTGTGTTATCTGGTGATCATACCAAATGTGTAGCTAATAATCTCTTACACCGTAAAAAGAAACATAGATCCGGATCTTCTTCTAGGTCCACTAATGCCTCTAAGTCTACCTTAAGAAAAACGCCTACTACAGTTTCAAATGATGTTGTAGTCAACCCAAAAGCAGCAATCAACAATTCTAGGAATACGCCAAAAGCTAGTGCATTCACTAAGAACAAAGCAAAAACTAGTTGGAACTGGCAACGTTGGTTACAATACAAACCAAATTTTAAATGGATTCCTAAATTGTTAAATATTTTTGTTTCTAACCAACAGGAACCCACAATTTCCTCGGGTTCCACCCTTACTTCTGTTCCATCTCTGTCGTCTTCTTTTGATACAGGTGGTTCAGATCGTTCTCTGGATTGTTGATAGCGGTTGCACCCGATATATGACAGGCGATCTCAAATTGTTAAAAAACATTGTCTCAAAGTTTATTGGAACTGTCATATTCGGGAATGATCAATACGCTTTAATCATGGGTTACGGAGACTACATGCATGGGAATATTGAAATTAGCAGAATTTATTATGTTGAAGGCTTGGGTCACAACCTCTTTTTAGTCGGTCAATTTTGTGATGAAGATTTAGAAGTAGCATTTCGCGAGAAAACCTGTTTTGTTCGTGATCTACAAGGCAATGATTTGATGTCTGGCAAACGTGGCACTAACCTATTTACAATTTCAATGTCTGACATGATCGCCTCATCTCCAATATGTCTTCTATCCAAAGCTGAAACGACTAAATTCTGGTTATGGCACAAACGCCTTTCTCATTTGAATTTCAAAACGATGACTGATCTCGCTCGTCACAAATTAGTTGAAGGCTTTTCAAGATTCCTTTATGCCAAAGATCATCTATGTCCAGCCTGTGAACAAGGAAAAAGTACTCGTGCTCATTTTCCCTCAAAACGTGAACACAGTACTAATCGCGTTTTACAATTGCTTCATATGGATTTGTGTGGTCTAATGCGTGTTCAAACAATCAACGGTAAACGCTACATTTTAGTAATTGTTGATGATTACTCTCGCTAGACTTGGGTTTATTTTCTTCGAAGTAAAGATCAAGCTCCTCAAATGATCATCACCTTTCTTACCAAAATACAAGTTCGGCTATGCTACACAGTCAGAATTGTAAGAACTGACAATGGCACAGAATTTAAGAATCAGACTCTAAGATCGTATTTTGAGAAAGTGGGAATTGAACATCAAACATCTATTCCACGCACTCCCGAACAGAATGGAGTAGTTGAAAGACGCAACAGAACGTTAGTGGAAGCTGCTCGAACGATGTTAATCAATGCTCAATTACCAGATTACTTATGGGCAGAAGCTGTTTCAACCACCTGTTACACCCAAAACCGTTGCATGATCACAAAACGCCATAACAAAACCCCATATTAGATTGTTCACAAAAGGAAACCAAACATCAGTCATTTTCATGTATTCGGAGCTTTATGCTACCCAGTCAATGATCGTGATGATCTAGGTAAACTTAAAGCAAAGGCTGACATCGGAATATTTATAGGATACTGTGAAAATTCAAAAGGCTATCGGATATGGAATCGTCGTACTAGGGAAATTCAAGAAACTATTCATGCTAATTTCGATGAACTCACTCAAATGGCTTCTGAGCAAAACGGCTTAGGACCCGCAACCAACCGTCTTAACTTTCCGGTCTCTTCGGATGAACCATTGTCACTTTCTCGTAAAGAAGTGGAAACCTTGTTTGCTCCATTGTTTGATGATACGCCTGTTAACCGTCCATCTGAGGCCACACCAAATTCTGCTGCACATCTTGATCAACATCAAGTACCTGATACACCTCAACAAACAACAACTACTGTTGGAAGAGACGGTCCTCCAGTCATATCACCTACAACAACAGAACAAACCGGGTCCAACTCACGACAATCAGCTGGAGATTCCATACCTTTATCAGTTCCACAACCCGCAGAGCATGACCCAGAACCATTCATTAACCCATTTGCAAATGCTCAAACTGTCCCTGACATTGCTGAGTCATCTACACGCAATTTGGGTCCTGCTCACTTGTGAGATACTTATCAACTTCATCCTTCGACACACAAATGGACTAGAGATCACCCCTAAGTTCAAATTATTGGCCATCCAAATGCACCTATCATGACAAGACAACGCCTTCACACAGATGGTGAAACTTGCATTTATGCACTCACAGTTTGTGAAACCGTACCTAAAAATGTCAAAGAAGCAATGACTTATGAAAACTGGATTGAGTCTATGCAAGAAGAATTCGAAACCTTTCAAAGATTAGAAGTATGGGAATTGGTTGAAAAACCAGAAGGCATCATTGTCATTGGTTTAAAATGGATCTGGAAAAACAAACTGGATACAGAAGGCACGGTCATACGCAACAAATCACGTCTGGTAGCAAAAGGTTACTCTCAAGAAGAAGGAATCGATTTTGAAGAATCATTTGCTCCTGTAGCTAGACTTGAAGCAGTACGGATATTCTTAGCATTTGCTGCTCATCAGAATATGATTGTTTACCAAATGGACGTGAAAACAGATTTTCTAAACGGTCAACTCCGAGAAGTGGTTTATGTCAGTCAACCTGAAGGATTCGTTGATCCAGAATGTCCAAATCATGTCTACAAGCTAAAGAAGTCTCTCTACGGTCTTAAGCAATCCCCCAGGGCGTGGTATGATAAGCTTTCTAAATTCCTGTTGGCTAATGATTTTACTCTAGGCTCGGTGGATCCAACACTGTTTACAAAAACCTACGGGATGGACTTATTAATCGTTCAAATTTATGTCGATGATATTATTTTTGCTTCAACCAACAAAAATTACTCAATGGATTTTGCAAAATTAATGACAGATAATTTTGAAATGTCCATGATGGGTGAACTTACGTTCTTTCTAGGACTACAAGTTCATCAATCACCCTGTGGATTTTTTCTAAATCAGTCCAAATATGCTCTTGAGATTTTAAAGAAACATGGAATGCAAAGTAGTGATACTATGAATACACCGATGGCCAATTCCACTAAACTAGATGCTGATATACATGGGACTCCAGTTGACCCTACCAAATACCGAAGTATTATTGGGTCCCTCATGTATCTCACATCTAGTAGACCTGATATTGAATTTGCAGTCTTTATGTGTTCTCGCTGTCAGTCTCATCCAACTAAAAAACACCTCAATGAGGCAAAAAGAATCCTTCGTTACATAAAGGGAACCATCCACTTGGGGATCTGGTATCCGAAGGATTCTGGTTTTGAACTAATAGCTTTTTCAGACGCTGACCATGCAGGATGCTTAGACTCGCGTAAAAGTACATCAGGTGGTCTACAGTTCTTGGAGATAAACTTGTGTCTTGGCAATCAAAGAAGCAGGACTGCACATCACTGTCATCTACAGAATCTGAATACGTAGCTATGTCTGCTTGTTGTGCTCAAGTCATTTGGATGAGATCACAACTTAAAGACTATGGCTACCTATTCAACAAGATTCCGATTTACTGCGATTCTAAGAGTGCCATTGCAATCTCCTGCAACACAGTTCATCGTTGCAAATCCAAACACATTGATATCCGATATCATTTCATCAAAGAGCATGTCGAGAAGGGTACAGTTAAATTATATTTTGTGGGTACTAAGTACCAATTGGCGGACTTACTTACAAAACCCTTAGCTCCATCAAGGTTTGCAAGTTTAGTTCACCAAATTGGTATGCGATGTTTGACACCATTTGATTTACAAAAGTTTTTAAAACAAAAGTAAAGTGTCAACCATCAAACAATTTTACTATCTTTGTAAAATAAAGTTTTTCTCTTTATTTTTCTAAACCTTAAAAACACAAAAATATTTTCTTTATTTCACTTTTAAAAAAATGCAAGTATATCACTCTCTTTCAACACCTTGTTATTTTACAAGTGTTGAGGGGGGGACTCGCCTAAATTTTATAAATTTTTCAAAAACGATATACTTGCATACTACCTTTGATGCGTTGTTTCGGGATTTCATAAGGTATCTCATATCTCGTATTCCATTTCTCAAAATGGTGTCGTAAGTTAGTATATCTTTGAGTCTTTACTTATATCTAACTTTAGGGCTCATGTTGCTTAATGGTTAGTCAAGGGACCAAAAGTGACAATTTTCAAAAGTTTCATTAATAACAAAACATATACCCCCATTTTTTCCTTAAACCCCACAAACACTTTTCAAAACCTCAAAACCTCCCTTCTCGAAAACCACGGCTGCTTAATCTAACCATAAAATCCGATTTTTAATCTTCAAACTGTAAGTTCCTTGATGTTCTTAAGGGTTTTTTACATAGAGGTTTTCGATTAATCTTGATTTATTTGGCTAGAAGTCTTGCAATCAGATTTTCTTTATCTAGGGTTTCAATTTTTTTCGAATTTTGTCAATTCATGATTGGGAGGTTGAATTTTGATAGGGGTTTAGTCACACTACATGTCTCTAACATTCCTATATTGATTAATCATACGTTCCTTCATGATTGAGTATAATTCGAAACCTAAGGTTTTAGTACGAATTGGGTTTTATTGACTTATTGATGTTTTGTTATTTTTTGTTGGTGGGATATGGTCTCATGTATGTATGAATCATGTTTATGCTTCTTAATTTAAACAATTTCCATGATTGTTTGATTCTCGACATGTTGGGTTTCGTTCAATAATGGGTTTCTCTCGTGTTGTGTTTATATGTGCTTGCCTAAATGCTTCAATTGTATGTTTGTGATAAGCTAGAACTTGTAATCCTCAGCAGAATCATGATATAACTATTTATCGAGAACGTGTTCTTGTACAATTTCAAAATTATGGTTCACGTATGTTTATCATTTTGCTAATTTTTGCACATCATCCTATATAACAGGTCTTATCACTTGGAGTCCAAATTATCTCAAAGAAATGTACGTTGGCATCATTTCGATATTCTTGTATAAGAATTTTTGAAAAACAAATTTTTCGCAATCACCAGTCTTGGTAAAATTTCGAGATCACTCAAGTCTCTGTCTTCTCGAAAATTTTTCAAAGAACTGTATTTTTCAAAATCCTTATTTCGCAAATACTTTTTGATACTTTTCAAGAAACCCAGACTTGGATGTTTGCGAAATTTTCCACCATATTCTGGCTCTTTTCGAAAACACATACTTTGAAAAATTTTCGAGAACCTACAATGGGAGGGTTTGCGATAAACTCTCATAAATCCTGTTTTCTTTCGAGAACACCAATTATGGATTTTTTTCGCAAATGTCTATATTATGGGTTTGCGAAATATTGTTCAGAAGTGCACCTTTTTCGAAATTACTAATAATGTTGTATCTTGTACTTCACTTGTTTCATTTCGAGAACATTGTGATTATGTAATTTCAAAAACATGTTATATGTGATAATGTGATAATGGATTCTAGTCAATATATAATGTGATGTGATTTGTTTTAATTCGTTGTGCATGTGACTTTCTAAGTATACGTCACTTATCAATATACATGCAATAATTGAACCACACGTGCTTACATGATTCTAAATGCTTATCTATACTCAAACTTTGCAATCATGCTAACTCGTAACAAATCTCGATGTTTGGTTTATGATAATGCTTTTCAGAATAACATGGCTGAACACAACGAGAATGTCCCTGAACAAACTCTTCCACTACTCACCTTGGATGATATCACTCCCGCTAACTACAACGTTATGATTGGCAACAACAATCCACGAGTTGATTTCGACAAATTGAGAATTACTGAGAACTCGTGCAGAATTGTTAAAGATATTCTACTTGCACATCCATGCAAACATCTGCTAAACAAATCTACTTCAGTTCCTCTGTTTTACCTTCATCAGTTTTGGCTTATGGCTAAGGCGAATTTGGATGATGAGACTTTCACTGTCACGCTGGATCGACAAGTCTACACTGTAGATCACGACGTCCTTCGTACAGTCCTTCTCCTGCCTCAAACTGACAACGAATTTGCTCCAATACTACCTGAACTGGATCTTCTTGATTTCTTCATTGAGTTAGGATATGATGTTGATGATGACTTACCTCTGATCAAACATTTCAGATTCAATGCCAAGAATATACCTCAGCCCTGGAGAACATTCTGTCTGTTGGTTATAAGATCTATATCAGGAAGAAAAAGTGGTCACGAACATCCTAGGCTTGAACATTTACAAACATTCTGGGGAATGGTGACTTTGACACCTATTGACTTTGCAGTGCCAATCATGAACGATATAGTCTACAGCATCCAAACCGAACGTGTAAAGGCTATGATCCCGTTCACAAGATTTACCAAACTTCTCATTGAATATTTCTGCAAAGACACTCCAGAATTCATCAAAAGGATGACAGATCCTAATGAGCCGAAGCACCTCTTCGAGGACGACTTCACCACATCCTTCATCAAGACGACCACTTCCTCTACCAAGATCAAAGGAATGAGGCTTCCCAAATATCTTCTTGATGACAATATCAAGAAAAGTTTGAACTTCAAATTCTATGATAATGCTTACAAAGGGGTACAAGAAGAAGCTACTATACAGACTCGCAGCAAAGGAAGTGTGAAATCTGGGAGTACTACAAGCACCACTGGCTTACCTCAGACTAAGTCTAAGACTGATCCAAAGACTAAACCATCTGTTAAACCCAATACTTCCACAAAACCTACACCGACACCCAAACCTAAGCCTGCAACTAAGCCTAAGAAGAATGTAACTCCTAAATACGCTCTTCAAGATGAACCTACACCTCCACCTTCTGAAAGAGATTCTGAGTTTGACACGGAATCTGAAGAAGAAGAACTAGACTTTGAACGAAGAGTTAGAGCACCTGAAGAAGCATTTCCTGCAACGGAGATCGCTATATAACAAAGTCTTGAAACTTTTGAAGCAGAGTCAAGAAAGAGAAAAGGGATCACAATTAATGAGCCTAATGATGATGAAGAAGACGAACCAATCGTTGAACAGTTGGTCGATAAACGCAAACTGAAAAGTATAGTTGTCGACACACGAGCTGAAGAAAAGCAACTTCGCAAAGAACAAAGGAAAGCAACACTCCAAAGCCGACTTCAGTCTCAACCTTCACCACCACCTGTCGATCAGTCAGAACATGAAGGAGCTACAAGCAGCATGAATCCTCCCGTTGTGTCCACTACTTTAGAATCAGCTCCACAACCTGATGACATTGTTAAAGATATAGATTATACAGGAGATATCACTATGACTGAGACTGCAAATGTAGAAGAGAATGTTGGCGGACAGGAGTACATTGCTACAGATCAGGAACATGAATACCTCATTACTCCAGAGTTGCTTGCACGAGAAGCAGAGGAAGCAGAAGAACGACGAAGAAAAGAAAATGAAGAGAAGAATGCTTTCGACACCGACATATTCCTCAAATCATCTTCGCAATCTAAGCAGACTTCTTCAGTGCAACCTCCACCTCCTCAAGACTCTCCACCAAAGGATCCGACTCCTCCTGCTTCTTCTTCAAGCTCTCACAACGAGTCGTCATCCGAGTCATCACCTGAGCATTCATCTCCCACACCTTCTGAAACCGCATCAAAGCAACATTCAATAAATGAACCGAATCAACCAGTTGATCTTCAGGAGCAAGTCAACAAACTTACCACCATGGTTACCGGTCTTGCCAAACAAGTTGAAGATTTTCAGGAGTCAAAGCAGCTGATCGATAAGTTCTTGAACTCTGATTACACAGGATTTATTAAGACTATCACACAAGATTATCTTACTGAAAATCTAGTTGAGATTGTCACTCCTAAAGTTGCAAACCTCATTGAACCTATCAAGGACAACTTGGATCACAGAATTAGAAGTGTAGTAAAAAAAATGTTGTCAACCACACCATTCACGCTTCACACTGCTAAAGCTTCTACTGCAACTCCAACCGTCCCTAAATTATCCTTCAATGACCTGCTTGCTAAACTCTACGACAAAGTAGCCTACAAAACCACACAGACTACTGAAGAAAAGGCACTTGTTGATGCTATATCTGCTAACTTGTCGAAAGAGTCATGCAAAGATGCTGCTGGAACCTTAAAGAGGTCAAGGAAAGATGACGACCCGGACCCGAATTCAAAAGGTAAGAAACATAAGTCTGGAACCGGTCCCT
Organism: Artemisia argyi; assembly: GCA_030686995.1. Lineage (NCBI taxonomy): Eukaryota > Viridiplantae > Streptophyta > Magnoliopsida > Asterales > Asteraceae > Artemisia > Artemisia argyi. Next base: position 65,364,409 of record CM060680.1, read on the forward strand.
CATCTTCTCAACAACCAAAAAAGGACTCCACTCCTCCTCGAAATCAACAACACACCTCAGCTACCAGTCAAGGTCCAACTGAAGAGGAAGAAACTTTCATGGAACCAACTGATGACTACCAAGGTCAACCTGACACCGATTACCGTGCCTCCCCTATTCCCGATTCTCACGCTGGACCATCGTCACCATCTAAGGCTAAAGACAAGGATGCTCCATCCAAGTCTAAGAAATCAAAGAAGAGAAGACGTCATTCATGGCTCGACAATGATGACACACCTCAGAATGATTGGTTGACAGAATTGGTACAAGCTCAACCTCCTCTCGAAGATGAAGAACCCCTTCCAGGAAACACACTACAACTCACTCAAGTAATTATGAAGGATCTTCAGATTGAGAAACTTACAAAGGAGGAGCTCAGAAGAATCAATAGGGATGCACAGGAATTCCTTAAGTCCAGATCTGGAAACAAAGTGGAATACGAGTATCATATGCAGAATATAGCTAGTGCAATGTCTGTCGAGTTTGACTGGCTAAATCCTGAAATGAATATCGACTTCAGTTCCAAAAACCATGAAAAGCCTTACTTCACTGACTGGACTAAACCATTACCTTTGATAGGATTTCCAGATAAACCCAAGCTACCTTACAACTACTTCTTCAACAAAGATCTACGTAACATCCAACTCACCCAAGAGACATCCAAGAAGAAATATGCTTCCTCACTCACAATCTCAGTACCAGCCGCAAGATACGAAGTTCCTGCAATTGAAGAGTCTACTCGAGTTTTCTGCAACTCCATCGTAGCCTACGACAGAGATGCTCTACACGGGATTCAACACTGGCCAGAACGTCGTCGTCTCGGTTATACTAGCAGATTAGGAGAGAAATCATTGGAAAATGTGAAGCATAAATCTAAGATCACTGCTATCTTGGAGATTCAAGAGTCGAAACGGTTTAACTACATGTTCATGCGTGAGATTGTGGTTAAACGACAAGATGAAAAGAAGTACAAATTCTCCGAAGCAGACTTTCCAGACCTTAATCTCAATGACATCGAAGACATGTATCTCGAAAAGGTTCAAGGAAGAATGCGTGGATTCGAGAGAGAAACTCAGTACAACTTCATGGCATCACTACTTCTATTCATCCGACGATTGATAGTTCAAGAAAGAGTGGAAGATCTTCAGCTTGGAGTGGAAAGTTACCAACAGAAGATCAATTTGACAAAGCCACAATTCAGATTTGATGGAATCTATCAAACATCTCAGTTTACTCTCATTCAAGAACCTTCATTTGGTTTCACCTACATCAACAGCAAAAATCTACAAAGCTTCATGAGGTTCGATGAGATACATAAATTCTATGATGTTACACTTAAATCCGTTCGTGATGGGCTTGTCAAAAGGTTGAATGATGATCGCCGAAAGATAGCTAAAGGGGAACCACCTAGATGGAAATCCAGCTCAAGAAGACAAGTTCGTAACTTTGTCTTGAAGATTGAAGAAAGGCTATTTCGACGGGAACATATCAGACGACTGGAAAGCAATATCGGTGTCAGACCATCATTTCCTATCAGGCTCTTCAAAAGACCCGAACCAAAGTTCACTGACTTTGATGCTCCACTCACTGATGAAGTTTAAACTGGTACACTTGGATATTAATTTTTCAATATTAAATGTCTCATTTGATTGAATTATTTCTATTATGGTTTGTGCACACATAACAGTGTACAACCCGTTCTTGTAAAGAAAGGACCCTGAGGTACGCATCAGTGCCTCAATCCTGATATAAGGAGCGAAGGCTTCTTACTTTTGAGTAGAGTTAATTAAATATTTTCTAATTTTCATAAACTCTGCTCAAAAGACAAGTATTTCACCTCAATAAGAATTCACTTGTTGAGGGGGAGCACTTGAAACAAAATCATCGTTCTTGAAATCAAAAGTTCTTGTTGAATTCTCCCCATAAGACTCAAAAGGCATATTTTAATCAAAAGATTGTCAAAAATATCATCTTATATGCTATTTTTGAGGGGGAGAAAAAGTGAATGTGATTAAAATATGAAAGTTCTAAGTTGCTTTAAGTCAAATCTCATGTGAGCTAGACTCAGAATTGACCTAGGAATTGACGAAACATAAAAGTTAGTAATCTCAAAAAGACTTATCCTCGACGGGTAATAACATCAAGTTAGTTACTAGAGCTAGTTGTCACCTAAAAGCTAACAATGGAACTCTTTAACTAACCACGTAAGCGTGTCTCGAAAAGGATTTGTCTTAGTAGAAATGTACCGTTTCGAGAAACTTTCTGTGGATTTGACCAGGCCGGGTAATAACTTCAAGCTAGTCTAACTAGTGATGTAAGCGTATCTCGAATCGGTCAGGTTCACTGAAAGTGGATCAATTCTAAAAATGCTAGTTCCTCCCGCATGTGCAAATTTATTTAAACACTTATGAGCACATGTGAAGGGGGAGATCTTCATAAATAAACACAAAACTCTCAAAATGTTAAACAAAATGTTTGATATTCACAAACACTTTGAGAGGTTTTCAAAAGTTTCTTGGATATTGTCGGATAATCATGGAGTTATAAGGTGATTAAGATAGGAAATACAGTCCTATGATCCGCCAGAGCTGGAGGGATCTACCCAAGGACATCACCATTAGTTAGAATTAGAAGTCCTTAGGTATGATACGATAAAAGGAGAAAAGAATGAAAGGAAAGAAGGAGCTGAAGAATTAAAAAGAAAAGTAAAGAAAAGGGTGAAAAGAAATAGCCCTCCATATGTTCAACCTTAGGGCAGACACCGGGTTCAATTCATATGCTACTGGTTGTTGCTAAGGCAACGCCGAAGATAAAGCCGTCATGGACCCAGTGACGCAATGCACTAAACCTTATTAACCACTCAAGTTCTCTTAAAAGAGTTTGTTTCATTCTCACGGGGAACCGATGTAATCTATCGACTTATCTCTTAGAGATGGTTGATATTGAAGCAGGAGACCCCTCCCTAGTCTCCGCATAGGAAACCTAAGTGTGCACTTCTCGAGTCTAGAGCCATGAGATACATCAAAGATCTCTTAGGAACACTTAGTATTTCTACAAATGGTGTTCTACATCATTGGACACTAGCTGTAAATTATCGAGTCCTTCGCAGATCTTAGCAATCTGCCGAAAACGTTTATGAGAGAATTTACATAAGTATTTCTCAATGATTGAACAGAAATCTTGCCAGGGTCAACATCAAACAGCCCTAACAGCAGGTCACTTCGGTAACTCCTTGTGGGTTACGCTTAGTGTTTGCAGTGGTTTCTTAGCGGTCTACAGTCGTGGAGTGATCCCCAGCGACTCACCCAGTCATTGAGCTACTTAGTAGGTCTTGTAAGCTCCCTCGGGAGTATCTGATATGGGAACGGCCTTGATAAGGGTTAGAAGGAGTCTTCACACTATGCTATTGACGATCTCTAATTCCTTATCTGTAATTACTGGATGTATTATTGCTAACTGTTTACATGCAGGGTTACATCATCTCCATGGCGACGGATTCCACATGCTCATACATGCATCTTGAAGTCATCAAAAGCTCCCTCAAAGATCAAAGCAACACAAAGTTCAAAGAAAGATTTTACGCCATAAGGAAGAATCTACAAAATATAAAGACTAAAGATCTAATGTGAAAGAAAGGGACTACGTGCATGTATAAGTCAGAATTCGAAGATGTATGAGCATGTTGGAAGGCGGACTACCACCATAGACACGGAAGTGACGGAAGGCAGACAACTTCATTACTTGATCACTATCACAACAACAATGAACGAAGCACAAAGAACGATGAATGATTCTTATCTCATGATTATTGAAAGACGTCTTAAGCTATGAAAGTCAAAGATGAAGAAATGACAAAGACGTCAAGAAACCGTGATGACCGACCCTTAGGGGGAGATTGTTGGGATCAAAGTTTTACTATTTTATCAAGTCTCGGTCATTTGTAATAATAGGTTGCTTAAGTTATTAGTTACTTTCATTTATGTTATGTTTACAAGGTTACTAGACTTAAGATAACTAGCTCATGGGCCTTAAGCCCACACGTTTTGTATGAAGGGAAGGACTAGGAGTGTTGCCCTAGCTCCTTACCTATAAATACTAGTCTTAGGTCTCTTGTAAACTTGGTTGTTTATTTGAAATTATAAGGAAACTCTTGCACTTACATTTCTCTCATTCAAATATTCACCCAACTCCTTATATCTATCTCATTCTTGTTTGTGTGAAATCAATATGGTGACCTAACATTACTTGACCATTTAAGTCATATTACTTGGCTAGTAAAGTCAACTAATTTTTCCCTCACCATTAGCGTTGTACTCATTTTTAGTACACGAAACCCCTAGTACACCCCTCCGAGCCTATCTTTTCGTTTCTAACTTTAAGCATATTACTTAAAGGAAGAATTTGTTACACCCCACTTAAATATACAACCAAATCGCCTTAGCCTTCCGTGTATGTACTCATCTTTAGTGCATTATTGTTATTTGTTTAAACCTTAAGTTAATTATCTAATTGATTACATGGTTGCTAAGTCGAGTCATATTCTTGTACATATTGATTTGGGACGATTGGGACTCATGGGTAATATACTAATGTTATGGAGTAATGGGGAAGAACATCATTTATTAGCCCCATATGTGCGTTAATCTTAAAAGTACTCCAAGTGTTTTGATTTTCTTAATTCGAGTCATTAGATTAGTTTATTGTAAAGTATGTAAAAATTCAAGTGTAAGGGGAATGTTCATTCCCTATGATGTATTATTTGGATGGTAGGGTAAGAGTGTATGAAAAAAAAATCAAGAAAAAAGAAAAAAAATAGAAAAAGAAAAGAGAAAAAACATACGGACTACCATCCTGTTTCATTTTTTTTTTTCATTTATTAGCTTAAGTCAAGTCTAGTCTTGGCTTAGCAATGCCATATTGTACATGTAATTAACGAAGATGATTAGCTCGCCACCAGTAAAGATTGCCTATATCCAACAAAACCGTGTATTCCATATCCCTACACCTAACATTACAACCCTTTTAAAAGACCTCTTTGATAGTTTATCCTAGGTGCTTACGCCATGTGGTGGAGGTTTGATCCTTTCCCAAGCCTATGGTAATCTATTTTGCTATGACAGGTAGTGAGAGATGTTTTCCATTTCCATATTGTGATATTTACTTTATTACACCCGAGAGATGTGAGTATCTAAACACTATTTGAGAGGTGCTAGTGTATGACCTCCGTGCTTGTCTTTGGTCTTTAGTGGAACGATTATTTGTTGTAATTACTTTTATGTGGGTGTTAAATGACCCCTAACTTGTATTTTGACTAGAATAAAAGCGCATTTGCTTGAGGACAAGCAAATCTCAAGTGTAAGGGTATATGATGAGGCGAAAAATGAACCGTTTTTAGGGGGTCATTTAAGCCGGAATTGGAATTTATTTTATCAAATATTTCCCTAAATCGTTCAATTTGTGATTTTAGGTACTTTGGGAGTGAATTCTGGAAAAGGAAGCATTTTGGACGTTTTTGGAGCATAAAAGAAAACGGCAAAGTCTTAATTTTCCTTGCTGGGAACAGTACCTGACGGCGTCAAGAAGGATTTTTTGACGGCATCAAGAGCAAAATGGATGACGACCCAGAGAAAACATGACGGCGTCAGAACAAGGGCGTCAAGAGTAATTTTGGTGACGGCCCAGAGTAGAAACATACATGACGGCGTCACCTATGGATCTAGGCAGTCCGAGAACTTTATTGGCGGCGAGATGACGGCGTCAGATTTTTCCTCTTGACGCCGTCACCTCCTAAAATCTATATATACTTTTCTAAATTTCATTCATTAAAGAGGAACTTGTGTGGAGAATTTTAGGGCCAAACCTAATAAATCCTAGCTCATTTGTAACAGTATTTTCAAGGGTTTTCACCCCTTGAAACCCTTCATGTTCAATTGAGATAAGTATTCTTCCAATTCATTCAATATGTCTATGTGTTGTGTGAATATATCTTACACTTGTCTTGATTTTACTATGCTAGGCTAGATCTATTGTGTGTTTGCTTAGATGTAATGAAACCTAGATGTTGATTATAGGATGATTGCTTGTTTATAGTTGTAATGGATGAATGATTTCAATGTTAGGCTTAAGAAAACTGGCAGATCTCCATTGTGTAACTTGCTTGAACATCTTAAGAAACATGAACCGATGTGTACTAAGTTTTTATTGGTTGTATTTAATGCATGAGCGAATTCTAGTGATCCCATGTTAGGAGCTTCTTAGCCGGCTCGACATAGGAGTGAAGTAGGAGTTTATAGGATTGGGGAAGTAAGTACGCCACCTCATGAATGGTATTAAGGAATAAAATCCGTCATCCACGCAACTGTAACAAGTAATTAACCTGTAAAAGATATCTAGGGAGTAGTAAAATCTAAGTAAACGCAATTCTCCCATATATTGTTCACACCACTAGTTTAATTTAGCTTTATTTTCATTTTTGTTATTTTATTTTGATTGCATCTTAGTTATTGGGTTAGTTGACTAGCAACTAATTCCGTCCACTCTTCCAAAACCCGAGATTTTTATTTGCTTTTATAAAATATAAAAATTACAAAAAGAATCATCCCTCACCTCTATACCTAGTTTTTAGGTTTTCTAATCCTAGCGACACTATTCCTGAGTTGAACGATCAATCCCCTAGTACTTGTCACTATACTATACTACAACGATCAGGTACACTGCCTGGTGGGGGTTGTAAGCTTCTCGAGATCCCTCGAGAGGTAAAGCCTGGTGCAATTCCCACGCATCAGATGGCAAGAACGAAACTTGTCTCATGGCCGGATCTTCAAAGGAGGTACGTCTCTAAACCGATTTCCATAATTATGACACTTACGCACTAGATTCACTAGATTTAGATTATGAGTATGATAAAATTTGCGAAATTAGTCAAAAGATCATCTTGAAAAACAAATCATTAAAATCCGCCAAGTATAAATTAGAAAAGGAAATATCGAAATTAAAAGAAAAACTATTTAGGCTTGAGAAAAGAAAGGAAATTGATTTGGAGAGCAAATCATGTCAAAATCTTAGAATCGAAAATGAGAAACTCAAAGAGGAAGCTCAAAAGTGTATCAAAACAAATAAAATTTGCGAAGTCTCAGTCGAAAGTGTCTATTGGTGATGGTTCCTCAAATCCACCAGACGGTCCCTTAATTATAAAGGACCGTCCCATCGATAAAGGACCGTCCCTAGTATGCAAGACTGCGATATTACCTAAACCTATTACAGACTCTAATCCAAAACAATTAACCATAGTGAACTCAGAAATACCCATTGCTAGTGTAAAAGAGGTAAAACAATTCTATAATCCAACACTAAAACCCGGATTAGGATACAACAAACCAACTATATGATCTAAATCTCCACCTCCTAGAAAAACAAATATAGTAAATGGACAAACTAGATCAAGAGTAACTAGAATTTAAAATTATCATAGGAATAATTCAATGAGTTGGAGAAATGATTTTCTTCCTAAAGGATTTTACTCACCATTTCAACATCCTAGACAAATGCAACAAATGCATAGGATGTTCGGTGCTAAGAACTTTGGACCCATGAGATATTAGGGACCATATGTTTGAGTTTCTCTATGTTATCATTAGATATGCTTGGGAATTGCTTGGATCCTGACAAATAGGTTAAAGATAGTGGATGCACCAATCACATGATGGGTAATCGCAAGCTATTCTCATCATATCATGCATGTAGTAGAGGTAATGTTACGTTTCGTAGTAAACTCAAGGGTAATATCATCGGCAAAGGTACAATCACTCATAACTCTCTTACTATAACTAATGTAGAACATGTAGATAACTTAGGTTTTAATTTACTTAGTATTAGTCAAATATGTGATAATGAGTGCAAGGTAATCTTTTCCAAAGACGGTAGTGAGATCATTAAGGACTGAAAAGTAATTGCCAAAGAAATTAGAAAAGGTGACCTATACTTCATGAAAATTAGAAATAAACCTAGTAACAATATATGCTTAGCTACGGTAAATGATAATTCTACATTATGTCATCGAAGACTAGGTCACGCCAATATGCGTTTATTACAATCATTGGCTTCTAAGGATCTAGTTAAAAACCTTCCTAAACTTAAGTTCGACAAACATTTTTGTGATGCTTGCAAGGTTGATAAACAAGCTCAAGACAAAAGCAACCTCTTTTGTTTTGTCTCAATCATAGAACCTAAGAACGTTAATGAAGCATTGAAGGATGAAAGTTGGATCATCGCAATGCAAGAAGAATTAAACCAATTTAAGTCTAATTATGTTTAGATGTTAGTACCAAGACCTAAGAATGTCACCATAATAGGAACCAAGTGGGTGTTTAGAAACAAACTAGATGAACATGGTATTGTATCTAGGAACAAAGCCAGGTTAGTCGCACAAGGCTATAATCAACAAGAGGGAATTGATTATGATGAAACCTATGCACCCGTAGCCAGAATATAGTCCATTAGGATATTACTTGCATACGCTTGTACATTAGACTTTAATTTGTTCCAAATGGATCTGAAAAGTGCATTCCTAAACGGTCTCATCAATGAGGAGGTATATGTAGCACAACCTCCAGTATTCATTGGCTTCGAGTACCCCGAGCATGTTTATAAACTAAAGAAAGCTTTATATGGTCTAAAGCAAGCCCCTAAAGCTTGGTATGATAGGCTGAAAGCGTCTCTTCTTAAGCATGAATATTCAATGGGAATGGCAAATAACAATCTTTTCACTAAGAAGATTCAAACATCATAATCGTCCAAATATATGTCGATGACATTATATTCGGTTCAACTTGTCAAGACATGTGTGATGAATTATCAAAAATCATGCATGACGAGTTTGAAATGAGCATGATGGGCGAGCTTAACTTCTTCCTTGGAATCCAAATAATACAATTAGATGATGGAATATTTTTTAATCAATCTAAGTACATTAATGAAATTCTTAAGAAATTTGGATTAGAAGATGCTAAGCCTATGAAAACCCCAATGGCTACGGACATAAAGCTCACCAAAGATGAAGAGGGTGAATCCGTAGATAGTACTAAGTATAGAGGTATGATAGGAAGTTTATTGTACCTAATGGCAAGTAGGCCCGATATCATGTTTAGTGTCTGCCTTTGTGCTCGCTTCCAAGAACCCAAAACTTCTAATGTAGAAGCGGTTAAGCGTATCTTCCTATACATTAAGGGCACTATACACTTAGGATTATGGTATCCTAAGGGGAACGGCATAGAAACTATAGTTTATGCGGACTCTGATCATGCGGGAGATTATGTGGATCGAAAAAGTACTAGTGGTATTTGTACCTTCATGGGTTTTTGATTAACTTCTTGGTTCTCCAAGAAACAAACGGCACTAGCTATCTCCACGACCGAAGCCGAATATTTAAGTGATGGAAAGGCATCTCAACAAGTACTATGGATGAAACAAGCTCTCGTCGACTATGGCATTACACTTGATAATATTCCCATCATGTGTGATAATAAAGGAGCAATTGATTTAAGTGAAAACCCCGTGCAACACTCTCGTACCAAACACATAGAAATTCGTCACCATTTTCTTAGGGATAACGTTCAAAAGGGTAACATATATATTGAAAAGATTCCAATGGAGGAAAACATAGCTGACATTCTCACTAAACCCCTTAAGCGTGAACCATTCTTTTATCTTCATTTAGGATTAGGAATGATGGAACACATATCTTCTTAGATGTCATAATAAGTTCATTTCTTCTAATCTGAGTCTAGGATTCTTTTGCGCAAAAAAATCAAAATTTGGGAAGAAACTCTTTCTTTTTATTAACAACCATTATTGCATGATAATTATTTATCCTCCTTTTGTGCATAAAAACCCCCAATTCATATGTTTAAAATCTTCTCACGAATAGGAAAATCACATTTTCTTGCATTGTTAATACAATTCAAAAATGTTTTTTTATGCATGCACGATGCGCTCAAATCCTTTATCGGATCATATAACAAATACGTTATCCGACATGGAAAGATGAGCAAGATTGAACTTAGGAGACTTTGGATTATCTCTTAGGTTTTTCTTTCTTTAGAGTCGAGATAATCGCATCTCCACATATTTTTCATGTAGGCACACACTAGGAACAATTTCTGAAAACTGGCAAACCTACCGGTAGCGGTCCTTTATCGAACGGCGGTCCCTCAAATGATAAAGGACCGTCCACCTAAATACGGGACCGTCCCTTCAATATTGTGTCGTGACTTATTTGCTTACTTTCCTGTTCCTGCATGTTTGACCAGCCTATCCCTAGGTCTTATACACCTTATTTATTTGCTTAAACATTATTTAGATTAGTAAAACTAAGCATGAATGCTTTGCTATTCTTGCAATCTTCCTCCTCTACTTAAACCTTCACTTCTCACATCCATTGTCATGGCATAACCTTCCTTCTCTTAAATGTTATCCAACAAAATGTCATCTCCTAGAAAACCTAGAATGTCAGTCAAACCCATATGGAGGAAGAAATAAAGCCTTGGCAATTTCATGAACAACTCAAACAATCACCATGCTAATTCCAAATCACACCATGAGGCATCATCTTCATCATTCTCTTTCTTTGCCTCTCAACCACAAAATGGGCCTCCATTCACTCACAATGAGCATCCAAACCCGACTCCTCAAGATCATTCATTACCACCTTTCACAATGACAAATGTCAACTCCCTACACTCCATCAAGGCTCAAGAATTCTCTAATCTTGTTTACTTGAGCCTCCTCAACATCATCCTATCCCAAAAACTCCATCCTCCAACAATGTCGCATCCCACTCTTGCCCAAGTGGATACCCATGGGGGCTATTGTGTTTGTTGCATTTACAATCACAACCACTTTCAAAAGATGAAGAATGATCTTGACTACATCATTTCCATTCTCTTGTCACCCAGGTTTCTATCATCTTTACCCAAAAGCTCATCTCCATCACGTCCTCGCAAGTTTTAGAGAAGCATGCATGCTCACCAATAAAACCAGACTTAACATGGGATATCCTAGGAGATTAGACTAGGACTATCAACGTAGACTCATGTTGTAATAGTCATATAATGTCTTTGTTATTTCTTTATGAATGAATTAGTTTATGCATGAATTATTGATTACTTGTTCCAAGGTTCTTTCTGCCGGCGGTCCCATATCATAGTGGCGGTCCCGGACAAATAAAGGACCGTTCACCCCTTTAAGGGACCGTCCACATTATATGTTTTCCTGTATTTTCTTACATTATGTTCAGGATTTCTATATTTGCTTGCATATTTCCTCTAACCTATTGCATGTAAATTCCATCAATCGATTCCCGGGTGTCCTCATCAAGGGGGAGCACTAAGCTAGGGGGAGTCATCATGATGCCGTCGACCTCTTTCTCCTCTACTCTCGACGAAGCCTTTTTTATTCTACAAAAATGGGGAGAAGAAAACGAAACTCGTTTTAAAACTCATTAATGCCTAGTTTTATCTAAAATGAGTTTATATTTTGTAATCATCAAAAAGGGGGAGATTGCTAATACAAATAATGTCAAAAACGTCATTTGCATTAATCGGTCTCTACTAGTTTTGATAATCACAAAATACAAACACACGTTACGTAAAACTACGACTAATAAAGTTTTAATCGAGAAAACTCGTTTTCGTCTTCAACATCACTTAAGGTATGTACAAACATCTACCAACTTGTGTATGTGATCAAAGGATTTATTTTTTTTATCAAAACTTTATATTTTCATGTCACAAAACATTTTTACAAAAGTATTTTTGTATAATTTAAAGAAATGTTTTATTAAGAAAGTGTTTTCAAATTTCAAATGCATAACAACCATATTTCCCGCTCAAAACCGAAAAGAATTTTTCACCAGATAAATTTTCACTGCGTCAGGACAAAAATTGGAGCGTCTGTCTGGACGATCCCTTAAAGTGGCCAGTGGTCCCTTATTGATAAAGGACCGTCTGGTATTTACGGGACGGTCCGTCTCTTTCCTGGCGTCTATAAATACAGAACTGTTTGGTAAAACTCACCTCTTATGCACTAAAACTTTCTATATTCCCAAATCCATTCCAAATTACATTCTTTGATCACATTATCGGGTTCTAAGTTGTTTACAAGTGATCACACTCATCATTCCTCTAAAGTACAAGAGAAGAACATTCGTTGTAGTCAAGAGACGAAGTGTTAAAGAAAAGACTCTCTCATCTCATACCATAGTTGCGGAACTTTTACAAATCACCATTCTTAGTCATTGATTCTTGTATGTAATAGGACTTGAGTGCAAGTCTTGTATTGTGTGTTGTGTTGTATCGTGCCATCGTGTGGGTTCGAGGTGTGAAGCCACGTGGGCTTTAATAGATTGGTTGGTTCTAGCTAGGATTAAGACTCGACATTTCACTTAATGTCGTTAAACTTGGTGTAAACTTGTGTAAGGTTTGTTCCGCCATAAGGGAGCGTGTTGATATAGTGTTTGTGAAACTCTCGAGTGTGAGACTCGAGGAGTGAAGTAGGGGCGAAGAAGTGAGCTTCGTAGCCGAACCACTATAAATCTCCGTATCCTGGTGTGATCTTTCCTTTCTTTATCTTTGCTTATCTACTTATTATTGCTTCTATTTATTGTTGAGTTGATTTCACATAAAGATCGAATCGAATCATTTTCATAAACACAACTTGTAAAGTAAATTTTCTAAAACAAAAATAAAAACGGTGAAACTATTCAAACCCCCCCCCCCCCCCCCAAACCCACCCTTCTAGTTTCTACAGCATATATAGAATTTCTTAATCTCTTAAACTTCTTAATTTTTAAACAATGTTCTATACCTATTATACCCTCTAGAATTGAAAGCAGTTTAAATGCAAAGTTTGACTTTATATCTTTAAACACACGGTTTAAGTAATGTTAAATAAATAAATAAAGCAAGAATATCTTTCCTATTATTTTACTTTACTCCAACACACGTTTTCAAATATATATATAACATCTTTTAATTCTAACACACATCTATACTTATTTATAAAGTGTGAATAAACTATTTTTGAAATTTTAAATCTTGAAAACTTAAATTAATTTAGTTTACCTAAATTACCTTTAAATATCCCTTAATACACGGTTTTAATTTCAAAAAACACACGTTTTGCTGCAAAAGTAAAACCAACATCATGTTTTCGTAAATATAATTATTTGCCACTACGCTGTCGCTTTAGGCAGGTATACGTCTAGTTGATATGGAAGTGGATTTGAAAGTAAATCGAGATGACATTCAAATGGTTAAATAATTAGTAAAAAAATATGTGATTAAAGAGATAAATTACTAGATATACATTTTGCGTTTTGAGAGAAAAATAATCTCAATTTGTGTGTAGGATAGATTAGTTTAACAAGAATAATTTATTTTTAATCTTTTCTAGTTATCTAATACTCACTCATTTCTCCGTCTTAAAATAATTGTCTTTTTTTTATTTTCTGAAGTTTTTTTATTTCGATTTTAATTTTTTAAAGTTTTTTTTTTTTTTTTTTTTTTTTTTTTTTTTTTTTTTGACATTAGTTATTTTCTTTTGTGTTTTATAATACTTTATGTAAATATGTGAATAGAATGAATTTTAAATGTGTTTTCATTGATATAATTTTTATTAAATATTATATAACGTAAACAAAAATGTTTTAAATTAAAATAAAAGAGTTTAAAAAATCAAAATAAAACTATTATTTTAAGATGTGTAAGTATAAGTTGGTAAGAGAGTTGTACATAGTGTGAACACATGCATGGAAATTAAAATAAAAGACTTTAAAAAATCAAAATAAAACCATAATTTTAAGACGTGTAAGTAGTAAAGTTGGTAACAGAGTTGTACATAGTGTGAAGACATGCATGGAAATTAAAATAAAAGGCTTTAAAAAATCAAAATAAAACCATTATTTTAAGACGTATAAGTAGTAAAGTTGGTAAGAGAATTGTACATAGGGTGAACACATGGATGGAAAGTGTGAACAGAGTCAAAGTTGAGTTTTCAAATAATGCTTGAATTTCTATACGAATTTTTTGGCGTCCATAAAATAATTCTTATTCTGCGCGTAAGAGGTGTGCCGTTGGTGAATTTTTTGGCGTCCATAAAATAATTCTTATTCTGCGCGTAACAGGTGTGCCGTTGGTGTTAGCTTTTTCTGTTGTTGCAAAAATGCTGTTCTTTTTTTTATCTTAATATTCAGATTTTTATTTTTTTCTTTTCAATTCGTATTATAATTTGATCCATTGTCATTTGCGAGACTAGACATAAGACGTGTGTGGATATATATTTTAATCTTAATATCACTCCTTAATATTCATGCATGTCCCTACATGTGTTATGATATAGAACGTATAACTTTTGAAAGATATTGGCGTACCTTTCTCTACGCTTCTAACCGCAAAATCTGTAGACAAACAAATACAACTTGATAGACTTCAATATATGCCAGAATCTAAACTTTTCATTTTTTTAATATGACCGTTGTGACTATAAAACCAAGTCATTTCATCAAACGAAACATATCTTTCTATCTTTCTAAATCATTTTATTCAAATAAGACAACGAAATGCCTGAACTTGTAGGCGAAATAGATCTTTTTCGAGTGGGTTATGCATTGCCTACAAGAAAAATTGATGCTTTCATGGTGGAATCATTTATCAAATACGCTAAGGAACGAGGCGTTGATTTCATCCCAATAGACATTTCTATTCCACTAGCCGTTCAAGGTAATTTCGATTGCATAATCCACAAGCTTTATGAGCAAGAATGGGACCTTGATCTTGATAATTTTACTATCAAGCACCCAAAAGCAACCGTGATAGACCCTCCATCTGCTATACAATGCCTCCACAATCGCATTTCAATGCTAGAACCCGTCTCTCAACTCAAAATCCCCCTACTCAACGTTCCAAACCAAATTCTCATTCAAGATTCTGAATCTTTAAAGTGTTTCCAGACAACAAATTATTTGAACTTTCCAATGATCGCAAAATCATTGCTAGCGGACGGGTCCCCTAATGCACATGATATGTCATTAGTTTTTAACCAAGAAGGGTTAACCAAAGGGCTTGAACTAGAGCCACCTATGGTGTTACAACAATTTGTGAACCATGGTGGGACAATGTTCAAGGTTTATATAGCTGACGAATATGTAAAATGTGTGGAAAGAAGTTCATTACCCGATGTTTCAAAAGAGACAATGGAGAAAATGGCATTGGAATCCAATGGAGTTATGAGTTTTTCCAAGATATCAGGTGCTGCAATCACTTGTGATGACGGTTCTAATAATAAAAACTCTGATGAGGGAAAGAGGCCGACTCCTGAGTTTCTCGATGAGGTCTCGAAAGGGCTAAGAAAGGCTCTTGGGTTGCATCTTTTCAATTTTGACATGATTAGAGATGATAAAACAGATGGATTTTTAGTGGTTGATATAAATTACTTCCCTGGTTATGAGAAATTACCTAATTATGAATCTGTAATGACCGATTTCTTCTTGAATATCAAGAAATCACAAGACTTGAAGAAGATGATGACCAAGGTTGACAAGGTTGAAGAAGTACTAGAGGACTAAATGTGTGCATTTGTTTGCATGATGAAGCCAATTAATAACTTGTCACAAAACTAGGGGTTTTAGTACGTTGCAAACTAAAATGTAACTAGTTATACATTCTTTTTTCTGTGGTGATTTTGTTTGGTTTATAATAAGAGCATGTGGTGGCAATTAATTTGGCGAGTGTGCGCCAATGTGGATGCTAGGGTGTGGCCAGTGTTACCACACCCCCTAAAGAGTCGACATGGAAAGAGGCTTGCGAGCTGGGGTGGTCACAACGGATGATCATTTTTAGGGTATACGTGTGTAATATATGTTTGTGAAAACGTGAGTACTAATAACAATGAAACAATGAGAATGATGGAGAAAAAAAGGTGATGCAATAGTGATGAGATGCTAAACCAATCCTATTGCTCTAATCATGTACTACATTTTCTAGATAGAAGTAAATTAGAGGGAACAATATCTATTAGCTTTTTTGTGACTGTAAAATATGGACAATGCATATTAGAAGAGAAGTACGAAACAACTCGGACAGTATCTGATTCCCTCCTCACCATACGCTCATCTTTTGTCATTGTTTCTTTATGTACTTGTTCACATGCAAATGTGCTTTTGTACCATACTTATTCTAAAGATTAGTTTCTATATATATCTGATCCCCTCACCATACGCTCATCTTTTGTCATGGTTTCTTTATGTACTTGTTCACATGCAAATGTGCTTTTGTACCATACTTATTCTAAAGATTAGTTTCTATATATCACATATGGTGCATAAGATTCTCTAGTCGAATCATGCTAGTGGTTGAAACTGAGCATTTTCATTAGAGAAATCATTTTTATTTTTTGGGAGGACGACAAACCTACAATTCGTTCTGCCCCTGCCTAGGTCTGGCTTGCCGTGTTCTCGGCCCCAACTATCATGGCCCCATAAAGATCAACCCTGCCTAGCTTGCTCAGACTATAACAACAATTTAGGTGACAAATCTTCGTAAGACACTTGATCTCTGAGCTATAATTACAATATCATGCAATTCTGAAAGACATCAAGAAAAGTAAAAATCAACAAAAGTTGCCTTTGATCGAATGTATGTTCTGTAACTTTACAAAAAGTTTAATATGGGCTCCGACACACGTATTTGAGTATTGCACAAATGAAATTTTAATCAGAAATGTCGCAGGTTGAGTCACACATACAATCTCTTAATAAAAAATGCAATCAAATAATGCATGAAACTACTTCCCCTTCGATTAATCCTTGCTAAACCGAGGAGGGTCCCCTCTATCTGAAAGGAAGAGAAAAACTACCATCATGGCGTCCCTAATAATAATGGTTGTGTCGAGGTTGATTCTTCCATGGAGTGATACGGATGGGGCAAGGAAGGTGGACGATAGGCCTCTATTGCTTTGCGACACACATCGTCACTGGGACCATCTTTGTCAAGTTCATCATTATCCTTGGCATCCTAAGCAAGAATACGGTTGCTATTAGAAGTTACAAATTAAAATGCTAAAGCTAAAATAAGCATCTATGTAAGGGGTGACCAATAACAAACTTAAAAGTACTCAAGTAGGTTATTTATGAATAACAAGTGATATAAATCGAGATACCTGAACAGAGCACTTGTAAAATGTCGGAAGAAACCGGAACTTGCAGTACTCATTGTAAGCTACAGTGAGAACGAGGAGGGGTATTGTTGCAATAGATGCAGAGGGTTTCGACTTCAATCCAAACAGACCAATCATGGTGATTTGCATAATGATGAGTGCTACAACAACTTGATGATGAATGTGCGGCCAATACTGGCCGCATGTCTCATATGTAGTTTTGTACACATCAAGCAGCTGTTCGAATAAAAGATTATGCAGTTAGCATTATATTATATCTACTTTACATGATACCAGATTATAAAGATAATTTACTAACCGTAAAAGCCAACCAACCTTTAACTATTTATCGGTTTAAACCTTAACTTGTTTTGTCAAAGGTTCTGTATTTTAATTTTTTTTGAACTTAGAATAAACCAACAATATTCATCATCTATTCTAAGTCCAATTAGTCTTCTTTTTTTACAGTGATGGAAAAACTGCGAAAAAATACCCCAAAAAACTTGAGGGGCAAAAGCTTTAAATAAAAGAGATCAAGGGTTAAACTGCCAAAAGTTTGGTTGACTTCTATGACTACGTGCGCATCTAGTGCAGTGGCTTGGAAGCAAGCTGAAGGGAGTGAGGTAGGGTAGCCAAAGCCCCCAACAAAGGGATAAGGCAATCCTTCAATTCCCATGTAATACATACACAAGATCAGGACTAGAGGGTGTAAAGAGTAAAGGTTATTTTTTAAACTCAAATATTCAAAAAATATATGAAATATGAACATAATTTTTGCATAAAATAGAATCAGACCTGATTTATGTACACCACATAGCCAAGAAGAAAGTAGACTACTAGAAATGGAAGAAGCAATGGTGCGATGACCGCATATACGACACCAACAAGTACAAAGAGAGAAACAAATGGAATAACTCTATGATAAGGAAACGAAGAAAGATAATTGGATTTCTGTTTTCCTCGGCCCCATGTATGCACTTTCATGGTATCCCACATAAGTAATCCAGGCTGAAGTATCTCCAGGGAAAATCCCGACATCCCACTCGTCAAAATGTAGGTCATAAAAAAGTCTGCCTGAGTAGAGAATAAAATCATAAATAAAACTTACCAGAACTTTTAGAATTTATGATAATGAGTAACATGTACAGAAAATTGAGAGGCCACTCACTTGAGCGGAAACAGCCATTGCAAGACGGCTCGGCACATCACCTGGGTTTATAAAAGTTTTCCCTATCTGATCAAGCAACGACCCGGATAAAACACTTAAGAAGAAGACATTACCCATCAGAAAGTAATAAACCATGTTGCTAGCCTTTTTGTCCTGTTGACTTCTTGAAACATAACCTGCTACTCTCGCCATTCCTTTCATGACGAAAGGAACAACATACACAAACCCACTAAGAATGACACTTGGAAGATATCCCGTAATAACTGAGCTCAATCCTGGTCTGTGGAAAATAAATATTTGAATTAATGAAAAATTGAATGCACAAAAAAATAGAGCCAGACTTCACTTCTTTTGCCGAATAGAAAGGGAATTTGTTTAGATAGTAACTTACGCCATAATTCTTTATTAGAGCCAGACTTCTCTTCTTTTGCCGAATAGAAAGGGAATTTGTTTAGATAGTAACTTACGTCATAATTGTTAGATTATGGACATTATTTTAGTAGTCGTATGTTAGGATCGAACTCGAGATCACGGGATTGCACACAATACGTATGAAGAGAAAAAGAAATAATTATTTATAAATGTTATAAGTAATTATTAATAAATACAAAACTAATAATAGTAATTAGTATTTAATGATTAATGACTAATGGACTATTACACGAAGATTAGGAAAGTAATACTTGTGAATACTTGGAAGGTCAAGAAAGTTCTAGAAGGAGTTCCACCTCCTTTGTGCCTTGAGCTCCAAGTATTCATTAGTATAAATACAAACCCAAGATTCATTGTTTCTCATAACTTGTACACACACATCTTGGTGTTTTTCTCTCCTTCTCTTTGTCTAGTCGATCCATCTAAACAATCCCTTAAGGGATTCGATTTTCATAGATCAATAAAGTTTTGTGTTTAATTTACTTGCATAAACTTTTTCTTGAATTAGTACGTGTGTACAAGAACGTGATTCAAACACATTATTGTTTGATTCTTGGATTGAATTACAAAAAGGTAAGGGGTAATTCTTATAATCCTTATAAACCCTAATTAGGGTTCTTGATTTGAAGATTGCAATTGATTCTTGTTCGGGCTAGAATCACAAAGGTACATTTACTATTTAATATTGATTAATTAATTACATGTTATATGATCTTGTTATAATTGCTTCCGCTATGCTCACTTTGATGTACTTGGTTTATTTATATGAAGGTCATGATATAATAATTACAACAGTGGCATCTAGAGCCGTTATAATGTGTAATTAATTATCGAAACGCATAAAAATTGAATCTTGATTCGTTTAGTTACATGTTTTTAGGGTTTATGTGTTAGATTCCTAACCCTAAATTTTTTTTTGGGTCGATTTGACCTTAAGGGTTTTTAGGGTTTTGGTTTTTAATTTTTTTAATATGATTAGAAACCTTAGGATGTCATGTAATTGTTATGCGTTTTAGTAAACGATCTTGGTGCAATATGTTAATTGTTAAGCTAAATCCATGAAAAAGTGCATATTTGCATGGATTTTTATATTATGTGATAATTTAAATGGTTTAAATTGTTTATATGAATTAATGGTTAAGTTATATCAAAACATGTAAATTTATTAATAGATGTCGAATTGGGAAGACTCCAATATTAAGTAATCAATTATGTGCTATGTGGTATTTATTTAATTTTTGCTTACGCAATCGATTTATCGATGTATGTGGCTCTTTTTCCTAGAAGAAGAAAGCCTTAATTGAATTAATACGTTATACACCTAGATTTGATTATTAATAGGACTATTGAATAAGATTTGCATGTGGCTACATGTTTTTATACATATTTAATTGTTATGATTATGTATATTTGTTTATTTAGTTGTTTTATTTTTATTGAACATTACTTGTTTTTGTTTATTAATTGTGTTAGACATGTTTATAAACGAAAAGGGTAATTTTTGAATAGAAAAATAATACGGACTAAATAATGGCGAAATTGTTTTGGTTTTTAAGAATAAATCTCAAAGGATTGGTTGATTGATGTTTTTGTACGTAATGGTTAAATAGGCTCGACCGAAGTTTACACACTATAAGATGGGTATAAGGATGGCTTCGCATTAAATTGTGGCCTTAGAGAGACAACATTCTGTCTTAACGCTCGTTTGTGTGTAAATTAGACTTACCGAACAACCATTACATGTACACTGTCATCTTAAGGGTCAATTAACCACAATTCCACAATGATTATCCGAAACACTAAGCTTTCGGGCTTATGCAAAAGTACGATATAGTGGACGATAATTGATGGTAATTCTTTAATTGGTGAACCCGATACCTCAATCAAAACTTTGTTATTTTATTCTTAGCTAATTGGTAATAAAAATGTTTTGTAAAACCAATGTTATGAAGTTGTATGCATGCTTCTTCATACATTATTTTGATCACATCAAAATATTAATACCCTTATAAAATTAAGTCGAATGCCATCTAATTAAGAACACTTGAAGTTGTAATTTACGTCATTTGAGAACTTGGCGAGATTGCAATGGAGAGGTAAATTTCATAAGTTCATTGCTAGCAAATCAACTGATGTGATGGATTTATGAGTTTGCAGTTTTTAAGTTAGACGACTTAAATTGAGTAGGAAGTGAGATCTTGGACTCAAGGCATTAAGATGGGGATCAAACATGCTTACAATACAAAAGTTTTGTGATTGTAAATCCCATAAATCTAGGAATTGCAATATGATATTCGCAATTATTGTTCGACAATTACCTTGTTGAATACTATCATTACTAGCAGATCAACTGATGTAATGGTACTATGTCAATTAAGATCCTAGCTTTAAGAAAATACTATGGTTTATATGAATATTTACCAATGGGTATTTTATTTTCTTAAAGAACTAATTATCGAAAATACTGAAATTGAATTTTGTAATTCGTTTTAATGTATTAATGCAACGTTCAAACCGTAAACGTATTTTGGGCTTTGGTAAATTGATCTAGTTCTGTTTTCAAACAAATGTTTGATTAAGAAATATTTACTTAAAAGACAAAAGAAGTCTCCTTTCTATGAAGGAAAAGTGAGACACAATCCTATTCCTTTTCATGAATGAGAAAGGATAATAGGAATATTAGATATGTCTAAATTCTAATATAACTCATAGCAAATTTTTAATGGTTAAGAAAATTGCATACATATTTTTCATAGGGATTTTATCATCCTCATTCGGTGATCAAATTCTTAGTAACAAATATGATATTTGGTTAACAGAAAATTCTGTATGACATTTTATGAGTTATTATAATTAGAAGCTAGACTAATTACCGCAAAATGTTTAAAGACAAACTAGTTGTTTTAACTATTTTATAGGTGCTACATACATTGTAGGATGGTAGACCTGTTAAGGAAGAAATTGCATGCCCAATTTTTCAAGTTAATAGCATTTGGTGGATAGTCCATCATATACGTAGTAGAATACACTTTTAGTGCATAAGTAATTGTTACGTATGGACAATTAAAGGTGTAGGAAAGTTAAAAGCACAATATTTGTTTTCACTGGATATGAAACATTTTAAATGTTGTCAAATTCAGTGAGAGTATTGTGTACTTATTATTGAATAAGAAATTATTGTAATGATCTTTAATTCAGTGGGAGTTACAAGCTTTGACATCTTGGTAGCTAAAGATAATTACTTTACAAGTGTAGACACTCATACTTTTAAGGATAGTCTTGTACGTTTCCTTACTAGACATTGTTGTTTTACATATACTTGTTATGCTAAAATCTATGACACAATCATATTGAACATATAAACAAATGCATGGCATGTTGTTTATCAACTATATGAGGTTGTTACATGCACAAGTGGGAGAAATGTTATCTTTATTGTGTGCAAGAAACAACTCATAAAGATATGATTCAATGGATTCTCTTGACTACAAGGTAAGAGAATAATGTTCTAATATTAATTCAAGAAACACTTGATGTTACAATTTATGTTATGTGAGAGCTTAACTAGATTGCAACAACAAGGTGAATTTCATATTTCATTACTAGCAGATCAACTGATGTAATTGAACTATGAGAATTTGCAGTTTCTAAATTAGATACATATTAGAACATGTGTCAATATGATATCAAGACTACTTTAATTTATATATTTATGAATTCATGGAATGACATAAATTAATAAAGTAATCTAATGTTGCTTCAATATGAATATTTATGTGTTCTTGGAATGACATAAATAAATGAATAAATAATGTTGTTTACATTATTATGAAGTAATAAATTAACTTGAAATTACTATTGAAACCAAAAGATGGTGTTCATAATTACTTTAGTTAAACATGTTTATGTTTCATTGAAAAGATATAAACATAAAGTCTTTTAATTGTTACAAGACTTATAATAAAGTAAGACGTTATCTTGTTGTGTCTTTTAATTAAGACATATACATGAAGTTATTAAATTGTTAAATGACTTATAACGTATAGTGGGATTATAACAGTTTATGTTTTTCTTGTAAAGACATGGACATGAAGTAACTTTGTAAAAAGTACTTGTGTTATAAAACATGTAATAGGCTTGAAAATTATTATACCATTAAAATGAATTAGTTGGTAAATAGACAAGTCAAAAGGATTATGGTTATTTTTAATATTGTTAGATTGTCTTACAATATTAATACTAATGAAATACCAAATGTTTATGGTATGTTCAGTTAGGAAAATCAAACTCTTGTTATATTGTTTGATTAAAGATAACTATGACTTCTTTTATTCCAAAAGTTTTCAAGGTTAGAATGTTGAGTATGACTTGGACATATTTAATAAAACTCCAACATAGAAGATTAATAAGACATTATCATATGATGGAATGTGATGAATCACATTAAGTCTTAAATTGAAGTTCCAAATTTGTTTAACTGCTTATGAAGAGGTTATTAACAAAATAAAGTTAGGAACTGTCAATATGTATTTGTAATATCCCAAAAGAGAATATTGTATTATTGCTTAATTTGCTAAGTATTTAAAGATAGTATTTAAATTGCTAAAAGCAAGTGGGAGTTTTGATCTTTAAAAGATAAAATTACAAGATACATAATCTTCTAAAATACAATAGGAAATATCATGATGAAGTTTGACATTTGAATGTTAAATCTCAAGATGATAATAAAGTTTGACATTTAAATGTTAAATCTCAAGATGATGGAATTATCATTCATAAATAGAAAAGATATCTCAGATATTTGATTAATATGCTGAGGGCTATGATTTACAGGATTATTGTAAACCTGATAATCATTACGATACATTACCAAATATAAAATTGGGTAAAGTATACATGATATGAATTATTAAGATGTTGTCCATAAAGATAATCAATTTTAGAAACTTGGTTTATCTTAATAGTTAGACTAGAAAATGAAGATGAGTTTCTTCAAAGATTAGGTAACCCTTGATGTTTAAATCTTTGTATAGAAATCATATGGACAATATTGTGCACGTATTTAATGTATGTTTTATGACAAGATTATTAATCACACTTAAGCAATTAACTGTGATTGAATATTCTATTATAAACACATTAAATATATAAAGATTACGATTGTCATATTTAGTTTCATTTATATGAAATTGACAATAGAATATCAAAACTCTTTCATGAGTGATTACTTGAGCGAGGACGATAAGTAATCAAAAGGAGTTTATGAATTCAAATAAATCTTTGGAAGTGTACAAAGTGCAATAATCCATGGATGGATAAATGCATGCATCTAGAAGATTACTTTTATGTTTAATTATTAAATTCATGTTTTGATTTATAATTGAAATAAGATAATTTCTAAGTATTCCTAAAAGCTAGTGGGAGTATTATGTTTAATTTCTTAAATCATATATGTTGTAGAACATATAAAAAGTAACATTCCATATAAGTTAAAAGTTAAGTCTTAGTTTGGAATGAAACTTTAGTTGAATGATTTAGAAACTAAGACATACAACCTTGGAATCAATGTTTATTGTTGAAACATGTGCGGTAAATAAATCTAATATAACATGATATATTATTTAGAAAGTCTAAATAGATATGTATGACATGAATAGAGTCTAAGTATGACTCATGGATTTTTCATGTATATCATGTTTTGTTGTATCATACTTGATTACAAGATGATTTGGCAAATATTAATATCTAATTAAAAGTTATTAGATAACTTGTGTAATATTCTAAAAAGAATATGCTTGATTATAGAATTACATCCTAAATCTGGAAAAGCTTCCAAATTCTATAGATGAACAATTTTTTCAATTGTTGCAAAAATTGTCATAGCCAACAAACTTGAAAGTTTGAAGGGCATCAAACATTACACAATAGATATTATGGTTTACGGAAAGTTTTAATAACATATTGTTGTTGCATACAATGATGCTAATGAAATTGAGATGACACTCAATACTAGTCATGGTAAGGATTTCATCTTTGACTATATGTACTAGTTATGCTTACTAAAAGCATAGTTGCATTATACATTAAAAGAATAAGAATACTTTAAATTTTAAAATGTTTGGAAGTTTGATTATCATAAATTGGTGGTTAAGGATGTCACACTTTTTATGAAATATTATATGGCATTGTCAAAATAGTTGAGTATGCACATACAAGAACTTCACTAGTTGAATTCTTGAAATAAATATTCTTAAAATTCCGATAGATCAAAGTTGGATGATTTATGTTTTGTCAACAAGTAGGAATGTCATTACTTGAGACATAATTAATCAACAAGAGTTATCATGCATTGATCTATTTAGTATTTGGATAAGGGATGTTAAACAATTATTATAATAAATACATGGTATGTTTAATTTATAATAAATTGTATCTTATATTTGTATGTTTAATCCATGAATAAAATGTTATTTTAAATTGTCCATTGTCAGTTAATAATATGGGAATATTATTAAATCAAGACAAATCTGAAGGTTGGTATAATATACTTAAAGGATATTGATGCGTAGACATGCCATTTCAGATGATATTCAATGATACCGAATATAGAACTTATCCCAACTACATGATGTTACTTTATAGATTTTGTTATTAAGTAAATCATGAGAAGTTATCCTCAGACTTGAGATGCAAGATAAGTGTCATGAATGTAGTACATTTTTGTAGAACAACTTAACACTATACGTAACTGGTAGTCATAAGGGTTGTTTTCGGAAGTGTTACAAAGTTTGTGGGTTTTGCTTGTAGTCAAGATAGAATTTGTTCCTTCAAATTTATTTTTGGAGTTTAATACTGATGGGCCCCTCGTAGGGTTGGTAAGATGTATGTGTGGCCACACCCAAAATCTCCCCTGAATATGTTCAGAAGATTTGGTAATCTTGATCAATCACAAACAACGAGAAACAGAATGGTTAATTAAGGAATGACTTTAATCCATATCCTTATTAACATAGTATTAGAAACAAAAGGATAATAATAATGAGAAATCATTAAAAGGTTTTTCTAGGAGCCTTACTCGAGATCGTACTAGAGGCATCGGCGTGTTGCAAGACGCTAACCGATGTGATTACACTATTAAAATATGTCCAAGTGGGAGCTGTTAGATTATGGACATTATTTTAGTAGTCGTATGTTAGGATCGAACTCGAGATCACGGGATTGCACACAATACGTATGAAGAGAAAAAGAAATAATTATTTATAAATGTTATAAGTAATTATTAATAAACACAAAACTAATAATAGTAATTAGTATTTAATGATTAATGACTAATGGACTATTACACGAAGATTAGGAAAGTAATACTTGTGAATACTTGGAAGGTCAAGAAAGTTCTAGAAGGAGTTCCACCTCCTTTGTGCCTTGAGCTCCAAGTATTCATTAGTATAAATACAAACCCAAGATTCATTGTTTCTCATAACTTGTACACACACATCTTGGTGTTTTTCTCTCCTTCTCTTTGTCTAGTCGATCCATCTAAACAATCCCTTAAGGGATTCGATTTTCATAGATCAATAAAGTTTTGTGTTTAATTTACTTGCATAAACTTTTTCTTGAATTAGTACGTGTGTACAAGAACGTGATTCAAACACATTATTGTTTGATTCTTGGATTGAATTACAAAAAGGTAAGGGGTAATTCTTATAATCCTTATAAACCCTAATTAGGGTTCTTGATTTGAATATTGCAATTGATTCTTGTTCGGGCTAGAATCACAAAGGTACGTTTACTATTTAATATTGATTAATTAATTACATGTTATATGATCTTGTTATAATTGCTTCCGCTATGCTCACTTTGATGTACTTGGTTTATTTATATGAAAGTCATAATATAATAATTCCAACAATAATTATCTAAGAAACAATCATTAAAGTTTTAAAAGTTCCGAGTTAAGATTATTAATCTAAGTTAACCGCTTTGTAGCTGACATATCTGAAAAAGTTAAAATGTTCAATGTTACCGTCACTTTGCTACCACATCCATCATTTTAACCTTGTAATCGGTTCATGAACCTAAAATCATCTTTTTCAAAGATGGTTACCTTTATTTGCTCAAACATAAGAAGTTTTATCTAAACATTCAAAATGCTTATTCGCTTAAAGAAATAAGCATATAATAAGCACTTAAATAAGTAATCCCAAACACCCTCTAAAGTTGGTTAGATCAGTGTGTTATTTAATTACTCCTAACGAAAATGAGGTGCAAATTCAGGGGAACTTACATCAATTGCACAGCCATGGCTGGAGGAAACCACTTCTTTAGTTTTTCAAATTGTGCTATTCCTTGGACCGCAGTTACAGGGATAGCAAAGAATATAGTGATAAGAACTTCTGTAACATATACCCCGGTCCTATAAAGGATCAAATGCTTATAAGGTATCGATAAATTCTTCCATAATACATCTCTCGGTTCGGGAGCCATTTCGGTGATCCATAGTAATGGATTTGGATGCTGTTGTGTTTGAGAAGCAAGTGCAGCATCCCAGCGAGACCTAAATGTGACAAAGGCAACTGGCAACTCCTATAACGTACAATTGAGTGGTTATTAGTATCGTAATTAATATATTCAGGTTAATGCAGGATGGCAGGTATACCTGGAGATGCTTTTGTCTGTATATAATCTGATATGAGTGATAAGCATGAGGATGATACTTAGAGAAGAAATGGTCGACATTGCAGCTAAGTTCTTTGTGTTCATTGCATAATGGAATTCGTCGAACAAGAACAGTGAATTGACTTGGCTGGTTCCTTAGGTTACGCAATTGTTGAACTCTTCGCATAAGGACAGTCTTGTATTCCTAAAGATCACATGGGTACGAGGTCACCTGTTATGAACTCACAAAAATATATAAATGCAATAAACAATTAACTTCACAAATGCTGTGCTAGATTGGAGACAATACTATTTCTGTATGTATTATTTTTAGTTTCAATAGAGCTTTGGCTATTTTTTCTAGAAACACAATAAAGTCCGGAAATTTGGGAGGACAACATGATGAGGATAACGACTACCTTATGCAGCAGATATATTCCCGTAAAAGATATAAAGCACAACGATACAAAATGCCCCCAAAGCCTGTGGAAGATAAGAACCGAATTAGTACTATACAGACGTTCAATAAAGATATCTAACAAGAGAAAATATCTAACGATGTGGGTTGAAAAATTAGCGATCATTTATGATGCTACAGGAGCAAGGCCAAAAAGAACTGGCTATGATTTCTGATCCAAAGAGAATTACGGGGTCACTACTTGAAACATTTCGATGATCATACCTGTTGGATCCTCTAGGAATATTGGAAATTGTGAGAAAGTCCATAGAGCGATAGCGAGAAGAAGGACCAGTGTAGACACTACAGTTGAGTGGCAAAAGAACCATCAATCCAACAGCAGAGCACACCACAAAAAACTTTATTCTGCCAAGCGAATTCATGCAAGTGTTTAAACAAATGTACAATTAAGATTGAATAACGTACATTTCTATCTTAATTCAATTTAACTTGATTTGAAACATAACACTCTATAAAGAGGATAAAATACAACAATTCATAAGAACATTTGCAGGTGCATTCTTTTCATACAAGGATGTCCCACGTTTCGATATATTTCCATGGGATGTTAAGCATCGATTTTCATTTATTTAACTGTATTCGGAAGTTTTTATGATTTCAACTCACAAATAATCAGTTTGCAGGGTATGAGTATAGTGACGCTGACTTTGCCTATGTGAATATATACTTAAAGAGTGTGTTTGGGATTGTATTGCTTATTACAACAACTTCATTTTTGAAATAAGCAGAACCACATAACTAGCTGTATAAGAAAATGCAGCCGAGTAACAAAACGCAATGCATGGGATAGTGTCTGGATTTGCTTGTGCTTTAATGATACCCATCTTTCAATAAGCATTTGATGAATTTCAATAAATTAACTCCCAAACAACTTATTCAAAACAAACCTTAAATACGCATATAATTTATAAGCATTTTACGTCTACTTAAATACTTATAACAAGTGATTTGTTCGATAAAAAACACACTAAACACCAAACACCCCATAGACTCAAATTTATAATGTAATCATAAACATTTTGCTTTATCCATATACTTAAAACTGCTCAATTACTGTATCACACAGTGGGTGCAAACCGGACTCCACATACAAAAAGAAAGAAATATATCCCTACTTCATCTATTGCCCATTTGCTTTAGAGTAAAACTCTATGGAGCTTACATATTAGGCTCGGTAACCATCTTAACATATATATTCATGTGTAAATTACTAGTAAATTATACTGTAATATAATTAGAAATCACCATTGTAAAATTTTGAGGAAAACTATTGAAAAATCTAAAGATCACATTCACGAATCCGACAATATCCAAGAATAAAAACATAAATATCATATAAATCATTACTAACCCTAGTTTGAAGTATCTAACGACAACAAGTGCATCAAGACCACAATTAGTTAAAATATCATCCTCCGTAACTTTAACCGCATCACGAATCCACTCAAACGAGGGCAAAAAACGCCTATACGACCCTTCATACGCTACCGAAATCCCAAGACCAATACGCCTAGAATAATAAATATTTGCATTTGCATGTTGTTTACGTAACACTGAGAATAAACATATGATGACTATTGCTAGACCAATATTGATTGACGCTGAAGCTATTAAGCTTTCTGGCGTCATTGTGACGGAGGATGGTTGTTGCAAGGTGTTAGTGATGTGTGTGAAAGTGTATGCGGTGGTTTTTTGGTTGTTGCCACCTTTGTGGTACGTGGCGGGAGTTTAAGGTACTTGCGGTTTGGTCGTGTTCGAGTTTTGACTTTTTCTGTTTTAGGCATTTAGTTTTGTAGAGGTGAGAGGACATTATTTTTTATCTAAACTAATAAAAATTCATTTTCATTTTTTTTAAAACTAACTTATTTTGCAAACAGTAAATCTTTAATATATAAAAAATACAATATCGTAACGAGAACTAAATTATATTTTTATATATATGCATTATTATATATACTTTCGAATAACCTTTTTCTTCTAAAATTTCCGCCTAAAAAAATACATGTGATTCGTAAAAATCGCATATGATTTGATTTTTACAAATCACATACAATTTTTACGAATTACATGTGATCACATGTAATTTTACAAATCACATGTGATTCGTAAAAATCACATGCGATTCGTAAAAATCACATGCGATTCGTAAAAATCACATATGATTTTTTAGGGCAAATTAAAAAAAAGTCGAAAGTATATAACAATGCATATCTATAGAAAGATAATTTAATTCTCGTCGCGATGGTATGATTTTTTTCGCGTAACGATTAACAGTGTGCGAGATATTTATTTTTTTTTAAAAGGTGAAAGTTTATTTATTTATTTATTTTGATAAAAAAAAATATATGAATGCCTATGATTAATTCATTGTTTCTATGACAAATATGAGTTATATATTGAATTTTTGTCTAGTTTTGTAAAAAGTAAATAATCAAAGTTAATTATGTGAAATAATAAATTTTTCGTAATTTATTTTAAAATAGCTAAAAAAACATGACAAATAAAAAATAATAAACGGCTAGCCGACATGGGCATAAAGACAAAATTCAATTTTATCAGTTTGTGTGCGTGATTTTTTGGGTGTGCATCTATGAAAGTATTTTAAAGGTAACAAACGTTTCTGTGTGTGGACGCTTTTTCTATTTTTCATAAATCAATTATGTGATAGGATCTTTCAGAAATCACAAAGAATTGAGAAAGATCCAAGTTCAATAATAGAAAGTTCAATAAGAAAGAATGAACATTAAAGAATCAAATGATTTGTTATTAGAATAATGTGGTGTTTACAAGAGAGAAGAGAATTCAGTTACAAAAGCTAAATGTAAATGACAATGTGTGGTGATTTTATACAATGAGAATTGAATAGAAAAATGGCGGGAAAGGTCGTTAATGGGTTGTTGATGGTTTGACTTCCAGTTTGACTATTGTTGACTTTTCTAGTTGATTCCTATCAATGCCTCCTTTTTCAAATGATTCTTATCCTTAAGAATCCCATGAAAACTGGGGGAAACTTGTAACCATGTCTTCAAGCTGCTCCAAAGTGACATCTTCCTTTGTTTCATTGACCCACTGTACCAACACATAGTTAATATCTTGTGGCCTTCAATCACTAACTTCCTTTCCAAAAAAACCAGCTGGTTGATCCATGAATACACTATCAGCATCCAGCTATGGAAAAATTTGTCGCACCTGTGGTTCTTCTCCCTTATGAAGCTTGAGTTGGGAGACATGAAAGACTGGGTGAATTTGAGCTTCTTGTGGTAAATTCATATGCCACCTGTCCAATCTTAGCAATCACTTGGACATAGGATGACCATCTATAAAATCCATAGAAAAGGAATAGGTAATGATTGCAAAAGCCTGGTGATGCTGCAAATTCTGCCTTGTTCACTTGACAGACTGCACATTCTCTAACAAACTGTTTCACATGTTTCCTCATTTTCTTCCAATACAGCAAAGCACAAATGCTGTGAGTGGTAACTCTAACTCCTGAATGTCCACCCATGATTCCTAGCATGAAAATACTCTATTAAATCATGTTGTAAAGCATAATCATTACCTACCACCAACTTGCCTTTCCTTCTTAGTAGGCCATCATTCCAATTATAATGTTTGGCATTAGCTTCACCAGTCAACAATTTACTTATAAGAGAATTTCACTGTCATTAGACCAACTATCCACAATTCTCTACTAAACATCACTTAAAACTGTAGATAGCACCATAGAAAACAACTAAGTACTTCCTTGCAATCTAGATAATGCATCAGCAGCAACAACATTTTATGTCCTTTTCTTGTACAAAATTTCATAGTCATAGCCAATTAACTTTGGCAGCCACTTCATTTGAGTAGGAGTTGTAATCCTCTGATCCAACAAGTACTTAAGACTGAAATGGTCTGTTTTGATCTTAAAGTGCTTATCAAGTAAGTATCCTCTCCATTTTCTCCAAAGCCTGCAAAACTGCCAAAAATTCTTTTTCATAAGTAGACAATAACCAGCGTTTAGGAGAGAGTGTTTTACTCAAATAAGCCACTGGATGACCTTGTTTTTGTAGTACTGCTCCAATTCCTTCCCCTGGGGCGTCAGTTTCCACTACAAATTCCTTATCAAAGTTTGGTAGTTTCAACATAGAAGCACCGACCATGGCTTGTTTTAACTTGTAGAAGGCTTGTTCTGTTACAAGAGTTCACACAAAAGCATTTTTTATGAGTAACTTAGTGAGTGGAGCACTAATTAAGGCATAACTTTTGAACCTTCTATATTACCCAGTAAGACCCAAAAACCCTCTAAGCTGCTTGATTATTTTTGAAATAGTCCACTCTTGTATAGCTTTGATTTTAGAAGGATCTACGAACACCCCTCTATCTGTGATGATAGTAGTCTACTTGTGAAACCCCAAACACACACTTACTAGCTTTGGCCATCAACTTATGTTGTCTCATAGTCTGCAATACCAACCTCAAATGTTCTTTATGTGATTCCAAACTAGCACTGTAAACTAAAATATCTTCAAAAAAAAAGTGTAAACTTCCTTAAAAAAAGGTTGGAACACTTCATTCATGAGGGACTGGAATGTAGAAGGAGCATTTGTTAACCCAAATGGCATTACTAGGAATTCATAATGCCCTGGGTGTGTCTTAAAAGAAGTCTTAGCAATGTCATCAGGAAACATTCTTATGTGATGGTATCCAGACCTCAAGTCCAACTTTGAGAACACTCTGGAACCAAACAACTCATCTATTAATTCTTCTATTATAGGAATGGGAATTTGTCTTTAATAGTATGTTTATTGAGCCGGCTATAATCGATGCACATTCTCCAACTACCATCCTTCTTTTTTATCATAACCACAGGAGATGAAAATGAACTTTGACTATGCCTGATTACACCAGATTCCAATAATTCTGTAACCATATTTTCAATTGCATCCTTTTTAGTGGGTGGGTGTCTATAGGGTCAGCTTTTGATTGGTGGTGTACCTTCCTTAAATTGAATTCTATGATCATGACTCCTTACTGGTGGCAGTTCTTTGGGCACCTCAAATACATCTGCAAACTCTTCTAATAAGGTCTGCATAGCTTTTGGGAGATAATCACATTTAGCAAATATCACATTTAGCATTGATTTTGCGTATACACGCATAACCATTGATGTTAATAGAGCCTATTGTCCCATGCTTTTTTCGAACTGCTTCCCATGTAACCATTGCAAACAAGCCTTTTGTGTTCCTCTAAGATTAATCATTCTGCCATTGTACATGAAACTCATTTTCAAATCTTTAAAGTTGCAAGTAATGTTTCCTAGGGTATATAGTCATTGAATGCCAAGCACCATTTCACATCTTCCTAAAGGTAATATCATCATATCAACACAAAACTCTGTTGATTGTAACCTTCATTTAACCTTTCTCATAATATAATTCCCATTAGCTACAGTTACATGTAAAGGGTAAGTTCTTTTTATTGGGCAGCATATCTCTTTGCAGTGATGGTGATGAGTGTGTAAATACTCATCATTTTTACCGTATTTTAACTGCCAAAACACGTGAAAACACTCAAGAATGCATCAAAATAATGAAAATATCCCAAAGATCATGTTTTATATGTTTTAGATGCAAAATGATTGTTGGGAATAAAATGCACAAAGTAAAGAGTCTGCCAGAAGAGCCTGCTAGTTGATAGTTAAGCCTGCCTCTTCAGTTTTGCTGATGTTGAAGATATACTAATAGTACCTTCTGGGTAAGAAGGTACTGCTAGATTAAGAAGGTCCTGCCAGTTTTCACGACAAGTTGCTATATTTTATTTAGAGATATTTAGTTGTATTATTAGTCTTTGTACAAAGTTATACGTTAAGTAGAAGTAGTACAGAAGTCTCAGTAGATATAATGGAGTGTTTTACCTTGAAAGGTGTAATATTAGGATAAGATAAACCTCTAATATATTATATTAAGCAACTTGACCACTTGTAATAAGGGCTCCTTATACTATAAAAGGAACCCTTAAGACACCTTCTTAAAAAACATCTTTCCCATAGTTTTCCATGCATAACTTCCATCTTTAAACTCTTTCACGTATCAAAGATTCAAAGTTACACTTGTAATCCTGGTGATAGTTTAGATCACCCGTATTATTTCATCAATAATATTGAATCGTTTTGTGTTATTCATGTTGTGTTCATTCTCATTTACTTATTCACCACCTTTGTTCCTTTAGTGTGTTTTAGTAAATTCCGCGTGCTAACTCACATTCATTCATAAATATCCTAAACACATTACTGAGATTAACATCCCAAGTGTTTGAACAAATCAATAGAATCCTTCCACAAGTGGTATCAGAGCCAGGCTGATATTTACGACATAAAAGAACAAAGCAAAAATAGATGTTGAGCACATTCAAACCAATGTGGCTGCAAAACTTCCATTACTCAAACAAAATGAATTTGAGATGTGGAGACTGAGGGTTGAACAATACTTCCAAGTGTAAGACTATGCACTTTGGGAGATTATTGAAGAAGGAAACTCATTTAAACCAGTAACCACCACTTCCACAGTAAATGATGCACTTGTCACAACTGTGCAAGTAAACCCAATAACCGCTGAAGAAAGAATTCAAAAGAGAAATGATCTTAAAGCCAGGAGTATGCTTCTCATGTCTATTCCAAATGACCAACTTTTAATCTTTAACAAATACAAGTGTGCTAAAACCCTTTTTCAAGCTATTGTGGCTAGATTTGGTGGTAATGATGCCACCAAGAAAACCCAGAAAACACTTTTAAAACAACAGTTTGAAAACTTTTCAGCCACACCAAATGAGTCTTTGGACAACATGTTCAATAGACTACAAAAGCTTTCTAGTCAGTTAGCCATTCATGAAGTGATAATATCTCAAGAAGACTTAAACTCCAAATTCCTTAGAAGTCTACCCTCTGAATGGGCCATGCATGTCATTGTCTGGAAAAACAAACCAGATATTGATTCCATGAGTCTCAATGATCTTTACAGCAACTTCAAAATAGTAGAGCATGAACTAAAGAAGTCTACTAGTTCAAGCTCAGAAAATATGGCATTTATGTCATCTCATGGTACTTCCAAGAAAGTTGATGAAGAAAAAGATGGTGGAGAAGAAGGTACTGCCAACACAAATTTTGGTACTGCCAGTACTTCCAGCAGTACCAAAACCATTTTAGATGAAACAATTGGTTGTGCTTCCCTAACATCACAACACAATGGTTCCACATTGACCTTTGAAGATCTTCAAGAGATCAGTGATGATGAACTTGAAGAAATGGACATAAAATGGCAGCTTTCACTTCTAAGCATGAGGGCTAAGAAATATTTGATGAGGACTGGAAAAAAGATTGTCATCAATGGCAATGAACCTGCTGGGTATGACAAGTCTAAAGTGGAGTGCTACAACTGCCACATGAAGGGTCACTACTCAAGAGAATGTAGAAGACCAAAGAAGCAGGGTGATAAGGGAAGAGGTTTTGAGAACAAGAACAGGGGAAACAATGAGAACAAGAGCAAGGAAGTGGACATCACTGAAACAAAAGCTATGGTAGCTATTGATGGGTTGGGTTTTGATTGGAGCTTTATGGGTGAAGAAGAGTCATCCTCAAATGAAATGGCTTTAATGGCTCTCTACAATCCTGAGGTACAAATTACTAAATGTTCTGCTACTTGTGAAGTTTTTAAAGAACTAGAAATCTTAAGAAAACTTTATGATGAACTAAAAGTAGAAGAAAGAAAAACTCATCAAGACCTAGTTAATCATAAGTGTGGTATGTCTAAACTTGAAAAACAGATAATTCACTTTAGAGAAAATGAACTCACCTTTTCTGACATAAAAGCTATTCTTAATAGAGACATACTTCTTAAAGATGCTGAAATAAACCTGTTAAGAACTGAGTTTGCTAAAGTGAAACAAGCAAAAGATAATATTCAACTAACTGTTACAACATTAGAAAATGCTTCTGCATGTACTAAAAGTATAGTTGAGAACCAAATGAACAAGAAAATCAAATCTGGGATTGGATACAACACATGTCCACCTCCTTATAGAGGAATTCCCTGTCCCCCCAGGTTTAGATCTTGCTGAATCAGGTTTACATGAACTCACAAATAAACCACTAGAAAAAGTAAAACCTGTAGAAAATAGTGAACCTTTTGAGAGTACAAGTGATACTTCACTCTCCAAAGAAAAGGTGCTCACTGATAAGAGCTCAGATGTTACATCTAATGAAGGTTGGACATCTGATGAAAATGGAAAAGAGACTGTTTCTAAGAAAGGAAACAAAGTAGGACCAATCAGTCCTAAAAGTGTAGAAAGTATCACAAAGACTAAAGTTGTTCTAAAAACAGTTGAATGTTGTGCTAAATGTAATATCAAACCTAGAGGTAGTCAGAGAAATTGGAACAATCTTAAGTCACATCAACTTGGTGATAACTTTGTTTTGTACAATAAAGCATGCTATTACTGTGGTAGTTTTAATCATACTCATGCTTATTGTAACAATTGGGTTTCTAGGAGTACATCAAAGTCTAAAACAAATAAAACAAACCCCAGAAAAGGTTATGTGAAATCTAACACACCAAAAGTCAATCATACTGTTAGACCAAATGAGCCTGTTTTCCCAAAATTCACTACTAAGGGTGCAAGAAATACTTTCAAACATACACCAAAAGTTGTGAAAAGTCATATTGAAAAGAATTTTGTGGTTAAAACACAAGACTGGAGACCAAAACCAAAAGGTATTACTAGACCATATGGTCCTGCTAGATCAAATGGTACTGCCAAATTTGGTACTGTTAGACCAAAAACCACAAAATGTGTTAAAAATGAAAATGCTGTTAAGTCCTCAGCATGTTGGATTTGGAGACCACTCCAATCAAATGGTGCATCAACAGTCCTAAAAAGGTTTGATTACATTGATGCACGAGGCAAACCCAAGTCAGTCATGGCTTGGGTACCCCAAGGAAACTAATATGTGTATACATGTGCAGGAACATTCAAATGATATTGCAGATCAAGGATATGTAGATAGTGGAGGTTCAAGGCACATGACAGGCAACATGTCTTACCTCACAGACTTCAAATCATTTGATGGAGGATATGTTACCTTTGGGGGAGGAATCAAAGGAAAGATTACTGGTAAAGGTACAATTAAAACCAGTAAATTAGATTTTGAAAATGTGTATTTTGTGAAAGAACTACAGTTTAATCTCTTGAGTCTCTCACAAATGTGTGACACAAAGAACAATGTTCTTTTTACTGACACTGAATGCATTGTACTTTCTCCTGATTTTAAAATTCCTGATGAAAGTCAAATTCTTCTTAAAATCCCTAGAAAGAACAATATGTACATTGTTGATTTAAAGAACATTGTTCCTAAAGAGAGTTTAACCTGTCTAGTAGCAAAAGCCTCATTGGATGAATCTATGCTTTGGCATAGAAGACTTGGTCATGTAAACTTTAAAACAATCAATACAATTGCAAAATATGATTTGGTTAGAGGTTTACCCAAAAAGATTTTTCAAAATGACCAAACCTGTGTTGATTGTCTAAAAGGCAAACAACATAGAGCTTCTTGTAAGCCCAAGACCCATAACTCAATTTCTCAAGCTTTATACATGCTTCATATGGATCTCTTTGGTCCTACTTCTGTAAATAGCTTGAATGGTAAAAGATATTGTCTTGTAGTTACTGATGATTACAACAGATTCTCTTGGGTTTTCTTTTTAAAAACTAAGGATGAAACAAGTGAGATCCTTAAGTCCTACATTACAGGAATAGAAAACCAAATTGATAAGAAAGTAAAAGTAATTAGATGTGACAATGGGACAGAATTCAAGAATAAAGTTATGGATGAATTTTGCAAAGAAAAAGGAATAGAAAGAGAATATAGTGTAGCTAGAACCCCACAGCAAAATGGAGTAGCAAAAAGGAAAAATAGAACACTTATAGAGGCTGCTAGAACAATGCTAGTAGATTCTAAGTTGCCTGTTTCATTTTGGGCTGAAGCAGTAGGTACTACTTGTTATGTACAGAATAGGGTTCTTGTGATTAAACCTCATAGAAAGACTCCTTATGAACTTTTGTTTGGTAGAACACCATCTCTAAGTTTTATGAGACCTTTTGGATGTCATGTCACTATTCTCAATACCAAAGATCATCTAGGAAAGTTTGAAGGAAAAGCTGATGAAGGCTACATGATAGGGTATTCTTTGCAAAGTAAGGCCTATAGGGTGTATAATAAATGCACTAGGCTAGTGGAATAAAACCTGCACATAGAGTTCCAAGAGAAATTACCAAATGTTGCAGGCACTGGACCAGATTGGTGTTTTGACATTGATAAGCTTTCAGAATCTATGAATTATGTGCCTGTCACAAGTACAAATACTAATGATAATACAGGTTTTGAAGACAATGATGAAACAACTGAGGATCAAGATTGCATCTTGATGCCAATTTGGACAGGATTGGATTCATCTTCAAGTCATTGAGAGCCTTCAAATACTACAATGAAGGTATTGAAGATGATCATGGAACTCAAGATCAAGGGAATCAACAAAATTCTGAAAATGAAAATGGTACTGCCAATTCACAAGATGGTACTGCCAGTTCAACAGATGGTACTGCTAGTTCACAAATTGGTCCTGCTGAACCATTAAATGTTCTATCAGATGATTCATTACGAGAAGATGTAGGGATTGGAAACCTTCCAATTTCCTATGATGTTCCTACAACACACAACACAAGAATTCTCAAAGATCACTCCATTGATAATGTGATTGGCAGCATTGATTCTGGTGTTAAAACAAGAACTCAAGTCTTATCTTCAGACAAAGATAGGTTTGTCCTAGCGGTGTATGAAGAAAAGAACCATGAAGTTGCCCACATATGCCTGTTTTCATGCTTTCTCTCACAAGTAGAACCCAAAAACATTACAAAAGCCTTAGATGATTCAAGCTGGGTTGAATCAATGCAAGAAGAGCTGCTTCAATTCAAACTGTAGAAGGTTTGGGTACTGGTTGATTTGCCCAAAGGTTACAGGGAAATTGGAACCAAATGGGTTTTCAGAAATAAGAAAGATGAAAGGCGAATAGTGATAAAAAAACAAAGCCAGATTGGTGGCCCAAGGATATACTCAAGAAGAATGAGTGGATTATGAAGAAGTTTTTGCTCCAATTGCAAGAATTGAAGCAATTAGGCTATTCTTGGCCTATGCTTCTTTCATAGGATTCACTGTCTACCAAATGGATGTCAAAAGTGCCTTTTTATATGGTACTATTGAAGAAGAGGTGTATGTTTCTCAACCTCCAGGCTTCATTGATGCAGAATATCCAGACAAGGTGTACAAGGTTACCAAAGCTCTTTATGGTCTACACCAAGCTCCTAGAGCATGGTATGAAACATTGGCTTTCTATTTATTGGAAAATGGATTTCAAAGAGGCAAGATTGATCCAACTTTGTTCATCAAAAGAACCAAGAAAGACATCTTGCTGGTGCAGATTTATGTTGATGACATTATCTTTGGATCCACAAATCAGGAATTGTGTGTGGAGTTTGAAAAACTTATGCATAGTAAGTTTGAAATGAGTTCCATGGGGGAACTTACTTTCTTTTTGGGTCTCCAAGTGAAACAATCTAATGAAGGCATATTTATCAGCCAAGATAAGTATGTAGCAGATATCCTAAGGAAATTTGGGTTTGCAGATTCAAAGGTTGCAAGTACACCAATGGATCCAGAAAAGGGGTTACACAAAGATGCTGAGGGTGAAGATGTTGATGTGCACAACTACAGATCAATGATTGGGTCACTAATGTACCTTACATCATCAAGACCAGATATCATGTTCTCAGTATGTGTATGTGCAAGGTTTCAAGTAAATCCAAAAGTTTCTCATCTCACAGCAGTCAAAAGGATCTTCAGATACCTCAAGGGCCAGCCTAAGTTGGGTCTATGGTATCCAAGGGAATCATCTTTTGATTTGGTAGCTTACTCAGATAGTGACTATGCTGGTGCAACCCTAGACAGAAAATCCACAACTGGTGGATGTCAATTTCTTGGCTGCAGACTCATATCATGGCAATGCAAGAAGCAAACAATGGTGGCCAACTCTACAACTGAAGCAGAATATGTTGCAAGTGCAAGTTGTTGTGGCCAAGTTCTTTGGATCCAGAATCAATTGCTTGACTATGGGTACAATTTTCTTAACACCATTATTTACATTGACAACAGCAGTACTATTTGTATCATTAAAAATCCAGTTCAACATTCAAAAACAAAAACACATTGAAATCAGACACCATTTCATAAGAGATTGCAATGAGAAAAGGTTAATACAAGTTGTCAAAATTGATTCTGAAAATAATTTTGCAGACCTTCTCACCAAAGCTTTTGATTTAGGTAGGTTTAAATACCTGGTAGCAGGTATTGGTATGATAAATCTTTGAAAAACAGGTGTTTTGTATATAAATAAACAAGTTCTGGCCTCTAATCATGGTACTGCTAGTTAGTCATAAGGTACTGTCAGTACAAAATTGGTACTGTTAGTTCAAAGTTTGCTCTGTTTTTGCTCATCTTGATGTTCAAATGTTAATAATGCTATTAAACAAGTGCTTTGCACTCTGTTCTTTTGGTTTATAACTAACCATTTCAGGTTACTCAAGATTGCTAACAAAATCAGGATGTGGAAATGGTAATCAGTTCACCAAGTTTTTTAAAAACATAATAGCTGGCTAGTCCAAAGCAAACGGCTCTTGGTAAAGACTTCTCAAATCCGTTGATAGCTGATAGTTTGCTAAAAACTATAAGGTAATCAGTTCACCTAGTTTCAAAAACTTAACGAACTGACTAGTCCAAAGCATACGGCTCTTGGTAAAGACTTATCAAATCCGTTGATAGCTGATAGTTTGCTAAAAACTATAAGGGATATTTTCTAGAATTTCAAAGGGATTGCCAAGTTTTATTTCAAAAACAAGGTACTGGTAGTTCAAATTTAATACTGGTAGAGTAAAATGGTACTGCTACATAGCCGTTGAGTCTGTCAGGTTAAAATATAGCTGTTGTTTTTAAAGGGTATTTTTGTGAATTATTCATGTTTTCCTCGAATTAAGGATATAGTTATTATAATAAAAGATCTTTTTGACCGCCTCTTCAATTACTTATCTATATCTTTTATAGTTGGTTAAAAGTCATTTTTCTCATAATCAATCCTTATCATAATTCACACTCACCTTTCATCTTCTACCAGTACAACAATAAAATCCCACCATCGAAATCAAAATTTTCATCAAACCTTTCACCATGGCTCGTCTAAGTTTTGTCAAACGTCACAACCAATTAGCATTTTTGGAAAAGTCTGATGACAATGAAACTTTTCATCAAGCAGTGGATTTTCTAAACAATTCTTATGTCAGGTTTGCTTTACTCGTGAATCCCACTATTTTTGACTCACAAATTTCACAATTTTGGCAAACTGCTAAAGTTAACACTCTTAGGGATGGGATTCAAGAGTTAATGGTCAAAGTGGATGGTAGAACCTTGACTTTTACCAAATCATCCATTAGAAGACATCTTCGTTTGGATTATTCAGATGGCATTAGTCAATTACCTGATACTAAAATCTTTGAAAATTTGACAAAAATGGGGTATAATGTAACTTCTACAAAGCTTACATTTCTTAAAAAGCATTTTACCCCTCAATGGAGATTTTTGATTCATACCATCCTTCATTGTTTAAGCCAAAAGAAAACCTCATGGGAGCAATTTAGTAGTAACATGGCTGCAGCTCTCATTTACCTGGCAACAAACAAGAAATTCAACTTTTCAAAATATATTTTTGAAGGATTGGTTAAAAATGTGGACAGTGAAACAAAGTTTTTGATGTACCCAAGGTTTATTCAGTGCGTCATCAACAAATCCAAACATCTGTTACTTCCCCCAAACAAACCTTTTAAAACGCCCAAACTTACACACAAGGTGTTTTCAAACATGAAAATTGGTTTTCAAGGAGAAGAAGTACCACTTTTTGAGGAAATGTTACCACAACATTCTGAAGAACCATCCACATCATCTGATCATTCATCACCATATCCATCACCAGTACCATCCTACTCATCAACAGTACCATCAGTCACACCACCATCACCATTACCATCTCACCAACCAACACAAACACCATCTGCAACATCACCATCATTATCACACCATAACTCACCACCACAATCTCCTCCACAACAAAGTGTAGATGCTCAGACTATCAGGGAATTAAAGGAGCAAGTGCAGCACTTGCAAACTACTCTTGAAAGTCAAAACAAACATTTTACAGAGATCAACACCAAACTAGTTAAGAGGGTTGAGAAATTAGAGTTGAAGGTGAAATTGTTGAAGGGTAAAGGAACATCTCAGTTGGTTGTTTCTAGTTCCTCAAGTTTAGATGCAGAGGGTTTGGGTCTCTCTTCCAAAAAGGGGAGGATGGGTAGTTCTAAAAATGAAGAAGAGATTCAATTTCAGTTTCATGAAGGAACTCCAGTGATTGATGAAGAGCCCGCTATTCAAGAAACAGAGCCTGATACTCAAGAAAAAGAGCCTGTTAGCTTGAAAGATACTGCTGCAACAGATACTGCTGAAGCAAAGCAAGATACTGCTGAAGCAGAGCAAGAGCCTGTTGGGATTCAGAGGCTATTAGCTATGAATTTAAAAGGTTCTGATCAAGTGTCTTACAAAAGAAAGAGGGGATCACAGCCTCAGGGGAGGTTTCTTGTTTCTGATGAACAATCTGCTGCTCCAAGTCCAGTATCTTCACCAAAAGACAAGGGCAAGAAAATTGTGGTTGAAGATGAACCAAAGCCTAAAAAGTTGAAGAAGAAAGAGCAAGCACAATTGGCTGTAGATGAAGAGTTGTCCAAACAGCTTCATGAAGAAGAAGTTATAGGGGCTGAAGAAGAATCAAGAATGCTGCAAGAAAAGTTTAATGCTCAGCTGCAATACATCATTTCCATTGATCCAATTGTAAGAGGTGAAGCTTATACCCTGGTGTGTGATGAATCTCTTAGCTCAGATGAAATGACAATCAAGCTCAATGATTTCATCACCAAGAAATACAATCAAGAGGCATTGGATGATGTCTATCAGCAGATTCAAAAGAATCAGAAGAAAGGATTTAAAATGCCACATTCTGAAGCAGATCAGAAGAAGTTCTTCAAGATATATCTGAAAAGAGAGGTGAACATGAAAGATCATCAACTCAAAGGTAAATCTTTTGATGAATTGAAGCTTCTATACTTAGAGGCTTACAGAAGAAACAAAACCAGTTTTCTCATGGATACTCAAGAAAGGCCTTCCAAAGGAAGAAAAGATGATCAGAAGGAACAAAAAGAGAAAGCAGAATTGCCTCCTGTTCAATCAAGAGAAATGGTTGTCCATGTTCCACAAGTTGTTTTTGCTGAACCTTTACATGCAAGGCATCCATTCATAGATTGGGAAATCTTCAATGATAAGTTTGGCAAAGCATGGAAGATAACAAGAGTTGGAAACAAGGTTGAGATTTTCAAGAACTTTGAAAATCTACTTAGAGCATGTAGCAGAATGGATTTAGATGAATTATGGGTATTAGTTCAAGAGAAGCTGAAAACCAAGTATAAGCCAGATGCAAAGGAGCAAGAGCTATGGGTTGAGTTCAGCAGATTGTATGATCCAAATCCTACTAATACTCATTGGAAATTTCCTTACTATGATTTATCTGTTACATGGGAATACTTCAGCATGAGTCATGTTCATCATTTTTCCACTCAGAATGGAATAGAGCTCTTTATGCTAGGTGAGAAGGAGTATCCTTTAAGCTATGAAGTATTATCAGTCTTGATCTCCAATAAGCTTTTGTGTGAAGAAGAGACTGATGCAGTCAAAAGATTGAAGGAGAGCATATTTGATCAGTATGAAAGCCTAAGGAGAAAAAGATAAGGTTTTTGGAAGAGTTCCCTCAAATCCTCAAGGTATGAATTTTATTCACAAAGAAACTTGGTTATTTTATATAGGAATAACAAGTTTAGGGGAGGATTGTTGGGAATAAAATGCACAAAGTAAAGAGTCTGCTAGAAGAGCCTGCTAGTTGATAGTTAAGCCTGCCTCTTCAGTTTTGTTGATGTTGAAGATATACTAACAGTACCTTCTGGGTAAGAAGGTACTGCTAGATTAAGAAGGTCCTGCCAGTTTTCACGACAAGTTGCTATATTTTATTTAGAGATATTTAGTTGTATTATTAGTCGTTGTACAAAGTTATACGTTAAGTAGAAGTAGTACAGAAGTCTCAGTAGATATAATGGAGTGTTTTACCTTGAAAGGTGTAATATTAGGATAAGATAAACCTCTAATATATTATATTAAGCAACTTGACCACTTGTAATAAGGGCTCCTTATACTATAAAAGGAACCCTTAAGACACCTTCTTAAAAAACATCTTTCCCATAGTTTTCCATGCATAACTTCCATCTTTAAACTCTTTCACGTATCAAAGATTCAAGGTTACACTTGTAATCCTGGTGATAGTTTAGATCACCCGTATTATTTCATCAATAATATTGAATCGTTTTGTGTTATTCATGTTGTGTTCATTCTCATTTACTTATTCACCACCTTTGTTCCTTTAGTGTGTTTTAGTGAATTCTGCGTGCTAACTCACATTCATTCATAAATATCCTAAACACATTACTGAGATTAACATCCCAAGTGTTTGCACAAATCAATAGAATCTTTCCACAATGATTGAAAACGGATGAAAACTGAACAAAGTTTGCATAATTGGCAGTTTCAGTCCCCCAACTTTCAAAAGTTGTCAAAACTAGTCCCTGAGGATT
Source organism: Artemisia argyi (assembly GCA_030686995.1). Lineage (NCBI taxonomy): Eukaryota > Viridiplantae > Streptophyta > Magnoliopsida > Asterales > Asteraceae > Artemisia > Artemisia argyi. The sequence continues at coordinate 65,409,249 of CM060680.1, forward strand.
TATTTTGAAAGAAAATTCAAACCAAGTTCTTAAAAATCAAAAACTACCAAATAATGATCTTTGGGTGAGAATTTTGGAAAAGTTACAATTTTGGTCCCTCAAGTTTGCAAAGTTATCAATTTTGGCCTCCAGATATCTCATTTTGGAAATAAATCATCAGAGGTCCTTGGAAAGTTGCTACATGTCGTGAATGATCCTCGAAATAAATTTGGAAAGTTGCCAGGTTTGGTCCCCCCAAAAATCAGTAATTTGCAAAAATGGTCCTTGTTGATTATTTACTCCATAAATCAAACGGACCATTGATGTTGTTAAAACCATTGCCCAAAACCAGCCCTTATTACTCCATATGGCCCAAAATCATATCAAGCCCATCACCAAATCCCCAACCTAGCCCAACCCCTATCCAGTGAATAATAAAAACGTTCCCACCCACTTTGACCTAGTCCATGCCTCCCACCTCTCTTCTCCCCCTCCTCGTATTACCCAGTAAACAAACAAACCACCACCATTGTCTTCTACTTTACCCACCATATCAACACCCTCCCCCACTCCAACCTCTGCAACACTCAACCTCTTCCCCAAAACCTCAAAAGCCACTCCCCACTCACACTTTCCCCAATCTCACAACCCGTACCTAACACCTTTGCCACATCACCAATCCACTACTCAAATGGGCGCCAATACAAGAATCAAAGGCTGATATCTTCTAAGCTAATCAACGGCTGGGATTTATTCTAAAGTGGTATCCAAGGCTGCTCAAGGCAGAAGAAGAAGACAAATGAAGGATCAAAGGAAACCCTAGATTTTGAGTATAAATAGTATTGTTGTAAGCCATATGAGGCAGTCTTAATTTAGGTTTTAGTCAGTCAAGTAATTAGTTTTTTTAGTAGCAGTCAATTTAGTAGTGGTTCCAGATTTAAACATTCTGTATTTTAGTTTTATAAAAAAAAAAAAAAAAAAAAAAAAAAAAAAAAAAAAAAAAAAACCCCTTTGTACTCTTTAAATCAATGAAAGCTTAAAGTTTTTATTTTATTGTTGCAGCCACCCAATTTTTGCTTACATTGTGTTAATTGTTAAGTTCTTTGTTGTTCAATTAGTTAGTCTAATTCTGGTTTGCAAACTTTAATCATGGTTTTAGCTTCAAAACATGGTTTGTCTTTTGAAGTCCATAGCAGCAGACCCCATATAGGGGTGTTTGGTTTAATTTGACTTCATAAGTCAAAGGTATTGTTGGCGTTGTTGTTCAAATTCGACTTGTTGTAGATTAGTCTATTAAGTTGTTTTGGGATAGAATATAGTAGAATTAGGCAGTTAATAAGTTTTTATACCATCTTTCAAAACTTGATGGTCTAAATTAATCTTTAACAGTCTCAAGTTAAAATCTTGGTAATTGGTCATCTTGAGTGTCAAAAGTGGTTGTCAAAGAATCTATTAAGAGTATTTTACTTGTTTCACTATTGGTCAAATGTCTGAGTGAAAACATTAGCCGAAACTTTCAACTGTTTTGACCCATTCTCGCCATTTGTTTCAGCAGCTTGTTGCCCCAAACACCTTTGGAAAAGTCTTTTTAATTTGTTCAATCCTTAGCCATTTGACCTTGAATTTGGTTTGCGGTTAGTTTGCTAGCTTGTGAACATGTTCATAATTTTGGATAAATTTTAGCATTTTTTTCGCAGCTTGTGCAGGTCACCAAAGTTGCCACCTTGGTTGTCTTGTGCATCAACAGGTATTATAAACTCTTTAGATTTTTCAGTTCGTGGTTTAATTATATGGCTTATTCTGTCACCCTCAGTGCTTACTTAGGTTTTCCCCTAGTTGCCCTCAATATGTTTCCCCTTAGGACAACTTTTGTAGCTTATTAATAAGCTAAAAAAAAACCCCTACACCAATTGCATTCAGCAGCCCTTGTTGCCCTCTTTGTCCTTTTCACTTTAACTCTTAGGTTAGCTAAACTAGGATTTAGGTTGAGATTTCCGTTTTATGATCAGCTTGCAGTAGAGTGATGGTTTTTCTAGATTGCTGTTGAGTTTACACCTCATTTGGTAGCTCATAACTGAGCCTACAAAACACCCCTTGCTGCACATCAGTCACCCATTGCCCAAACTGGCTCTTTTAATAAGCTCTTTAAACAGCTCATTTTAGGTCATATTTATGTAATAATTGTTTTTTCTATAAACTTGGATTGGTGGTTAATAAAGTTCTCTGGTTTCCAGCTTCTTGTAATAGGTTTTGACTAGCTTTTAGGTACCTGCTAGTTCTCCTCTTAGCTTCTTTTTACCATCAGTAGCCCATCGTTGTTTTTGCTTAAATTAATGCTTATACGCTTATTCTAGTCGCTATTTAGATCCTTTTATCTTGTTTGTTGTTGTTAGAAGCTTGTTTGTGCAGTTTATAGTTGTGTTTGGTTGCGGTTGCCTTGGATTTTGCTTATATGTGATGGTGGATAACTGCTATATTTCAAAAAAAAATCATCTCTATTGGATTTTGAAAATTTGTATAAGCTTTCAAAAAATTTTCAGTGAAAAGCTTCTCACAAAAAGTTGTTGTCGTAGTCGTTAAAATATGTCGCAAAAAGAAAATTGAAAAAAAAAAAGAATAATGATAATTGCAAAACAAAAGGCCAAGGGATTCGAACCCTTGACCTCTTGACAGGACACACCACACAGACCACCCTTCCAACTGAGTTGTTTGATCATTGTTGTGATGTTTTGCTTAGTGTAGTATTTATAGCAATGTTAGTTTATTTTGATTATTAGTATTCAGCTTATGAATAATCTGCTTATTTCTGCTTAATTTGAATTGCTTTTTTTTATTTTTTTATTTTTCCTAGTTTCTTTATTTAGAAATATACTTTTCCAGAATTTTTTTATAATTTTTCAAATAGTTTTACTATTTTTCTAGGATTCATTTTATCATTTTAGTTTTTAAATTATTATAAAGATAAAAAAAATAAAAAATAAAAAAACCAAAAGAATGTTTTTCTTTTTTTCAAAAATTTCTTTGTCTTTAGAATCGTAGGAAAATTAATTTCATGCCCGCAAGATTAACGTAGCATTAAATTCACGTTTTCTTTCGCGCACTCGCGTTTAATTTAAATAAATTTTACGTTTTTAGTTTAAGCTTACGTTTTAGGATTCCCGATACCTAATTTTGATTCCCATAGTGTTTTAGGACTTCCCTAGTTTGCCAATTACCTTTTGTTTCCCCTTAGGTTATTTTATTTTCATTCTCCTTCGTTAATTTTCAATTTTCGTTAATTTAACGTACAAACAAAACCAAACAATCTCTCCAATCAAACATACAAGATTTTAATCTCGATCTTTCATGAAACTTTCCATTCACACCTCGTTGGGGTACGACCCGAGAAATCACTTCCCGGTCTCATAATTTGAATATCACTTTCACAAGTTTTGCGAGGTAATCGTTTTCCTAAACGGTTTACTCGTATTACTTCACGTTTATTTGTCTCACGACAAATTAGACCTCACGTTTGTTGATATTTTGATAAATTGTTTTTGCACACACCAAAACACAACGAATCAAATGGCGCCGCTGCCGGGGAGGCTGTGTGTCGAAAGTCTCGATAAGGTTTAGACGATTAGTCTTGTAGAACCTTCGCAAGAAGTTACGCTTTTACAAAACTTATAAAAAACCAAAAATATTTTTCTTTTGTTTCTATATATGTATAATATCTATATAAGATAAGAAAAACACAAAAAGATTTTCCCGTTTCTTTGTTTAATAATAACAACATTAAAATCTTACCACCGCAAACCAAGGCAGAACACCTACCAACTGGGGGTGTGACCATAATAAATTCCCAAACCAAATATCAAAACTTGCCTTTATATCACTTGCGTTTTGGAAAACTTTTAATCGATAAGCTTACGTTAAGAGGAGTCGAAACTATATAGGGCGATCCAACGAACTTCGCCCTAGTGAGAAATCTATTCTTTTCTCCCGCTCCTTGTACTTTTGTCCTTAAAGGTTAACCTAGCGTTTGTGATTGTTGGTTTAAGTTCCCCTGTCTTTATGAGTCGGTATTGTTTTAATTGTTGTGTTTTTTGAAAAACTCAAAAATAATCTTCGTCTCTTATACGTTTGATTCTCGCCTTCTTATACCTCCCTTATTAATGTTTAATTCTTATGTTATCACTCGACTATCACTGTTTTCATTGTAAAGGTCCGGTGGATGACAATCTTCGTTGTTACAAGTGTGGGTGTGAGCGTTGTGGAAGTAATATTAGAGACGGATTTTGTAAATGGTGCAAAGCATATCCGAATGCTTTCAATGATTCTCAAAATTCTTCCGACTACCCCTCACATCCCGAAATACGTACTATTAGTGGCAAACCGTCAAGAGTCGATCCACACCTCTCACGATTTACAGTTAAGAGATTATCAAGCAAACATACTAAGCTTAAAATGGTGACTAAAATAAACGACTCGCCTAATCATCACGTTTATCAAGAACAAAAACCGGCGAACATAACGGAAGTGGTGGAAATTCCTAGCTCTCAGAGCACACCACTTGTCCCACCTTCGGATTTTTCAAATGTTCTTCGAGACTTGATAATCATTCGAATTATTTTGTTGATTCTTTGAATGGTCCGATTCCTTCTCTAAGGCAATCGTTTATTCCTTGCGTCGGTTGTGGTGAGCCACTTTTCGGTCTACCATGTCGTTGGTGCACGTGTGAACGATGTGGTAATGATATTCAAAAGGGAAGTTGTTTGTTTTGTAGTTCGAGTAATTCATTCGCTTACGATTCTAATCCGAGCTTTTGCAATGAGCCACAAAACAATTTCATTTCATATGAGCATAATCCGTGTTATCAAAATTTCAATGCCGAATCGTTTCAAAATGCACCAACTACACAACAATACGGTTGTGAGTATTGTGGAGGTCCACATTTTAGCACCGATTGTCAAGCTAGGAATCTTTTTCCTTGTGACAACAATATCACGACCAACCTCCACAATACCAAACTTTTGAAACACAACCTCAACCATTTCCTCAAGAACTTTTGCAAAATGTTTTAAATACTTTAAATGATCTTAAGGATTTGGTTAACAAACCTGCTCTGGAAGAACCTCGTCCGAAGTCTTACAAAGAAATACTAGCTGAAGAAGCAGAAGAAGCAGCTAGAGTAAGATTTCGAATGCGTAAAACTATCATCTACGATGACGATGACGATAGTGATGATGAAGATACCCTTGATATTTGTCAAGGTTCATCAAATTCATCAGTTGTGGTTCCTTCCATGAAAAATCAGGGAGAAAATAATTTGACGAAGTCACTAGCCGTTGATCAAATGGAACTTGAAGATTCCATAACTGCTAGTACTTCTAAACTCCCTGAGTCTACTGTTATCATACCCGAGGTTCCCACTCACTTTCTGAACATGGGGGACGAGCATCTTAGCACTGTTCCTGAAAAGGAATCGGACGAATTCATAAAGTCTAGTGTTGAGAACCTTGTCCCAATCCCAAGAGATTCACAGGGAATTCTTGATCATGTGTGTGATATCCCTCCTCCTCTTGTCTTCCCGAATGATGATGTTGAGATGTTCTCCGATTCTAATGATGACGATTCGTTATCTTGTGGAGACATCAGTTGTGTGGAAGAATTACCTTCTGAGCTAGTCAGCTTAGAAGATGAGAATGATGATGAGACTGACATTGAAGTCAAAGATGAAGCCCTTCGTGCTACATTACTAAATGTCAGTCACCTCATCTCTAAAATTGAGGCTTTCAAAGAGAAACCCATTTCATCTCCTATCCCCATTAAGGATAGTGACATTTTCTCCGACGATCCTATTCCGGAGTTTGGAGCCTTTACTTTTGATCATATGGGAGAGAAGATTAGTGGTAGTACCACTTCTCATTTTCATAACTCTCTCCCCGATTATGAATCATTTACCTTCGATGAGTTCTCCTGTGAACTCACTCACATCAATCCCGAATATGATTCATTCACATTCGAGGAGTTCTCCTGTGAACTCACTCATATCATATATCCACCGGAGTATGATAACTTCTATTTTGATCTAGACACACCCGGGATATGTCTTGATCACATGAGCTTAAATGATGAGATTCATGATAATGAATCCATGAATCCCCCTCCTGATGATGATGAGTTAGTCATGACTTTCATCATGACTTTCTTTCTCTTCTTCACCTACCGGGTGACTTCTCCTGTTCTTCACTCCTTCGGGAATGAAGACATTATCTTAGACCCCGGCATCACCGCTTATAGTTTATACTATTTAAAGCCGGATACTTATCTCATCGGTGTGGAACTTTCACGTGCTTCAAATGTTTGTCCAAACATCTTGAATGAAAGTCCGATGGAGATTGTCTTCCACATCATGCTTCCCCAAGAACCAATGAATTTGGGGTCGTCAAGCTAGCGACTCGGTAAACAAAAACAGTAGCATTCTTATAGGGTTTTCACCCTAAGTGTGGGGGAGTTACCCCTGTTGTGGTTACCAATAAAGTGAAAAACAAAATGGTGTTTCCACATTTAGCTTGTAATGTTGCCCTTTTACGTTCAAAATGTCGGCATAATAGCCGGGACTTTGAATATTGAGGACAATATTCAATTCTAAGTGTGGGGGGGGGGGGGGGGGGAATTCTAGCGAATTTTATCACATTTTACCATCTAGTACCCCCGTTTTTGGCCAAAAATTTTAAAAATTTTTCACTTAAGTTTCAAAATTTTTTGTGGTTATCAGTCCGCCATGTCTAAACGACAAAAAGGATTGGCTAATCCAGGAGCAAACGGCCCTTGGTAAAGATAACTCAAATCCGTTGACGGCTTGCAATTTGCCCAAAATTATATGGTATCTCAACTCGCCATATCCCAAAAAGTGAAAGAGTTGGCTAGCCCGCAAGATTATGGCTTGTGGTAAAGGCAGTGGAAAAACCATAATTGGTAATCAACTCACCAAGATGTTGACTGTTCCATCAAGAGTTGGCTAGTCCAGAAGTAAACGGCTCCTGGTAAAGACAAATCAAAACCGTTGAAAGCTGGTGGTTTGCTAAAAATCACATGGTCATCGGATGGACCATAATTCTTACTTGAACCCAAAACATTCGGCTACTCCAGAAGTGATGGATTTTGGTAAAGAGATTTCAAATCCATTAATTTTCACAAAAGATTGCTAGGGACTAGCAATACTCAAGTGTGGGGCATTGATGAGTGTGTAAATACTCATCATTTTTACCGTATTTTAACTGCCAAAACACGTGAAAACACTAAAGAATGCATCAAAATAATGAAAATATCCCAAAGATCGTGTTTTATATGTTTTAGATGCAAAATGATTGAAAACGGATGAAAACCAAATAAAGTTTGCATAATTGGCAGTTTCAATCCCCCAACTTTCAAAAGTTGTCAAAACTAGTCCTTGAGGATTTATTTTGAAAGAAAATTCAAACCAAGTTCTTAAAAATAAAAAACTACCAAATAATGATCTTTGGGTGAAAATTTTGGAAAAGTTACAATTTTGGTCCCTCAAGTTTGCAAAGTTGTCAATTTTGTCCTCCGGATATCTCATTTTGGAAATAAATCATCAGAGGTCCTTGGAAAGTTGCTACATGTCATGAATGATCCTTGCAATAAATTTGAAAAGTTGCCAGGTTTGGTCCCCCAAAAATCAGTAATTTGCAAAAATGGTCCTTGTTGATTATTTACTTCATAAATCAAACGGACCATTGATGTTGTTAAAACCATTGCCCAAAACCAGCCCTTATTACTCCATATAGCCCAAAATCATATCAAGCCCATCACCAAATCCCCAACCTAGCCCAACCCCTATCCAGTGAATAATAAAAACGTTCCCACCCACTTTGACCTAGTCCACGCCTCCCACCTCTCTTCTCCCCCTCCTCGTATTACCTAGTAAACAAACAAACCACCACCATTGTCTTCTCCTTTACCCACCATATCAACACCCTCCCCCACTCCAACCTCTGCAACACTCAACCTCTTCCCCAAAACCTCAAAAGCCACTCCCCACTCACACTTTCCCCAATCTCACAACCCGTACCTAACACCTTTGCCACATCACCAATCCACTACTCAAATGGGCGCCAATACAAGAATCAAGGGCTGATATCTTCTAAGCTAATCAACGGCTGGGATTTATTCTAAAGTGGTATCCAAGGCTGCTCAATGCAGAAGAAGAAGAAGACAAATGAAGGATCAAAGGAAACCCTAGATTTTGAGTATAAATAGTATTGTTGTAAGCCATATGAGGCAGTCTTAATTTAGGTTTTAGTCAGTCAAACAATTAGTTTTTTTAGTAGCAGTCAATTTAGTAGTGGTTCCAGATTTAAACATTCTGTATTTTAGTTTTATAAAAAAAAACCCTTTGTACTCTTTAAATCAATGAAAGCTTAAAGTTTTTATTTTATAGTTGCAGCCACCCAATTTTTGCTTACATAGTGTTAATTGTTAAGTTCTTTGTTGTTCAATTAGTTAGTCTAATTCTGGTTTGCAAACTTTAATCATGGTTTTAGCTTCAAAACATGGTTTATCTTTTGAAGTCCATAGCAGCAGACCCCATATAGGGGTGTTTGGTTTAATTTGACTTCATAAGTCAAAGGTATTGTTGGCGTTGTTGTTCAAATTCGACTTGTTGTAGATTAGTCTATTAAGTTGTTTTGGGATAGAATATAGTAGAATTAGGCAGTTAATAAGTTTTTATACCATCTTTCAAAACTTGATGGTCTAAATTAATCTTTAACAGTCTCAAGTTAAAATCTTGGTAATTGGTCATCTTGAGTGTCAAAAGTGGTTGTCAAAGAATCTATTAAGAGTATTTTACTTGTTTCACTATTGGTCAAATGTCTGAGTGAAAACATTAGCCGAAACTTTCAACTGTTTTGACCCATTCTCGCCATTTGTTTCAGCAGCTTGTTGCCCCAAACACCTTTGGAAAAGTCTTTTTAATTTGTTCAATCCTTAGCCATTTGACCTTGAATTTGGTTTGCGGTTAGTTTGCTAGCTTGTGAACATGTTCATAATTTTGGATAAATTTTAGCATTTTTTTTTCGCAGCTTGTGCAGGTCACCAAAGTTGCCACCTTGGTTGTCTTGTGCATCAACAGGTTTTATAAACTCTTTAGCTTGTTCAGTTCATGGTTTAATTGTATGGCTTATTCTGTCACCCTCAGTGCTTACTTAGGTTTTCCCCTAGTTGCCCTCAATATGTTTCCCCTTAGGACAGCTTTTGTAGCTTATTAATAAGCTCAAAAAAAAAACCCCTACACCAATTGCATTCAGTAGCCCTTGCTGCCCTCTTTGTCCTTTTCACTTTAACTCTTAGGTTAGCTAAACTAGGATTTAGGTTTAGATTTCCGTTTTATGATCAGCTTGCAGTAGAGTGATGGTTTTTCTAGATTGCTGTTGAGTTTACACCTTATTTGGTAGCTCATAACTGAGCCTACAAAACACCCCTTGCTGCACATCAGTCACCCATTGCCCAAACTGGCTCTTTTAATAAGCTCTTTAAATAGCTCATTTTAGGTCATATTTATGTAATAATTGTTTTTTCTATAAACTTGGATTGGTGGTTAATATAGTTCTCTGGTTTCTAGCTTGTTGTAATAGGTTTTGACTAGCTTTTAGGTACCTGCTAGTTCTCCTCTTAGCTTCTTTTTACCATCAGTAGCCCATCGTTGTTTTTGCTTAAATTAATGCTTGTACGCTTATTCTAGTCGCTATTTAGATCCTTTTAGCTTGTTTGTTGTTGTTAGAAGCTTGTTTGTGCAGTTTATAGTTGTGTTTGGTTGCGGTTGCCTTGGATTTTGCTTATATGTGGTGGTGGATAACTGCTATATTTCAAAAAAAAAATCACTTAAGCTCAAAAAAAAAAAAAAAAAAAAAAAAATCTCTGTTGGATTTTGAAAATTTGTATAAGCTTTCAAAAGATTTTCAGTGAAAAGCTTCTCACAAAAAGTTGTTGTCGTAGTCGTTAAAATATGTCGCAAAAAGAAAATTGAAAAAAAAAAGAATAATAATAATTGCAAAACAAAAGGCCAAGGGATTCGAATCCTTGACCTCCTGACAGGACACACCACACAAACCACCCTTCCAACTGAGCTGCTTGATCATTGTTGTGATGTTTTGCTTAGTGTAGTATTTATAGCAATGTTAGTTTATTTTGATTATTAGTATTCAGCTTATGAATAATCTGCTTATTTCTGCTTAATTTGAATTGCTTTTTTTTTCCTTGTTTCTTTATTTAGAAATATACTTTTCCAGAATTTTTTTATAATTTTTCAAATAGTTTTACTATTTTTCTAGGATTCATTTTATCATTTTAGTTTTTAAATTATTATAGAAAAAAAAAACCAAAAAAATGTTTTTCTTTTTCCCAAAAATTTCTTTTGTCTTTAGAATCGTAGGAAAATTAATTTCATGCCCGCAGGATTAACGTAGCATTAAATTCACGTTTTCTTTCGCGCACTCGCGTTTAATTTAAATAAATTTTACGTTTTTAGTTTAAGCTTACGTTTTAGGATTCCCGATACCTAATTTTGATTCCCGTAGTGTTTTAGGACTTCCCTAGTTTGCCAATTGCCTTTTGTTTCCCCTTAGGTTATTTTATTTTCATTCTCCTTCATTAATTTTCAATTTTCGTTAATTTAACGTACAAACAAAACCAAACAATCTCTCCAATCAAACATACAAGATTTTAATCTCGATCTTTCACGAAACTTTCCATTCACACCTCGTCGGGGTAGGACCCGGGAAATCACTTCCCGGTCTCACAATTTGAATATCACATTCACAAGTTTTGCGAGGTAATCGTTTTCCTAAACGGTTTACTCGTATTACTTCACGTTTATTTGTCTCACGACAAATTAGACCTCACGTTTGTTGATATTTTGATAAATTGTTTTTGCACACACCAAAACACAACGAATCAATGGAATCAAGGAAGTTGTGAGTACTTCTTGACTCTATCAAAATGTGAAGCTCATGATTTCCCATATAAGCAATCAGTCTCATGGACTAAAAAGTGTTTCTACCAGTCAAAGCATTTAGAGAAATGTGTGGTGCAGTTTCTTCTTCTCTATTCACCAAATTGAACACATCAGTTAACTCACAATTAACATCTTCATTTTCATTGTCCCAATCAAATCCATCCTTATCATTACTAGCCACAACTTTTAATGAATACATCTGGCTTGGACGTTTATGGCTAGGGACATATTTTAATCACAGTAAAAACATAGATTCTTAGCTTTCGTTTCCTCTAATTCTTTCTAAGTCAATTGCCTTCTAATTGGTGCAGTATTAGAAGATGAAGCCCTATTCCTCCAATTTGAGTTTAGTACAGGCAAATTCATAGGTTTAGGAATGTTTGGGTAAGCAGAATTTGACTGGTTAAACCTTGGATTCTATAACACAGGCATTCTATTCCTACTTTTCATAACATTTAGATTAGCTTCTTCTTGCAGCCAATTCCACTTCACTTTGCAAACCAGCCAAAAAGAAATTCATACTTTGCTCTTCAGTGAATTATACTCTACACAACAACTTATCATACTCATCAATGTACTCTTGCACAGACTTAACATGTTTAATCTTTTTTATCTCAACCAATGGGTCATCATAGGCTAAACCAAAGCTTTGCAAAATAGCTTTCCTATATACCTCCCAATCCACATTTTCACCCATAATCTTCACAAACTGTCTATGCCACATTAATGCTATGTCATGCAAGTGAATTGAAACAAGATTTACCTTACCATCATCTGGAATGTTGTCCACTTTGAAAAACTGTTCACATCTGAATAGCAAACCTCTAACATCCTCGCCACCATACTTGGGAAACTCAATGCTTATTACCCTAATGTACTGCATCTGTTGGCTACCATTATGACGACAATTTTGTCCACCCAAACTGGTATTTATTTGACTAGACCCTTCACCATTGTTGATCATATTTCCAGTGCTCTAATGTTTTACCCCATCTGTGTCATGGTTCTTATGAAACTCTTCAACTGACTTTCCAGTGACACATGTCTTTTTTGATTTTTAACTCCACTCTTAATGGATCTTGTGTTCACCATGACTTCAAGAAAGATCAAAACAAAATCTAATAGACAACTGTAACAAACTCCAACTAACAATCAAGAACTTGTAACTAACAAATCAAGAACCACTAAAAGACTTAACAATTTGAATCAAACACATTTTCTTGATTAGGAAACAGATTAAAGAATGAGTATGTCGTACTTTGGATTGGGCACGAAAATGTGATATGAATGTGTGACGATGAAATGATGATGTAGGATAGATTGAAGCAATAAAATAGCAAAGTCTTGTTGCCAATATCAGTTGCTCTGATACCAGTGATGGGATCTTTCAAAAATCACAAGGAATTGAGAAATATCCAAGTTCAATAAGAAAGAATGAACATTAAAGAATCAAATGATTTGTTATTAGAATAATGTGGTGTTTACAGGAGAGAAGAGAATTCAATTACAAAAGCAAAATGTAAATTACAATCTCTAGTGATTTTATACAATGAGAATTGAATAGAAAAAAAGGGCAGGAAAAGTTATTAATGGGTTGTTGATAGTTTGATTTTTCCGGTTTGACTTCTAGTCTGAGGGCCTGTTTGGCTTGTAAATAGGTATGGAATCGGAATTGGAATTGGTATAGGTTTCAAAGATAGTGGGATAAAGGATAAATATAATTAAATATAGTATATTATTTTTTATTCATTTATCATTAATGTTTAAATTATTAGTTTAATAAAAAGGAAGAAAAAGACAAATGAAGAAAACGGCAAAGTCTCTAAATCAAGCTGGAAACAGTGCTTGACGGCGTCACGTATCACATGTGACGGCGTCACATTATGGCAAAGAGGTGGATAAAAAGGTATAACGAGACGTGCCAGAATGTTTTTGAAATTTAACACGTGACGGCATCACCAAGGCCATCACGTGTAATTTGTTCTTGACGGCCATGAGAAGATTAATACATGACGGCGTCAAATCTGGATCTAGGAAATACGAGAATTTCTTTGGCGGCGAGTTGACGGCGTCAGAATTTACACGTGACGCCGTCAGCCCCTAAAATCTATATATAATTTTCTAATTTTCATGTATTGAGAGGAGAATTTGAGAGAGACTTTTGGGAGAACTTGTGGGGAAACCCTAGGTCAATTTTATAGGGTTTTTCACCCTTTTATCATCCATGTTCTAATAAAGATAAGTCTTCTAATAATCATTCAATATGTCTATGTGTTGTTTGATTCTATCTTATGCTTGTCTTTACTTTAACATGCTAGGCTAGGTTTTCTTTGTGTTTGCTTAGATGTAATAAAACCTAGCTATTGATTATTGGTAGGTTGTTTGTTATTAATTGTAATGGATGAATGATTTCGATGTTATGCTTAAGAAAAAACTGGCAGACTTCCAATTGGTAACATGCTTGAACGTCTTAAGAAACATGATCGGATGTGTACTACGATTAATTGGTTATATTTAATGCATAAGTAACTACTAAGGAGACCATGTTAGGAGCTAGTAGTCGGCTCGACATAGGAAGAGGTAGAAGCTTATAGAGTTAGGGAAGATCGTACACGGCCTTATGAATGGTATTAAGGAATATAACCCGTTATCCACGCAATTGTAACAAACTAATCAACTAGTAAAAGATAGCTAGGGAGTAATGAAATCTAAGTAAACACGTTTCTCTCATTATTGTTTTTTCTCCACATTTACTTTCTTGTTATTTTATTTTCATTGCATTAGTAGATATTTTGGTTAGTTGACTACCAACTAATTCCGCCCACTCTTCCAAAACCCGAGATTTTTACTTCCTTTTCAAAAAACTATAAAAATATAAAAAGAATCATCCCTCACCTTTAGACCTAGTTTAATTAAGTTTTGATCCTAACGACACTATTCCCCGAGAGAACGATCAATCCCCCGGTACTTGCCACTACACTATACTACATCAGTCAGGTACCCTTTTTCAAGGTTGCAAAACCACACATCATTAACTCAAAAAATAACATAAGAAGAATGATAAGTATTTTTAGCGACATATTCCAAATCAAGAAGCAGAAGTTAATGAGAGATGCATCTTATTTATTTATTTATTTATTTATTTATTATATGTGCATCTGAAATATGCAATTATTGTTACTTTTTATTTATCCTTCTCATTTCAATTTTATTTCTCATTTGATCCTAACTCTATATACAAATGGAAATACCTAAGGTAAAATCATATCCAATCGTAATATTTATAAAAAAGCCAAAGTTCATCAGAAATACAACTTCAAAAGCTTACATTTACCAAAAGGCCTCGGCCGGAAGTGTTTTTCATCACATCCCATTAGATGCCTTTGGAAGTTACCCATCAACCATCTTTCATCAAACTTTGAATTCAAAACTAACTAACAAATAAAATTTCCAACATATAAATCCCTCAACTCTCTTAACTTACAAAAAATGGTTATAGCGTGGTACTTATGACACCGAATAACAATGTCGCCATACCTGATCTCTTAAAGGCAATCTAGATTAAGTTAAAATAACATTTAACATACACAATAACAAGTTTATAACCTGTAATACCCCCATTTTCACACTTCACAGCGGATTTAGGGTTGGGGTATTACTCCATGGTATCATAGTCACAATAATAGAAAACAACTTGAAAAGAGATATTTTTATAAATAAGTTATCATTCATTAAAATATCAGAGTTTTTTTAAATATCATAGTTTTATTAAGATGAGGTCCCGTGAATCTAAGTGTGAAATAGTGATTTGAATGATAACAAGATTGAAAGTCTTCAGAGTTCAGTGCCGCTTCCTGCCATATCTCCGTAACGACTATATACCTAAGATACATGCTTAAAAAGTCAACACTAGGTGTTGAGTGAGAGTCATAGGTTTTAGTAGTGATGTGAATACAAGTTTAGTAAAGCATGGGCTACATTGTTTTACACCCATGTAGAGTAGTAGAAACCATAATTAAACAGTTATATCTGTTAGTATTGTATGATCAGTACAATACTACAGACAGGGTTGTTATTGCACTAAGCTCATGAATCACACCTTAACAATCTGGGTCATGTGGGCTGCAGACCCAACATGAGGGGATGAGAAGGATAACTCGCCAAAGTTATTCCTTTAGTGGATTCAAATATAGTACTTATTGGTACCACCAGAGAGGTGTTAATACCAACGGGAGTTGTCAAACTCCAATAGATCTATCAACTATATTCGCGTTCGCGTGGGTAAAATATTCCAAACAATTAGATTCATGAATTTTGGTTATTTACTGGTGGCAGATAGTTTACTCGTGCAATAATCAATGAAAAGACTTGTATTCGGTTTAAAGTAAAGCAAGTAGAATGTATCCCCCTCATAGGGTTTGTAAAGCATTTAGAAAGCATTTAAAAGGTGTGAGGCTATGAAAACTCACCTGGGATATTATGATGTGAAAAGCGACTCAAGGATTAAACTGCTGACTCACGTATCCTGGGAGTAGGGTTTGGTGTGTGTGTGTGTGTGTGTGTATGTATGTCAAATCTTAGTATACGTTTTTAGGTAATTACTATTAAGGTTTCTAGATATAACATAACACCGTTCGGGCCATCACAATTCAGAAGTATATGACTCCTCATATGAAGCTCCTTACTATTGTATTATGTTATTAACATAATACCATTCGGGCCATCATAATTCAGAAGTTAATACTCCTCACATGAAGCTCACTATTATTGAGTTATGTTGTTATTACGTTTTAGTTATAGCATAACACTGTTAGGGTTATCATAATCCAGAAATACATGCAATAATCATTTGAGGAGCCAGGGTACTTTAATTCGTAAACCCAGCAAACTCGTCAAAACGAAATATCCACATGGTACTCCTCACATGAAGCTCTCTAGTATTGTGTCATGTTTCTAACTCAAAAATATGTTTTTATATTTATTATGAAAATAGTCCGTCTATACCCTTTAAGTTTATATATTTACACTTTTTACCCTAAACTTATAAATGTATAACAATTAAGCATGTATCTTTCTATCTTTCACACAACTAGACCCTATACTCATATATTTTCAAGTAATGGCAGAAATAGTCCTTAAACTACAATAACTTTTACTATTTACCCTTTATACACTTAACTAAATAATATTTGCAAAACTAGTCCTTTTAAGTTTATAACTTATTTTACTTACTATCCTAAGGTTTTAGAACTTTGTCAAATAGGGTACTTATACTTATTACTTCTAAGATATGTCAAAAACAATCCCTAAACCTAGTATTTTCAGAAAGTTACCATATATACCCCTATGCATGAAAACTATTGCAAAACTAGTCCTAGATTCAAGTAAACTATATTTTTATGAAACAAATAAGTTTCCTAGCTTATGTTAATCTAATATATACTCATTTAATTCATCTAAATCAGATTATAGCACATAAGGCAATTTAGCACATAAACATATAATTATGCAAGATTAGAGTTTTAAAATGAAAAGTCCTAAATGAAAATGGTTAAGGCCTATCTAAGGGTTCTAAGGCATATCCTAGGAGTCCTAGGTCAGTACTAAGGTCATTATAATCAAAGAGGAGGCTTATCTAGGTCAGATTAAGGTTAACGTGGTCAAGGTGAGGTCTAACGAGGGTTTAGGGTTTCCTAGGTGCAAAAACGACTCGACAGGGCTTCTAGGTTTCTATGACTCAACTTCTCAGTTTACTAGGACACTACTACTACCCTTAGGACCATATAGTTTGAGGTGAAAAGAGGAGTATGTGTGATTTGAAGTGAAAGGGTGGTATGGGGTATTTATAGGGCTCGTTAGCCCTTTAGGTTAAGTATACATAGAGTGGTGGCCAAGTAACATGAGGAGGTAGTCAAAGGCGGTGTAAGGGTGACTAAGGAGGCTAAGGAAAAGGGTATAGGCGGTGTAGAGGCGGTTTGGGGTGTTTTGTGCCTAGATTTAGCCGTAAAGGCGGTTTAACACAAGTAGTTGATGAACCTACTTGTAAGGTGCTATGGAGGTGTGTGGTTGGGTGCATAGGGTGACAAGTAGGTGGGTAAGCTGCTTGGTAGGTGATGAGTGCTCAAACACTCATCGTTTTTTATATATTTAAACTGCCAAAACGCACAAAAACAATCAAAAAGATATCAAAATACTTAAATTATCCCAGGGATTGTGTTTTATGTGTTTTAAAAGCAAAATGTGCAAAAACAAAGAAAAAACGTACAAAGTTTGCAGTATTGGCAGTTTCAGTCCCCCAAGTTTCAAAACTTGTCAACTTTAGTCCCTATGCATTTATTTTTAAGGAAAAGTCAACCCAAGGTCTTAAAAGTCAAATAATCACAAAATATTATAATTGGGTTGCAAGTTTTCAAAAATTACATAATTAGTCCCTGAAAATCCAAAAATGGCAAAAGTAGTCCCTGGGATTTTTGAAATTTTGAAAAATGTGGAAAAGTGCAAAAGTTGGTCCTTGAATTACTGGCACTTGGCAACATTGATCCTTTGGAGAACTTTGGGAGTTTGGCAACTTCAGCCCTTGAAGTTTGGTAAAATTGCAAAATGGTCCTTGTGTTAACTTTACACCATCCGGACCCCTTTTACTACTAAACCCTTATCCACCCAAAATTCCTAGCCCAGCTGCTCACCAAGCCCACCAGGCCCAAAGACCCTTAGCCCGCCCAAACCTATGAACCGTTTTAAATAATACCCGCGTTGACCCGGTCAACTCTTCTTCCCCAACAGACAAGCGCAAAACCAGGGCAAAATACCTCCCCCCTCCTCACCTTTTCACCCACTTTACCCCCCCCCCCCACAATTAATAACCTTACCCACCAACTCCACCACCATAAATGCATCCCCAAATCCCTCACCAACACCACTTAGAATTGCCCGTATAAATTTTGGCGCCAAAATGGCAATCTACGGCTTGGATTGATTATAAAGAAATTAAACGATGGGGATTTGGTCAGAGGGTCAAGGCAAAGACATTGGGACTCTCAGTTTTTAAAAAGAAGCCATGTGCAAGACTTAGGGCATCATTTTTAGGTCGATATATATAGATAAGCTCATAAGAAGCTTGGTGTGTAATTTTTCTTAGTTTTATTGTATTTTTAGTTTATTTTCAAAGCATTGTAACTGTTTTTATTAATGGAAGTTCAGTTTGAAGTATAATTCTCATTTTCTCTATTCAAAGTCTTATTTCTAAAATTGCAAGTTCTATTCAAATGTTCTAAGCAGTGTTCTATTGATTCATAAGCACTTAGCAACTAAGAAATAAGGTTTTTATAAGCTTAAAAGCTTGTGTGAACAATTCTACTTCAGTTTTCAATAATTGCTAAAAATTAAGAAAAAAATCAAAAATAAATAAAAAATTAGTGATCACTTATTGAATGAGCATGGAGCACAGTGAATCAAGGAAGGCTGTGGGTTAGGTACCTCATGGGAGGGCATAGGATTGGTTAACTTGGTCCTAGGGTTCTTAATCAGTTGGCTTGGAGGGCTTTGTAAGCTTAAATCCTTTCATTTTTAGTATCAAGTTGTTTTAACTGGTTATTTAAGCTTGTTTAAGTTAAATATTAACAATTAGATCAGTATTAATCCATTGTTCATGTTATCTACTTGTTTAAGTAAAAATCTCTTTGATAACTGATTTGTAAGGGGTGTTTGGTTCTAGGGTATTTGATCAGTTCTAGCAGTGCATTAGTACTCATCTGTGTTTCACTTTAGTTTGGTGGGTGTATTAAGGCTCAGGGCACTCTTTACTTGGTCACAAACTGATTCAAAAGTCAAAAATCAAGAAATCACTCACCACAGTCAACTGTGGTGAGTTTTTAAAACCATAACTTAGCAAATCTATAGATAAATTGTTAATTTACTCAAATTA
The DNA here is from genome assembly GCA_030686995.1 of Artemisia argyi. NCBI lineage: Eukaryota > Viridiplantae > Streptophyta > Magnoliopsida > Asterales > Asteraceae > Artemisia > Artemisia argyi. Next base: position 65,428,172 of record CM060680.1, read on the forward strand.
GTTTTAATATATCCTAATTAAACAAGTTTGATCATAAAAATCAGCTGTGCAAGTTCACAAAAGTCAAAATTAAAGAATTCTCAAAAAGTCAAAAAGAACCAAACTCAGTTTTTACCAAAATGGGATGATTTATTGAGAATTTTGTGGAAGGTTTTGAGATCTGATATTTGTTGGAGTAGTTGTCTATCAGTAGGGCTACAAGTCCCCATGGGTACTTGATTTTATTGATTTTTTCTCAAGCCTGAGCTTAAGCTTAAAGTAAGCTGCAGGGCAAGCTCTTGCCCTGCTTCAGCAGACCTAGACCATCCACCCAACTTTGGTGGTCTTTTGTGACTGACCCAGTGGGTCCCACACCTCCACCCTTGCACTTTTCAACCCCCCTCCTACCCAGGAACAAGGGTTGACAATTTATTTGACCATAAGACCAGTGGGCCTTACCTTGTTTGACCCAAAACCTTTGTCCCATAACTGCCTCAGTCCACAAAGAAGCAAAGTGCTTATTTGATATTTTTGGCTTATTCAGGTCATTAATTGGGTTAATTCTTGCTTATTGTTGTTCATAAGTCTCAGAGAAACCATATTCTTCCATTGTGGACCCCACATTCCTCATTTGAGCTTAAAAACACTCCACAGTCAACAAAAGTCAACTATGGGTATAATAAGCACTTCAAGTGCTTATTCCTTGGGTTAATTCAAAAGTGTTTTTGTTAAAATTAGTTGTTTTTAGTTTATTATCAGTTTAGAAAAAGAAAAAATCCAAAAAAAACCAATTTTAAAAATAGTGATAGCTTCTATTTAATAGGATTTATCAATTTAATTTTCTTTTTAATTAATTTCTAAGTAATATATCACTTTTATATTTTTAGAAATTATATTTTAGGTTAAAATAATTTTACAATTTTTCTAGATTTTTATTTTGTCTTTTAGTGGTATTTCTAATTAATTTTAGTTTAATTTAGTTTTAATTAATATTAATCAATTAAATAGCATAATTAGATTTTATATAGTATAACCTAGTTTTTATATTTTTTCTAGCTTGTATTTTAGTTAAAACATTTTTATAAATTTTCCTAGAATTTTTATTGTTCATTTAATAGTTTTCATAATTTAAATAGTTTAATTAGATATTAATTAATAAATAGAATAATAATTAGTTAACTAGTTTAAAAATACATAAAATTAACTTTTTATAATTTTTTAGGATTCCTGTAATGGTTAATTAGATTTATAAAAAATTTCTTAATTTTCTAAGTCTTTTTAGTATTTTTAATAATTCTAATTAGTTTAATTAGTATTAAATAGATAATTAGTAATTAATTAATAATAAATAATTAAATAGTGTAAAAATAGTTTTTATTTTTCTTAAAGTTTTCTTTTATTATTAGGATTGTAAAAATATCAAATTTACACTTTTAACCCTTCCCGTCCTTCAGTTGTACTTTCTGTTTTGTGCGTCTGTATACGTTTTTTAATTAAAACGTACGTTTTTAGTTTTTAGCCCAAATCTTCGTAATCTAAATTCCCGTAATCAATCACGTAGCTTTCCTAAGCTATATTTGTTAATAATTTCCAAATAATTCTGATCATAACCTTTTCCTGTGAATAATTACCCGATCACAAATACGCTAAAGTTACAATTCACACTTCAACGGGACTTAACGACCTGGTGATACCTTATATTACCCGGAGTATTGACCTAGGCTATTTGACTTTGTTGACCATTATTTGGTCAATATAAGTTAGGTGGTTCGGGCTCAATCAACTTTTGGCGCCGCTGCCGGGGAAGTGTGTGCGTTTCTTTAGCGTTATTTGAGATTAGTGTTATCTCACCTCACTCACTGTATAAATACCACCACTTTTGTATATTTTCATAATCAAAATACAAAAAAGTCATTAACACTTTTCCTAATGTGTTAAAACACCAAAAAAAATTAAAAGCAACAAAACAAATCGTAACGTTTTCTGATTCGGTTTTCTTTTAAGGTGATTCTTAAAGAAAAACGATTTTGGTGAACGAAACGATACCAAAAATATTTTCCAAAAGTTTTTAAACCCATACACAAAACACAAAAACATTCGTCTCTTTCTTGTGAATAATAATTCTACATAAAAATAAACCGTCGAAAACCAAGACAGAACACTTTCCAACAGGAGGTGTGAACAAATAAGTTCCCAAATCAAAAAGATTAAAACTTGCCTTTGTATCCTTGTGGGTGGTGTACCTTTTCTAAAGAAGCCACTCGCTTGTGATTATTGGTTTAAGTTCACTGTGGTTTTGTCTCGACTTTGTTTTGATTGATTTTTGTTCCTAGTGCATGCGCACTCGTTCTTCTAGGTCTACTAGCCCATTACGTGAGCTTGTACGAAAACCTAGAAGACCTCGTAGACGTTCAGCACCAACAGTCGGATCTGAGATCCGTACTGTTGCCACACCCACTGTCACCATGGCGGAAGACCGTCCCATGTGTGAACTTCTCCAAGCACCCATCGAGGGTTACGGAGATGCCATTATTGTCCCAGCCATCGTGGCTGATAGTTTTGAGCTCAAAACCGGGCTACTCAATCTCGTAACCTCGAGTCAATTTTACGGTTTTGAGAGGGACGATCCTCATGCTCATATTCGATGGTTCAATAAAATCACATCGACCATCAAGTACAAAAATGTCCCGTGTGAAGCAATAAAACTTCTTCTCTTCCCATTCTCCTTGGAGGGACAAGCCCGGATTTGGCTTGAAAAACAACCTCCACGATCTATTGAGACTTGGGAAGATCTTGTCAAAAAGTTTGTGAATGAATTCTTCCCACCTTCTAAGACCACGAGTCTTAAAAACGAAATCACCAAGTTCACTCAAAAATACGATGAATCTTTTGGTGAAGCGTGGGATCGTTTCAAAGAATTACTTCGCAAGTGTCCACATCATGGTTTCTCTGAGTTGATGCAACTCGATACGTTTTACAATGGCGTGAGCCAAGCTGATCAGGATTCTCTCAATGCCTCCGCGGGAGGAAATTTTTTGAGTAGAACCACAAAAGAAGCTTTGCAAATCATAGAAAACAAGTCCAAGGTCCGCTCTACACGAAGCAAACCGATTGTTTCTCAAATCAATGCGGGTCCTTCTACTTCATCTTCTGTGGGTCAATCTAGCACGGATGCTAAACTTGACAAGCTCACTGAAGCGATCCAAGCTTTAGTTCTCGCCCAAACAAAGAAAGTCTCATTTCCACAACATCCTCCCCATGCTGAGGTTAAAAAAGTGGAAGTCTGTGTGACTTGTGGTGGGCCGCATGCCTACTACAATTGCACAGCTACTGATGGTACTCCATATGAAGCTAATGCTGTTGTCGGGTCCCAAAATCAAGGAGGCAATCAATACCGCCCTCCTATGGACCCGAACTATCGTCCTCACCATTATCCTGGACCTCCCGGTTTTCATCAAAACCATAATGTCCAAAACCGTGGCCAAAACCAAAATAGAGTGAACCAAGGTTATCAAAACCAAAATAATTTCAATCAGGGTCACGGTTTTCAAAATCAAAACCAAGGTTTTCAAAATCAAAGTTTCCAACATCAAGGAAACTTTAACCGGAACCAAGGTCAGGGTAGTTTCAACCCCGGGAATTTTCATGGAAACAATCACCAGAATCAAGGGAATTTCCATCATCAAAACCAAGGAAATTTCAATCAGGCCCCAACTCGAACAATCGAGCTCCAAATATTCCTAATCCGAATCAAGCTATTGTTCCAACTGGGCCTTCATCCAATGAATTGTTGAAGCAATTCATGAAGTCCCAAGAAGAGTTGAACAAGTTGCTGGTCAGCCAGATTTCTGATATCAAGAAGTCTTTAAATGATCGACCCTCGGGCTCAGGTACTACTTTACCGAGCAACACGATCGCTAACCCGAGGGGCGATGCTAAGGCGATCACAACACGAAGTGGTGCTTCATATGATGAACCCGCGATTCCTACTACCTCTTCTTCCTCCCCTCCGAAGGTAGTGAATCGTGAGCCTGAGGTGACAAAGGACAAGGTACAAATTCCTAGCCCACGAAGTACAGCACACGTCCAACCTCAGGTTATTCCTGAAACCAGATGTAAGCCTGGAGTTGTCTTTGAACCACTAGAAACTCCAGTGGACAACCCAAAATCCAAAACTTCTATTCCATATCCTTCACGTCTCAGTGAACAAAAGCTCCGCGAAAAAGCTAATCACCAGATGGATAAATTTTTCCAAATCTTCCAAGATTTGCATTTCGATATCAGCTTCGCGGATGCTATTCTCTTGATGCCCAAATTTGCATCGACAATCAAAAACCTGTTGAGTAATAAATAAAAATTATTTGAGATGGCAAGAACTCCTCTGAATGAGAACTGCTCTGCGGTTCTTTTGAAAAAGCTTCCTGAAAAGCTTGGAGATCCCGGGAAATTTCTCATTCCTTGTACTTTCCCGGGTATGGTTGATTGCTTCACCCTGGCCGATCTAGGTGCTAGCATCAACCTGATGCCATATTCTGTGTGGAAGAAACTTTCTCTTCCCGAACTCACTCCCACGTGCATGACTTTAGAGCTTGCCGATCGCTCAATTTCTCGTCCCATTGGCATTGCCGAGGACGTATTTGTTAGAGTGGGAAAGTTCCATTTTCCGGCAGATTTTGTGATTTTTGACTTTGATGCCGATTCTAGGGTCCCTCTCATTCTTGGGCGGGGTTTCCTCATAACTGGGCGCGCTCTTATCGATGTATTCGAGCATGAGATCACATTACGTGTTGGGACGGAAGCTATTACCTTCAACCTAAATTAAACATCGAGATACTCCTCCAATTATGATTGTGAATCGGTGAACAAAATAGTTGTCATCGATGTTGCTGCTGAGGAGTATGCTCAAGAGATTTTAGGTTTCATTGATGATTCTTCGAGTGAAAATCTCACTCAATCTTCTCATCCCATCATAGCCAATTCTTCTCCTTCCCTCACTCCGTTTGAGGGAAGTGACTTCATCTTAGAAGAAATGGAGGCGTTTCTCAAAAGTGACTCGATTCCCGATGGAGTCGATAACCAAGAGATCGACCTTGAGAGGGATATCCTCCTGCTTGAAAAATTGTTAAACGAGGATCCCTCTCATCTTTCTGTTCTACCACAACAACTTCATAAAGAGGAGGTCAAAAATGTTGAGAAAACTGATGACTTCCCCGAGGTTGAACTTAAGGACTTGCCGCCTCATCTTGAATATGCATTTCTGGAGGGTAATGATAAATTACCCGTCATAATTGCCAAAGACTTAAGTGATGAGGAAAAGGCTGCTCTTATCAAGGTTTTGAAGTCTCATAAACAAGCAATTGCTTGGCGTCTCTCAGATATCAAGGGCATTGACCCTAAGTTTTGTACTCATAAGATTTTAATGGAAGACGACTTCAAACCTGCAGTCCAACAACAAAGAAGGGTGAATCCAAAAATTCACGAGGTTATCAAACAGGAGGTTTTAAAACTTCTTGATGCCGGATTGATTTACCCTATCTCGGACAGTCCTTGGGTCAGCCCAATCCATTGTGTTCCAAAAAAGGGTGGCATTACCGTTGTCACAAATGAGGAGAATGAGTTAATTCCAACTCGTTTGGTTACGGGTTGGCGCGTCTGCATTGATTATCGTAAATTGAATGACGCCACCCGTAAGGATCATTTTCCTCTGCCTTTTATGGATCAGATGCTCGAGAGATTAGCGGGGAATGAGTACTATTGCTTCCTCGATGGTTTCTCGGGTTACTTTCAGATTCCCATTGACCCGCAAGACCAAGAAAAGACCACTTTCACGTGCCCCTATGGTACCTTCGCATATAAACGTATGCCATTCGGCTTATGTAATGCTCCGGGCACGTTTCAAAGATGTATGATGGCCATTTTTTCCGACATGATCGGAAAAACTATGGAGGTCTTTATGGACGATTTTTCGGTCATTGGGGATTCGTTTCAGACATGCCTCTCCCATTTAGACAATATGCTAAAACGTTGTGAAGACACAAAGTTGTGTCTAAATTGGGAGAAGAGTCACTTTATGGTCAAGGAGGGCATTGTCCTCGGCCATAAAATTTCAAAAAACGGGATTGAGGTTGATCGTGCCAAAGTGGACGTCATTGCAAAATTGCCTCATCCCACGACTGTGAAAGGTGTTAGGAGCTTTTTGGGTCACGCCGGTTTTTACCGTAGGTTTATTCAAGATTTTTCTAAAATCGCCCGGCCTATGACCCATCTCCTCGAGAAGGATGCTCCTTTTATCTTCTCCCCTGAGTGCATCGAAGCCTTTGAAACATTAAAGAAAAGGCTTACCGAGGCACCGATTCTTGTTGCCCCCGATGGGGACTTGCCCTTCGAACTCATGTGTGATGCTAGTGATTATGCTATAGGGGCAGCCTTGGGGCAACATAAAACAAAACATTTTCAGCCTATACATTATGCCAGCAAGACTATGACCTAGGCTCAAAGTCATTACACCACCACTGAAAAAGAATTATTAGCTGTGGTGTATGCTTTTGAAAAATTCCGGCCATACTTGATTCTGACTAAAAGCATAGTGTATACGGATCATTCGGCTTTGAAGTATCTATTTGCAAAACAAGATGCAAAGCCGAGACTCCTCTGATGGGTTCTCCTCCTTCAGGAATTTGATATCATTATTCGTGATAAAAAAGGAGCTGAGAACCTAGCTGCTAATCATCTCTCCCGTCTTGAAAACCCTCACCAAAATGATTTCGAGAAAAAGGAAATAAATGAAATATTTCCTCTCGAAACCCTCAATGCGGTTTCATTTCGTGGAGACTCGATTACCCCATGGTTTGCCGACCTTGCAAACTATCTTGCGGGTAACTTCATTATGAAAGGGATGTCGTCCCAACAAAAAAATAAATTTTTCAAAGACGTAAAACATTACTTTTGGGACGACCCCTACTTGTTCAAGATATGCGCGGATCAAGTCATCCGGCGGTGTGTGTATGGTCAGGAAGCCGCTGAAATTTTAAAGGCTTGCCATGCTGGTCCCACGGGGGGCCACCACAATCCCAACTACACCGCCAAAAAGGTGTTTGATTCTGGCTTTTATTGGCCCTCGATCTACAAGGATGCCCAAGAATTGGTCAAGTCCTGTGACGCTTGTCAGCGCCACGGGAATATTTCACAAAGAAATGAAATGCCTCAGAATGCAATTCAAGTTTGTGAAATCTTTGATATCTGGGGCATCGACTTTATGGGGCCATTTCCATCTTCTCACGGCAACAAATACATACTCGTGGCAGTTGACTACTTGTCAAAATGGGTTGAAGCAAAAGCCTTACCCACAAATGATGCCCGAGTAGTTGTGAAATTTTTAAAAGCTCTCTTTGCCCGATTCGGAACTCCACGTGCTATTATTAGTGATCGTGGTACGCACTTCTGTAATGACAAATTTGACAAAGTCATGCAAAAATACGGTGTGACTCACCGTCTTTCCACTGCGTACCACCCTCAAACAAGTGGACAAGTCGAAGTGTCCAATCGGGGCATTAAAAGAATATTGGAGAGAACTGTCGGTGAGAATCGTGCATCATGGTCGGACAAATTAGATGATGCACTTTGGGCTTTCCGTACGGCTTACAAAACACCCATTGGGTGTACGCCTTATAAACTTGTGTACGGGAAAGCGTGCCATCTTCCGATCGAGCTTGAACACAAAGCCTATTGGGCTCTCAAGCATGCCAATTTCGACCACAAAACGGCGGGTGATCATAGAAAAGTTCAGCTAAATGAATTAAACAAACTTCGTGATCAAGCTTACGAGAACTCTTTGATCTATAAAGAAAAGACAAAGAAGATTCATGACTCAAAAATAAAAAACCGCGTTTTCAACGTTGGTGATCGAGTCCTTCTTTTTAATTCTAGACTCAAGATCTTCTCGGGAAAGCTCAAAACCCGATGGACTGGTCCATTCACTATCACAAAAGTTTATCCTTATGGTACCGTCGAATTATCTCAAAATGACGGTCCTAACTTCAAAGTGAACGGACATCGGTTAAAACACTACTTTGGAGAGGACGTACCATCCATGGTCGTCCCGGATCTCCAAACTTTCCCCAAGGACAATTGAATTCGGGGATAGAGTCAAGCTAGCGACTCGATGATCAAAAACTAGCAACAATACGGGTTTTCACCCGTATCTCTGATTCTTTCTATTTTCTACCACCGAGTGTGGGGGAATGGCCAACCCCCCGCTGTTTGAGAAAAAATGTACATATGTATATAAGTTTAAAAATATATATATATATATATATATATATATATATATATATATATATATATATATATATATATATATATATATATATATATATATATATTGTTGTATATATATAGAAATAAAGTGAAAATGGTATGTCCGCAGTTAGATTCGAATCTTGGCTTTTTACGTTCATAGCTTCGGCATAATAGCCGGGACTTTGAATATTGAGGACAATATTCATTTCTAAGTGTGTGGGGGGGGGGGGGGGGGGAATTCTAATGAATTTTAACAAATATCTTTCAAGTGCCCCCGTTTTTGGCCAAAATTTTCAAAAATTTTTCACTTTATTTCAAAATTTTTGTGGTAATCAGTCCGCCTTGTCTAAGCGACAAAAGGGATTGGCTAATCCAGGAGCAAACGGCTCTTGGTAAAGATAAATCAAATCCGTTGATGGCTGGCAATTTGCCCAAAATTGTATGGTTCATCAGCTCCCCGAAAACAAATGAGTTGGCTAGCCCGCAAGATTATGGCTTGTGGTAAAGGCCGTGGAAAAATCCATAATTGGTAATCAGCTCACCAAGATGTTGACTAGGTCCATCAAGAGTTGGCTAGTCCAGGAGCAAACGGCTCCTGGTAAAGACTTAACAAATCCGTTGAAAGCTGGTGGTTTGCTCAAAATCACACGGTTATCAGGTGTGCCACAGTTCTTACACCTGGCTACTCCAGAAGTGATGGCTTTTGGTAAAGAGTTTAAAATCCATCAAGTTTTCTAAAAAGATTGCTAGGGACTAGCAATAGTTCAGTGTGGGGGATTGATGAGTGCTCAAACACTCATCGTTTTTGATATATTTAAACTGCCAAAATGCACAAAAACAATCAAAAAGATATCAAAATACTTAAATTATCCCAGGGATTGTGTTTTATGTGTTTTAAAAGCAAAATGTGCAAAAACAAAGAAAAAACGTACAAAGTTTGCAGTATTGGCAGTTTCAGTCCCCCAAGTTTCAAAACTTGTCAACTTTAGTCCCTATGCATTTATTTTTAAGGAAAAGTCAACCCAAGGTCTTAAAAGTCAAATAATCACAAAATATTATAATTGGGTTGCAAGTTTTCAAAAATTACATAATTAGTCCCTGAAAATCCAAAAATGGCAAAAGTAGTCCCTGGGATTTTTGAAATTTTGAAAAATGTGGAAAAGTGCAAAAATTGGTCCTTGAATTACTGGCACTTGGCAACATTGATCCTTTGGAGAACTTTGCGAGTATGGCAACTTCAGCCCTTGAAGTTTGGTAAAATTGCAAAATGGTCCTTGTGTTAACTTTACACCATCCGGACCCCTTTTACTACTAAACCCTTATCCACCCAAAATTCCTAGCCCAGCTGCTCACCAAGCCCACCAGGCCCAAAGACCCTTAGCCCGCCCAAACCTATGAACCGTTTTAAATAATACCCGCGTTGACCCGGTCAACTCTTCTTCCCCAACAGACAAGCGCAAAACCAGGGCAAAATACCTCCCCCCTCCTCACCTTTTCACCCACTTTACCCCCCCACAATTAATAACCTTACCCACCAACTCCACCACCATAAATGCATCCCCAAATCCCTCACCAACACCACTCAGAATTGCCCGTATAAATTTTGGCGCCAAAATGGCAATCTACGGCTTGGATTGATTATAAAGAAATTAAACGATGGGGATTTGGTCATAGGGTCAAGGCAAAGACATTGGGACTCTCAGTTTTAAAAAAAAAAAGCCATGTGCAAGACTTAGGGCATCATTTTTAGGTCGATATATATAGATAAGCTCATAAGAAGCTTGGTGTGTAATTTTTCTTAGTTTTATTGTATTTTTAGTTTATTTTCAAAGCATTGTAACTGTTTTTATTAATGGAAGTTCAGTTTGAAGTATAATTCTCATTTTCTCTATTCAAAGTCTTATTTCTAAAATTGCAAGTTCTATTCAAATGTTCTAAGCAGTGTTCTATTGATTCATAAGCACTTAGCAACTAAGAAATAAGGTTTTTATAAGCTTAAAAGCTTGTGTGAACAATTCTACTTCAGTTTTCAATAATTGCTAAAAATTAAGAAAAAAATCAAAAATAAATAAAAAATTAGTGATCACTTATTGAATGAGCATGGAGCACAGTGAATCAAGGAAGGCTGTGGGTTAGGTACCTCATGGGAGGGCATAGGATTGGTTAACTTGGTCCTAGGGTTCTTAATCAGTTGGCTTGGAGGGCTTTGTAAGCTTAAATCCTTTCATTTTTAGTATCAAGTTGTTTTAACTGGTTATTTAAGCTTGTTTTAGTTAAATATTAACAATTAGATCAGTATTAATCCATTGTTCATGTTATCTACTTGTTTAAGTAAAAATCTCTTTGATAACTGATTTGTAAGGGGTGTTTGGTTCTAGGGTATTTGATCAGTTCTAGCAGTGCATTAGTACTCATCTGTGTTTCACTTAGTTTGGTGGGTGTATTAAGGCTCAGGGCACTCTTTACTTGGTCACAAACTGATTCAAAAGTCAAAAATCAAGAAATCACTCACCACAGTCAACTGTGGTGAGTTTTTAAAACCATAACTTAGCAAATCTATAGATAAATTGTTAATTTACTCAAATTAGTTTTAATATATCCTAATTAAACAAGTTTGATCATAAAAATCAGCTGTGCAAGTTCACAAAAGTCAAAATTAAAGAATTCTCAAAAAGTCAAAAAGAACCAAACTCAGTTTTTACCAAAATGGGATGATTTATTGAGAATTTTGTGGAAGGTTTTGAGATCTGATATTTGTTGGAGTAGTTGTCTATCAGTAGGGCTATAAGTCCCCATGGGTACTTGATTTTATTGATTTTTTCTCAAGCCTGAGCTTAAGCTTAAAGTAAGCTGCAGGGCAAGCTCTTGCCCTGCTTCAGCAGACCTAGACCATCCACCCAACTTTGGTGGTCTTTTGTGACTGACCCAGTGGGTCCCATACCTCCACCCTTGCACTTTTCAACCCCCCTCCTACCCAGGAACAAGGGTTGACAATTTATTTGACCATAAGACCAGTGGGCCTTACCTTGTTTGACCCAAAACCTTTGTCCCATAACTGCCTCAGTCCACAAATAAGCAAAGTGCTTATTTGATATTTTTGGCTTATTCAGGTCATTAATTGGGTTAATTATTGCTTATTGTTGTTCATAAGTCTCAGAGAAACCATATTCTTCCATTGTGGACCCCACATTCCTCATTTGAGCTTAAAAACACTCCACAGTCAACAAAAGTCAACTGTGGGTATAATAAGCACTTCAAGTGCTTATTCCTTGGGTTAATTCAAAAGTGTTTTTGTTAAAATTAGTTGTTTTTAGTTTATTATCAGTTTAGAAAAAGAAAAAATCCAAAAAAACCAACTTTAAAAATAGTGATAGCTTCTATTTAATAGGATTTATCAATTTAATTTTCTTTTTAATTAATTTCTAAGTAATATATCACTTTTATATTTTTAGAAATTATATTTTAGGTTAAAATAATTTTACAAATTTTTCTAGATTTTTATTTTGTCTTTTAGTGGTATTTCTAATTAATTTTAGTTTAATTTAGTTTTAATTAATATTAATCAATTAAATAGCATAATTAGATTTTATATAGTATAACCTAGTTTTTATATTTTTACTATCTTGTATTTTAGTTAAAACATTTTTATAAATTTTCCTAGAATTTTTACTGTTCATTTAATAGTTTTCATAATTTAAATAGTTTAATTAGATATTAATTAATAAATAGAATAATAATTAGTTAACTAGTTTAAAAATACATAAAATTAACTTTTTATAATTTTTTAGGATTCCTGTAATGGTTAATTAGATTTATAAAAATTTTCTTAATTTTCTAAGTCTTTTTAGTATTTTTAATAATTCTAATTAGTTTAATTAGTATTAAATAGATAATTAGTAATTAATTAATAATAAATAATTAAATAGTGTAAAAATAGTTTTTATTTTTCTTAAAGTTTTCTTTTATTATTAGGATTGTAAAAATATCAAATTTACACTTTTAACCCTTCCCGTCTTTCAGTTGTACTTTCTGTTTTGTGCGTCTGTATACGTTTTTTAATTAAAACGTACGTTTTTAGTTTTTAGCCCAAATCTTCGTAATCTAAATTCCCGTAATCAATCACGTAGCTTTCCTAAGCTATATTTGTTATTAATTTCCAAATATTTCTGATCGTAACCTTTTCCTGTGAATAATTACCCGATCACAAATACGCTAAAGTTACAATTCACACTTCAACGGGACTTAACGACCTGGTGATACCTTATATTACCCGGAGTATTGACCTAGGCTATTTGAATTTGTTGACCATTATTTGGTCAATATAAGTTAGGTGGTTCGGGCTCAATCAGTAGGCTGCTAAGGGTAGTGGTGCTAGGTTGGTAGCATAGTTTTAGGTTTTTACTTGTTTTAGTTTAGTTTTTGACCTAGTTTTGTTTTGTTATTGGTTAGAGTTTTACCTAGGGTTTAGTGCATAGATTAGGGTCCTAATAGTGATTAGTATTAAGGTTTAGGAATCATTTCCTAGGTGGTGGTAGCTTATACTAAAGATTCGGGAAGATTTTGACCTAGTTTTGGGACCTAAATGACCTAAGTTTGCTTTATGAGAGATTAGGGTTTATCCTAAGGTTTAGTGCCTAGGTTAGTGTCATATGAGTGACTAATTACTAATCCTAAGTCCTAAGAGGCTTATACTAAGTGGTGGTAGCTTATGGTGAAGTTTTGGGATAGTTTAGACCTAATTCCGGGAAGGTATGACCTAGTTAGGGTTTTGTGCCTAAGGGACTTGTACCTAAGTTATAAAGGGTTGTACTAGTGCCTAAGGGTCCTAAGGTATCCTAATGTTCCTAAGGTAACTCATACTTAAGCCTTGAACACTTTCAAACTAGTTCAGATTAGCAATTAGGGTTTTAAAGATAACCGTAAACACATAGGGTTCAGTTAGGGTTTTGTTAGGTTTCCTAATAGATATACCATACTATAGTGATAGATTACTTAATGTAATGATGTTTAGAACCTAGACTTGACATACTCGGGTGTTTACATAGTGTAAGCATGGTGATGTTGGGCATAGGTGAATACGTGAGCAGGTCTAAAGATTCATGCATGTAATGAAAACTAAAAATTTACGTGTGAAATTACCTTATGGTGGAAATGATGTTGATGAAATTTTATGGGTTGTTACAGTCTTACCCCCTTAGAGAAAATCTCGTCCCGGGATTTTGATTAAAGTAAGAGTAGAGGTGGAGAGAGAAGAACGATTTTACGATTTGAAGGAAAGGATGATATTGACAGAAGAAAGGAATTGTTTCGTACAAACGGATAAGGAAGTGTTTGTACGCGTGCCAAATACTCAGACTCATTTATTTATATAATTTTACTCATAAGTAAATGTGTCCCAATTCTTGTAAGTAAGAGCTTATAAATTCATGGTCCATTGATTTATAACTTTCTTATTTAAATGAAATAGTACTCTTTCATGTTAATAAGACGATTATAAATCATCCTTAAGTAGTATCGGCGGAAAAAAGAGAGGGTTAACCACACTTAAGGGAATGTGGTATGGGAATGTTTTGAGAGAGTGGACAAGTGTTTTGACTCGGAATTTGGAAACTTGATGGGATTTACCCATGAAGTTGAGAAAAACATTGTGAGACCTACAATGTCTTGATGAAAGATTTTAGAGATTGTGGGAACCTATGGGTTATGGGCCCAATGGCTAGTGCTGTAGTACTACTGTTAGCAACTAGTTGCCAGATGGCACCCTGGGTTATGGCTTTGCAAGATAACACAAGATTAGAAGGATTATATCATAAGTCAGTCATAATGAGGATTACGAAAACTCCGACTAAGATATTCTTACAAGTTCTAACTAGTAGAAACTTGTGAAATGACGAGAAGTACAAGTTCTAACTCTTAGAACAGTGTAGGATGAGGTAGGGAAAGAGTATAGAGTAAGAAAAATAGGGTGAAAAATGACGGAGGAATGAAACGAAAGGATAGGAAGAAGTAGAAAGATGGATTTTATAGGAAAGAGTGAAGAGGAAGAGGGAAGGAAAGGGATGAAATAGGATAGTATGAAAGAGTGAGATTAAAACGGAAGAATAGGAATAGGTGGAGTGGAAAAAGACGGGAGTATAGGATTAAACGGTAGAGTGAAGAAAGATGGAGGAGTAAGATACTTGGAAGGATGGTATCCTAATGAGAATTAGATTTACTAGATTCCCTCGAAGTTTGTTTCCCTCCTAATGGTCTCGGTATAATCCTTAAGGAATTATTTAGTTTTCTAAGAATAGCCCTAAAATCTAAAGGTGATACTTTTGACCTAATTGGTGAAGGTGATCCTAAAAGGGGAGAAGGGCTAGACGGGATAGGTGATTCTATAACTAGGGGTTTGTTACTATGTCTAGGTAAAGTTATAGGTTTAGTCTTTTGACCTAAGTTATCTATCTTATGTCCTAAGTACTTAAAACTAGGTAGGGTAATATCCATAGTATCTTCTAAGTGGGATTCTAATGTATGACCTAAAGAGTGTCAATTCCTAGGAAACTAAGTATAGGTAGACTAAAATCCTCGAATATCTTATTCCTAGTTGTAACTAGTAACCTCGAATTCTAAGTCTCGGTTTATAAAACTTAGGGTAGGCTACCTCGAATTCTAAGTCTCGGTTTATAAAACTTAGGGTAGGCTCGAGATATCCTAAAGGTATATTGTTCCTAGGGGTTTCTAAATAGTGTGTGACTGTGTGGAAAATCCTAATAATGGGTTGGTTACTTATGAAACTAAGTGTGGGTAAACTATATCCTCAAAACGGTTTGTTCCTATTCCCTATCCTATTACTAAACTAGATGCTAAAGGCTTAAAGTTCTAGGTTGGTGGTATACTAATTTAATCCTTTGTTATTCCTAAGTTTCCTATATTGTATCCTAAAGGTTTCTAATCTAATTCTAATATCCTCGATACCAAATATAATTCTTATCTTAAACTAAATTCTATCTTATAGGGATGTCTTTTTTAGTTTCTACATATCGGGGTTCTAGTTCGGTTTCTAACCTAATTAAACCTCAAAGGTTCCTAATCTTATTTTCTATTGTTTCTTAGAGATAGCCTATTTTGGTGATTCATAGTATCCTATTTCTAATCCTAGGTTTTCCTAAGGGCATCCTAAAATTATTTCTTACCTTAATATGGGAATTATAGAATGTATACTACGGGTTTTCTAAGAGGGGAAACTACTTCGGGAATCATAGTGATCTAGGGGAGTAGGAAGTTAAGAGGGAAGGATAGAAGTATGCTCGTATATAATACTATTATATACTTGCATATAGGAGTAGTTAGGGGAAGGCTCTCTAACTAGGGGAAACTAAGAAGTTTCGGAGGAATGGGGATTAGAGAAAGAGAAAGAGTAGTTTACTGAATTCATAATGAATTCAGATCGTTATGATGTAGAACGAAGATTCTCATCATTAGGGGAAATGATAGGGGAAGTGATTTAAGGGTTTAAATGTAAAAAGATAGTGTATGGGAGGAGTGGTAACTCATGACATACAATGTCATGAATTAAGGAATGAAATCACAATCGCATAAGGTCAAAAATAACTTGCCATAACTAAAAGTTTAACAAGTATCACTATTTATGCCATATGTGATTAGGAAGGATGGAGGTTTTGGGCAAATTGCCGGGCATGAAAATGGAAAAGGAGTTTTTGTGGGAAAGGGTGATTATAGGGAGTGGATTTGTTTGTCGGAGCCCACTTAATCAACACTTACTAATTACCTAAAGGGTAATATCCTAGGTTTAACCTAATAATGCATAAGGTTCAAGAACAATATTCCTAAGGAGTATTTGTCTATCTTATGAGGTGTTGGGTTCTAAGGTGTAAAAACTACCTAATCTAAATTCCTAGGGGTTTTGAGTAATATAATTTTAGTAGTATTACTTATGGGGTATACTAAGACCTCGAGTGGATTATAACAAGTACCTAACTTGTTATGTTTCCTAAGTTTTCTAGGGTTCGGGGTATCCTAAAATATCCTAATAGGGTTTCTATCCTCAAAAGTACTTAAGGGGTTTATAACTAGGGCAAAGTGTTATAACCTATCTTATATCTAATTAGTACCATTATTTATAGTACCTATCCTAAGATGGAATTCTAACCTAAAGCTTATTGGGCAACTAAAGTGTACTAATTGATGGTTTCTCCTAAGATTACCTAATACCTAAAGTCATAAGAATTTCCTATATCTAAGTGGGTAAGTGGCATCTATTATCTTTTCTAAGGCATAAATCCTATTGGGTTACTATCTAGTTATCGCTATGACCTTTTTCTATCTTTAATAAAAGGTCACTAAAGATTTTACCTAAACTATTTGGGATATTCTAAACCTAATCTTCCTAGTGTTCTAAATGTGTCCTAAGGGAATCTCTTCCAACCTCAAATTTTCAAGATGAGATAGGAAGATTTGTGGGGGTATAGGGATGTGCTAAGGTATAGGGTGGTTTCCTAAATAAGCTAGGTTTACTACTATTAAGTGCGATAAAGGGTGTATGGGTCTCCTAAGTAACATTGATCCTTCGAGTATAAAGAACCTTTAGGGATCAAATGTCGGTGAGGGTAGTATTTGGGTAAAGGTAAAATAGTGGATAGAGGGATAAGTGCTAGTGGGGGATTATTGGGAAAAGGCGAGAAATTTAGAGAGGCTAGGGAATCTAAACAATTCCTAGAGTTTTCTAGAGAGTTGGGGAAATAGTGTTTTGAGGGATAATCTAGTACATTCGGAGAGGAAAGAGCAGTCTCCGGATGTAAACTAGATGAGACAGGGGTAGAGTACTAGGGTGTAGACATAACTAGATAATAATAGAAATGATATGCAGCATATAACATTTAAGCAGTAAAGAACTATACTAACCTGTAGCCTATGTTGTTGTGGAGGATGGCAGTGGCACTGAGGACTTTCTCGGACTTAAGAAAAGTAGTTGTAGTTTAGGTTTTGACCTTGTTCTCTACAACTGAGGCTCTGATGCCAATCTGTAACACCCTCATTTTCACACTTCGCAGCGGATTTAGGGTTGGGCTATTACTCCATGGTATCATAGCCACAATAATAGAAAACGACTCGAAAAGAGACGTTTTTATAAATAAGTTATCATTCATTAAAATATCAGAGTTTTATTAAATATCAGAGTTTTATTAAGATGAGGTCCCGTGAATCTAAGTGTGAAATAGTGATTTGAATGATAACAAGATTGAAAGTCCTCCGAGTTCAGTGCCGCTTCCTGCCATATATCCGTAACGGCTATATACCTAAGATACATGCTTAAAAAGTCAATACTAGGTGTTGAGTGAGAGTCATAGGTTTTAGTAGTGATGTGAATACAAGTTTAGTAAAGCATGGGCTACATTGTTTTACACCCATGTAGAGTAGTAGAAACCATAATTAAACAGTTGTATTTGTCAGTATTGTATGATCAGTACAATACTACAGACAGGGGTGTTATGGCACTAAGCTCATGAATCACACCTTAACAATCCGGGTCATGTGGGCTGCAGACCCAACATGAGGGGATGGGAAGGATAACTTGCCAAAGTTATTCCTTCAGTGGATTCAAATATAGTACTTATTGGTACCACCCAGAGAGGTTTTAATACCAATGGGAGTTGTCAAACTCCAATAGATCTATCAACTATATTCGTGTTCGCGTGGGTAAAATATCCTAAACGATTAGATTCATGAATTTTGGTTATGTGGTGGTGGTAGATAGTTTACTCGTGCAATAATCAATGAAAAGACTTGTATTCGGTTTATGTAAAGCAAGTAGCATGTATCCCCCTCACAGGGTTGTTAAAGCATTTAGAAAGCGTTTAATAGGTGTGAGGCTATGAAAACTCACTTGGGCTTTAGGATATTATGATGTGAAAAGTGACTCAAGGATTAGACTGCTGACTCACGTATCCTGGGAGTAGGGTTTGGTGTGTGTGTGTGTGTGTGTGTGTATGTATGTCAAGTCTTAGTCTAGGTTTTTAGGTAATTACTCTTAAGGTTTCTAGATATAACATAACACCGTTCGGGCCATCATAATTCAGAAGTTAATACTCCTCACATGAAGCTCCCTACCATTGAGTTATGTTGTTATTAAGTTTTAGTTATAGCATAATACCGTTCGGGCCATCATAATCCAGAAGTACATGCAATAATCGTTTGAGGAGCCAGGGCACTTTAATTCGTAAACCCAGCAAACTCGTCAAAACAAAATATCCACATGGTACTCCTCACATGAAGCTCCCTAGTATTGTGTTATGTTTCTAACTCAAAAATAGGTTTTTATACTTATTATGAAAATAGTCCGTTTATACCCTTTAAGTTTATATATTTACACTTTCTACCCTAAACTTATAAACATATAACAATTAAGCATATATCTTTCTATCTTTCACACAACTAGACCCTATACTCATATATTTTCAAGTAATGGTAGAAATAGTCCTTAAACTACGCTAACTTTTATTATTTACCCTTTATACCCTTAACTTAATAATATTTGCAAAGCTAGTCCTTTTAAGTTTATAACTTATTTTACTTACTATCCTAAGGTTTTAGAACTTTGCAAAAAGGGTCCTTATACTTATTACTTCTAAGATATGTCAAAAATAGTCCCAAAACCTAGTATTTTCATAAAGTTACCATATATACCCCTATGCATGAAAACTATTGCAAAACTAGTCCTAAATTCAAGTAAACTATATTTTTATGAAACAACTAAGTTTCCTAGCTTATGTTAATCTAATATATACTCATTTAAGTCATCTAAATCAGATTATAGCACATAATGAGGCAATCTAGCACATAAACATATAATTTTGCAAGATTAGGGTTTTAAAATTAAAAGTCCTAAATGAAAATGGTCAAGGCTTATCTAAGGGTTACCTAGGTTAGATTAAGGTTAACGTGGTCAAGGTGAGGTCTAACGAGGGTTTAGGGTTTCCTAGGTGCAAAAACGACTCGACAGGGCTTCTAGGTTTCTATGACTCGACTTCTAAGTTTACTAGGAAACTACTACTACCCTTAGGACCAGAGAGTTTGAGGTGAAAAGAAGAGGAGGTGTAATTTGAAGTGAAATGGTGGTATGGGGTATTTGTAGGGCTCGTTAGCCTTTTAGGTTAAGTATACTTGGAGTGGTGGCCAAGTAACGTGAGGAGGTGGTCAAAGGCGGTGTGCGGGTGACTAAGGAGGCTAAGAAAAAGGGTAGAGGCGGTGTAGAGGCGGTTTGGGGTGTTTTGTGGCCTAGATTTAACCGTAGAGGCGGTTTAAGACAAGTAGGTGATGCACCTACTTGTAAAGTGCTATGGAGGTGTGTGGTTGGGTGCTTAGGGTGACAAGTAGGTGGGTAAGCTGCTTGGTAGGCTGCTAAGGGTAGTGGTGCTAGGTTGGTAGCTTAGTTTTAGGTTTTTACTATTTTTAGTTTAGTTTTTGACCTAGTTTTGTTTAGTTATTGGTTAGAGTTTTACCTAGGTTTTAGTGCATAGATTAGGGTCCTAATATTGATTAGTGATTATTATTAAGGTTTAGGGATCATTTCCTAGGTGGTGGTAGCTTATACTAAAGATTCGGGAAGGTTTTAACCAAGTTTTGGAACCTAAATGACCTAAGTTTGATTAATGAGAGATTAGGGTTTATCCTAAGGTTTAGTGTCTAAGTTAGTGTCCTATGAGTGCCTAATGACTAATCCTAAGTCCTAAGAGGCTTATACTAAGTGGTGGTAGCTTATGGTGAAGTTTGGGATATTTTAGACCTAATTCCGGGAAGTTATGACCTAGTTAGGGTTTTGTGCCTAAGGGACTTGTACCTAAGTTATAAAGGGTTGTACTAGTGCCTAAGGGTCCTAAGGTATCCTAATGTTCCTAAGGTAACTCATACTTAAGCCTTAAACACTTTCAAACTAGTTCAGATAAACAATTAAGGTTTTAAAGATAACCATAAACACATAGGGTTCAATTAGGGTTTTGTTAGGGTTCCTAATAGATATAGCATACTAGAGTGATAGATTACTTAGTGTAATGATGTTTAGAACCTAGACTTGACATACTGGGGTGTTTACATAGTGTAAACATGGTGGTGTTGGGCATAGGTGGATACGTGAGCATGTCTAAAGAGTCATGCATGTAATGAAAAGTAAAAATTTACCTGTGAAATTACCTTATGGTGGAAATGATGTTGATAAATGTTATGGGTTATTACATAACCACATCTGTAAACGAGGTTACAATATCAAGATAAAATTAATTTATAACATGTGCTTTAATTTTGATATTTGTAAGTTCATGCGTATGCAGAGTTTTCTCTATTACGGTCATTATAATTTAATTATAATAATAAATGATGTTTCTAATGCTAAAATTAAGAGCTCATAGGGTAATTGTTAAATTTAAGAACTTATATAAAATAATGCAAATTAGGAATTTTACACATAAATTCAAAAGTTGAATTATAAAAATAACTAATTTTGTAGGGTTTAGACTTAATTAAATATTTTGTTAATAAAATATAATATAATTAATTTTGCACTTAAGTATATATAAAAAAAGAACAGTCCCGACTACTTTTTTTTTTCCTTTTCTTAAACTATTCTAATTAAATTTTCGCTACTTTGACTTTTATTAGTTAATCAGATTATTCAACTATGTCATATGATAAGATTGTACTATTCAATTGATTTAGATTCAGATTAAGTTTTTTGAATGATATTTTGAATATACATTCATTTAGGTTTAGGAAATTAGATAACAATTAACACTTTTTTAAGGTCGCGTTTTGATATATGAACTACAAATCAGCATTTTGGTGATCATCATGCTACCATATTTGACACGTCTAACTATTTTTGTGTGATACCTTACAAAATTGTGCATAATAATGAACATTGTTTGAAAGTTATTACAGTACTTATTACTCCCTCCGTCATAATATTATTTTTCACATTTTTATTTTGTGATGTATCAAATTAATTGTTCACTTTTCTTTTTAAATAAAAACTAGTGAATATTGTAGGAAAATATTCTCTTTGAGTGGTTGAAAACAAAAGTGGCCCCACTTTTCTTAAATTTTGTAATTTTTGTCTTCTGACAATAATTTTGAGACGGAGGGAATAACATTTGTAGGATATTTTGTAGTTGAAGCACCAAAGTACTACGTACAAGTTAAAAAAAAGAAAAAATAATCTTTAAACTAATACAAGTGTAATGTGATCCCACAATATACACAACGGATTGCAAACAAACCACAACCAATAGAAACACCATCATGCACCAATAAAAACCACCCACGTAAGCTCCACATCTTATCCAACAGATTTCATACCACAATCCACTTCTA
This sequence comes from Artemisia argyi, assembly GCA_030686995.1. Lineage (NCBI taxonomy): Eukaryota > Viridiplantae > Streptophyta > Magnoliopsida > Asterales > Asteraceae > Artemisia > Artemisia argyi. The sequence continues at coordinate 65,449,817 of CM060680.1, forward strand.
TTTCTTCCTACTGCTTTAATATTCATCTCAAACATTTTCATCGAACACATTGTCTAGACATCCAACAAAAATGTCGTTCACAATCTCCACAAGCTTCATCCAACCACTCGAACTATCGAAAACATCACATCTCGGATCCCGTAAGGTTGCTAGCTCTAGCATAGTGTGTTCTGGTGCAACTGAAGACAAAAACAAGGGGACCGATGGAAAGGGTTCTTTGAAAGCGTTGTCGGCAGCACTCGCACTGTCGTCGATTCTTGTTTCGTCGACAGTGCCAGCACTGCCGGCAGCTGCAGATATTTCGGGACTTACCCCGTGTAAGGATTCTAAGCAGTTTGCTAAGAGGGAGAAACAGCAACTAAAGAAGCTTGAAAGTTCTTTGAAACTATATGCACCTGATAGTGCACCTGCTCTTGCTATTAAGGCTACCATGGAAAAGACCAAGCGCAGGTAATTAGTTACTATGAACTTCTATATTACTGTACTATTTTAGTGTTTATGTATCTTGTTTTCATAGAATCCAAAAATGTTATGCATATATTTATACATGTGGATGTATATTTGCTAGATTATTTAGTTTATTGAGAAACATATATGCCTGATTGAATACTAAATAAACCCTCCTCAAAATTTGTTAATCATATAGATTGTCCAACTATTTAAAAAGCTACACTAAGTTGGGTTTTAGTTAATATATTCGATAATGTTCTAATTTGTTTACGGGCTTATTTGTGATGACTCCGAAAAAGAAATGAATTACATGGAACTACTTGTTTACATGTAGATTTGACAATTATGGAAAGCAAGGACTGTTGTGCGGATCAGATGGGCTACCACACTTGATTGTTAGTGGAGACCAAAGGCATTGGGGTGAATTCATTACCCCCGGGATTTTGTTTCTATACATAGCCGGATGGATTGGATGGGTCGGAAGGAGTTACTTGATCGCTATTCGTGATGAAAAGAAGCCTACACAAAAAGAAATCATCATTGATGTTCCTTTGGCTTCGCGATTGGTATTCCGTGGCTTCAGTTGGCCCGTTGCTGCATACCGTGAGTTGTTGAACGGGGACCTCATTGACCCAACTGTCTAACTTGTTGCTACAAGTTTATATGTATCTAATGGCTTTTATTTTGTGATACTTGGGTTGTCATTAAAATTAAGGGAGTGTTTCACAACTTGGAATGTACATTTTTTGTTATTGATTTGAAACATCAAATAGTAGTTCATTTAGAGTTGTTAGGAATAATATAATCTTAATACAAATTGTTTTGTATATAATCGTAAGATTATATCAACAGATTGAGGCCTGCGATTAGCAGTGTCCTTAAACAGAAATTCGTCCTATCTAGTACGAACTGTTTAGAGGATACAACAATCAAATCAAGTATGAAACTTGAATCTAGCGAATCGGTTATGTTATGATGATGGAAATGAATGATGTTTGTGTGTTTTTTTTTATTCCAAAGTGACAAATTCGTCCTCTATATATATAGGCACATGGTGACCCTTCAAAACAGTCACAATACCCCTTCAAATGGCCTTAGAGACGCTTCTTTTCGTAACAGTCACAATGATTCACAATTAGCGACGACCTAGCAACGGAATAACCGTCGCTAACTGAAATCGATTCAAACAGTCGCGATGGTTCACTTACTGATGCCTTTTTAATAGATATAACCGTTACCATTGCGATTAGACGCGTCTTTACAATAATGATGTTTAATTAGCAACGGTTTTGCGACGGTTTAGTGACAGAAAAACTGTCACTAATATCTATTTCGTGGGTAATTATAAAAACACAACCAAATTTATTAGTAATGTTCCAACAATACCCCACATTTTCTATTCAAACACCAATAATACCCCACATTTGAATAGAAAATAAGAAAATTACTTATTATTCTATTTCCATCAAATGTAATATGACATGCATCAGATTAGGTGTCTTTTGCACTTGAACCTATCCTAGTGAGTACATATCGGATTTACTTTGTGTATAGTGAACATAAGTCTTGAACTAGCCACGTTTTGTAGTAAATCGAGACAATAAGTATCACATATATCATATTTATGTAATAACAGATTCTTACCGTTGTGTTCATTTCGGTCGTGAACATATCCTTATTCATGAGAATTTTAGAGAACTTAGCCATCTGGTTCCCAAAGATGCGACCACACATCAATCTCGTATAGGTAATGCAAATCAAGAATATTCCGTAGTATTCCACTGTAAAAGCCATTAGCATTATTAAGAATTAGAATTCAGCCCTCAATCATCAACGGAAAAACACACAACATTCATCATAGGAATGGGCATACCTGTGTGTTGGTACTTTTTGAGTTTTCCTCAACTAGTTTTCCTATTGAACCTAGACCATGGGATCTCCAATTTTTCTAGGTTAGGTTTCCGCCGAGTAGTTACTCATTGTGTTGGCTTTAAGCCCATACCCCTCGATGTAAATATGACTTGTTCTCTACAAAGGCCTTTTGTCAAAGGATCTGCTATATTTTCCTTTGACTTAACGTAGTCGATGGAAATGATTCCATTTCTTAACAAGTCCTTTATCGTATTGTGGCGACGTCTTATATGTCTTGACTTGCCGTTATAGATTTGATTCTTTGCTCTGGTAAGAGCAGCCATACTATCACAATGTATACACACAGCAGTCACAGGTTTTGGCCACAAGGGAATACCCTCTAGAAAGCTTTTAAGCCATTCTGCTTCTTCAGCAGCTTTGTCTAAGGCTACAAATTCTGCTTCCATTGTTGATCTGGTATTCACAGTTTGCTTAGATGATTTCCATGAAACTGCAGCCCCTCCAAGTGTAAATACATAGCCACTTGTGGACTTTCCTTCATTATGATTGGAAATCCAATTTGCATCACAAAATCCTTCTAACACAGGAGGATATTTAGTGTAATGTAACCCATAAGCCATTGTATGCTTAAGATATTGAAGCACTCTGACTAGTGCATCCCAATGATCTCTCCCAGGGTTATGTGAATATCGACTAAGCCGACTTACACTATATGCCAAATCCGGTCGTGTACAGTTCATTATATACATCAAGCTTCCTAGTACTTGTGTATATTGTAACTGAGATACACTTTGTCCTTTGTTCTTCTTGAGTTGAACCATAGGATCAAAGGGAGTTACAACCGGTCTATCATTATAGTGCCCAAATTTCTTAAGGGTCTTCTCAATGTAATGAGATTGGGTAAGGATGTATCCATTGGAATTCTTTTGAATCCTTATACCAAGAATGACATCTGCTTCTCCCATGTCTTTCATCTCAAATGAAGAATGAAGCATTTTCTTGGTTTGGTTTATAACATCCATATTTGTTCCCATGATCAACATATCATCTACATATAAACAAATAATGACAAATGCATTTTTGTATTGTTTCACATAGACACATTTATCACATTCGTTTATTTGATAGCCGTTTGATAAAAGAGTGTTATCAAACTTCTCATGCCATTGCTTTGGAGCTTGTTTAAGGCCGTAAAGAGATTTAACCAATTTACATACATTATGCTCTTGACCTTTGACTACAAACCCCTCAGGTTGTTGCATATAGATTTCTTCATCTAATTCACCATTTAAGAACGCAGTTTTCACATCCATTTGATGTATAATCAGGTTGTGAATTGCGGCTATTGCCATTAACATTCTTATGGAGGTTATCCTTGTAACCGGTGAATACGTGTCAAAGAAATCTTGACCTTCTTTTTGACGGTATCCTTTTGCTACTAAACGAGCCTTATACTTCTCTATGGTACCATCAGGTCTTAGTTTCTTTTTGAAGATCCACTTATGGCCTATTGGTTTATGTCCCGAAGGTAGATCAACCAATTTCCATGTATTATTATGCACAATTGAGTCTATTTCGCTTTGAATAGCCTCTTGCCAATAAGGTGCTTCTGATGACTCCATAGCAGCCTTATATGTTTGTGGTTCTTCATTCACAATATAGGTCATATAATCCGGTCCAAAGTCTTTAGAGACTTTTGCACGCTTACTTCTTCTAGGTTCATCATTCTCTTGTTGAACCTTAGAATTGTTTTCTCTTTGATCTAGAGACAATTGATCGTCAAGTACTCTTTTCCTTGGATTTGAGATTTGTTTCTCTTTATCCTTATAAGGAAAGATATTCTCAAAGAAATCTGCTTCAGCAGATTCTATAATTTTGTTTTTGCTTATATCCTCTACATTGGATTTGTAAACCAGGAACCTATAAGCAGCACTATTCTTTGCTGGACCGAGATAAACATAATCAACTGTTTTGGGTCCAAGTTTGGTTCTCTTTGGTAAAGGTATTTGAACCTTTGCCAAACAACCCCACACTTTCATCCTTTTATAAGAAGGTTGCTTTCCTTTCCATAATTGATATGGAGATTTGTCACTCTTTTTATGAGGAATTTTATTCAACACTGTATTTACAGCAAGACATGCTTCACCCCATAGACTATGAGGAGCCCCTGAAGTAATTAACATTGAATTAATCATGTTCTTCAATGTTCTATTCTTACGTTCAACTACACCATTTTGTTGTGGGGTGTATGGGGCTGTTGTTTGGTGTACAATACCATAAGTAGAACAAAATTCAGCAAAGTCATTGGATTCATATTCTCCTCCTCTATCAGACCTTAGAATTTTGATATTTTTGTCTAGTTGATTTTCAACTTCTGCCTTATATGTCTTAAACATATTCAAGGCTTCATCTTTGGTATTTATTAAGTACACATAACAAAATTTGCTGCAATCATCAATGAAAGTAATATAATAATTCTTTCCTCCTCTTGATGGTGTTGCTTTGAAATCACATAAATCTGTATGAATTAAACCAAGTATTTCATTTGATTTTTCTACAGATTTATGTGAATGACTTGTGTATTTAGATTCAACACAAATTTCACACTTGGATATTTTATCCATTGTACATTTAGGCAACATGCCTAAGTTTATCATTCTTTGCAAGGAACGGAAATTAACATGGCCTAATCTAGAATGCCATAAGAAAGAAGGATCAATCATATACACAGAAGCGGTGCTAGTGCCCGCGTTATTATTATTAATAATATTGTCATTTGTTACAGTACTTAGTTTAAAGAGTCCCTGATCAAGGTAACCCTTTCCTACATACACACCACCCTTGGTGATTACAAATTTATCTGATTCAAATACAAGTTTAAATCCCTTATTACTAAGAATAGGGCCAGAAATCAGATTCTTGGTGATGTTAGGCACATGCAACACGTTTGAGAGCACAAGATCTTTTCCAGAAGTCAGCTTCAATATGACTTTGCCTTTTCCTTCAATCTTTGAAGAAGTTCCATTCCCCATAAACATTGGTTCAGTTTCATTCACCTTTTGGTAAGAAACAAAAATACTTCTTGAATTACATATGTGCTTTGTTGCACCAGTATCCAACCACCAATCAACATCATTTGTAGTCAAGTAGGCTTCAATTACTCCAGCAAATTCTGTTGGAGAGGCGACATAGTTTGCTTGGCTGGAATTTCCTCCAGAATTTCCTCCTCCATGCTCTTTCTTGTGGCGACAATCCTTGGCTTTATGACCAGGTTTCCCACAGACCCAACAATGATAAACTTTCTTGAAGTTGTTGCTCTTTTGTTGGGTGTAATCTTTCTTCTTATCCTTGGAAGAATTCTGTCCAGAACCACCACCCTTTTTGTTATTTTTGTGGTAGTTCTTTGATTTGGAAGAGCTTTCTCCAACCATGTTTGCATTTGGTTCTATCGAATTTGCATCAGCCTTTTCCTGCATCCTGTTATCTTCCTCAACACGAATTTTAAGAACAAGTTGCTCAAAACTCATATCGTCAGTCAAATGTTTAAGATATAACTTAAAGTTTTTCCAGGATTGAGGTAATTTTTCAATAATAGAACCAACAAGAAAGTTAGAGTTTATACCCATGCCTTCTACTTCCAATTCATGGACTATGATTTGGAGTTCTTCCACTTGCTTTACAACAGGCTTTGCATCATTCATCTTGAAGTTTAGAAATTTTCCAACAACAAACTTCTTAGAACATGCAACTTCAGTCCTATATTTCTTTTCCAAAGATATCCATATTTCCCTCGCACTTGTAAAGGAAGAATAAATATCATACAAGGAATCATCCAAAGCATTCAGAAGATAATTTCTGCAATTATATTCATTATGATTCCATTGTGAGGCGGCCCTTTCATAGTCTGCCACTTGTGCTTCGGTAGGAACATTATGTCCCTCCGCATACAGATCTGTTGGTTCAGAATCCGTGAGAACATTTGACACATGCAACGTTGTCAAATAAAACAACATCTTTTGTTGCCAACGACGAAAATCAGACCCTTTGAATTTTTCTGGTTTTTCAACATGTGGTTTCTGAATCGTTTGATCCATCTCTGAGAATTTCTGTTTAAGATTGTTAGGAATAATATAATCTTAATACAAATTGTTTTGTATATAATCGTAAGATTATATCAACAGATTGAGGCCTGTGATTAGCAGTGTCCTTAAACAGAAATTCGTCCTATCTAGTATGAACTGTTTAGAGGATACAACAATCAAATCAAGTATGAAACTTGAATCTAGCGAATCGGTTATGTTATGATGATGGAAATGAATGATGTTTGTGTGTTTTTTTTTATTCCAAAGTGACAAATTCGTCCTCTATATATATAGGCACATGGTGACCCTTCAAAACAGTCACAATACCCCTTCAAATGGCCTTAGAGACGCTTCTTTTCGTAACAGTCACAATGGTTCACAATTAGCGACGCTTTAGCGACGACCTAGCAACAGAATAACCGTCGCTAACTGAAATCGATTCAAACAGTCGCGATGGTTCACTTACTGATGCCTTTTTAATAGATATAACTGTTACCATTGCGATTAGACGCGTCTTTACAATAATGATGCTTAATTAGCAACGGTTTTGCGACGGTTTAGTGACAGAAAAACTGTCACTAATATCTATTTCGTGGGTAATTATAAAAACACAACCAAATTTATTAGTAATGTTCCAACAAGAGTGAAATGTAATTTGGTTTTGCATTCAACTATGTGGATGATCAAGTCAGCCAAACTCGCAAACTTGCTTTGATTCTTCCAATTTACCAATTTGAACCAAATCATACATGTCCCTAATTGTGGCCGGCTTGTGTATCTTTAAAAACAAAGCATTCACAAAATATAAAAATGAAAAAGCTCTTCATATTTTGGAATTTGAGGAGAATCAATTATTGAGCTTTACACTAGAAATTAGCTTACCACTAAACATAGCATAACTTAACCTGATTTTAAAAAGATTAAATGTGATATGCATGATTTCTTAACCAAAGTAAAAGTTGATGACTATATTTTAGAGGATTATGTCTATAGTGTTAAAGTCCATATTACTTTATTTTGTGCTTCTTTAAATAGTTTAATAGTTTATACTTAATTTTAAACAGTGATACCCTTAAAAACTTAAACCAAATTACTGTTAACCGATATAATTGATGAGTCGGCCCAAGCCTGATCAGTGGGCTTAGAGTACATTAAGGTTCATAGTAATCTATAAATATTGCTTATTAATACAGGCATGAAGAAGGATTGTTCGAAAAAGAGTTCAAAGGATGATGCAACGGAATCAGTCTGTTCTGGTTCTTTTATAAAATCAGGAATTCCACATTCAGGGGGCTCTATGTTACAATTGATGGATGACTTGGTGAAGGTGGGACTAACAATGGGTTACAATATGGAAGGGTGTATGAAAAACATGGAAGTGATTATTGAATCTCAGTGAGCAAATACTGTTTTCAGATGAATTTTTTATCGTTGAATATCCAAGGCATTGCCCAAAAGGCTAAAAAAGATTGGGTAAAGGAGTTGTGTGTGAAAAATAAGGTGAATTTTATATCACTGCAAGAAACTAAAATGGAGAATCTTGAACTTTTTAGCGTTAAGATGTGTTGGGGTAATTATGCATTTGATTACGTTCATAGTGCTTCAGTGGGCACTCGGGTGGTATTCTTTGTGTGTGGGATAAAAGGTCTTTTCATAAACTGAATGCTACAGTTTCTGATTATTTCGTTTTGATAAGGGGTGTTTGGGTGCAAAATGGTAATAATCTTTTGATTATTTCAGTCTATGCTCCTCATGATCTAAATGAAAAAAAGATGCAGTGGGATTACTTGGCTTCTGTTATTAATAATTGGAAATGTGAGGTGGTTCTTATGGGTGACTTTAATGACGTTCGTAATAAAGATGAAAGATTTGGTTCGGTGTTCAACAAGCATGGAGCTGATGTGTTTAATTTGTTCATATCAAATGCGGGTTTGGAGGAGGTGCCCCTAGGTGGTTGTTCATTCACATGGTGTCATAAATCAGCTACAAAGATGAGTAAGCTTGATCGGTTTCTCATTTCTAAAAATTTAATGAACTCATGTCCCTATATTTCAGCAATTACTTTGGGCCGCTACTTATCTGATCACCGTCCAATATTATTGCGTGAATCACAGTTTGATTATGCCCCTTTTCCTTTTCGTTTTTTCTACTATTGCTTTGAAGTAGAGGGTTTTGATAAGCTTGTAGAAGCAGGTTGGAATGAAGCACCTATGGATGACTCTAATGCTATGATCAATTTAATGAAAAAATTGAAATACCTCAAACAGAAGATACGTGTGTGGAATAACAATAAAAAGAAGACTGCTAGAAATAATAGTATAAGATTCAAAACGGAGTTAAATGATTTGGACGCTATTATAGACAAAGGTGAAGGTAATGCAGATGTTGTTAGTAAAAGGTTGAATGTTATTAAATCGTTGCAAGATTTGGAAAATCTTCAATCGTTGGAGGCGGCTCAAAAATCTAAGATTAAATGGGCTATAGAAGGAGACGAGAATTCTAAATACTATCATGGTATTTTGAATAAAAAGAGGAATCAGCTTAGTATTCGAGGTGTACTAGCTGATGGTAAGTGGATTGAAGATCCTTGTATGGTGAAACGTGAGTTCCTTTTTCATTTTAAGAAAAGGTTTGATAAACCTGTGGAGAATCGAATTCAGTTTAGTATGAATTTTCTGCATACTTTATCTTCTGATCAACAAGCAGATTTGGAAATTGATGTGACCAAAGAGGAGATAAAAAAAAGTTGTATGGGATTGTGGGATAGATAAATCGCCTGGGCCGGATGGATTCACGTTTGGTTTTTATCGGCGTTATTGGAATATTATTGAAAAGGACGTGGTGGAGGCTGTGAAGTGTTTTTTCCAACAAGGTTGTTTTCCTAAAGGTGGCAATCCGTCTTTCATTACTTTGATTCCGAAAACCCCGAATGCTAATATGGTTAAATACTTTAGACCTATTAGCTTAATCGGGAGCTTGTATAAAATCATTGCTAAGATATTGGCTAATCGTCTAGTGGTCGTCTTAGGGGATATTGTAAATGAGGTCTAATCGGCGTTTGTTGCGGATAGACAAATACTTGATGGTCCTTTTATATTAAACGAGCTTCTTCAATGGTGTAAGTCGAAGAAGAAACAATCGTTGATATTTAAGGTTGATTTTGAAAAGGCATATGATTCGGTTAGATGGGATTATTTGGACGATGTTTTGAAAAAGTTTGGTTTTGGAGACAGGTGGTGCGGTTGGATTCAAAGTTGCTTTAGATCTTCTAAAGGTTCGATTATGGTAAATGGTAGCCCTACGGAGGAATTTTAGTTTTATAAGGGCCTTAAACAGGGTGATCCGTTATCTACTTTCTTGTTTGTTTTGGTTATGGAAAGTTTGCATATTTCATTTCAAAGAGTGGTGGATGCAGGTATGTTTAAAGGTATTGATCTAAATCCTTCACTTCAAATATCTCATATGTTTTATATCGATGATGCTATATTTGTGGGACAATGGAGTGATTCCAATATTGACATCATAGTTCACGTTTTGGATTGTTTCTATTATGCGTCAGGGATGCGTATTAACATGAGTAAAAGTAAGCTTATGGGGATTTCTGTGGAAGAGAATAAAGTCGAAAGTGTAGCATCAAAGATTGGTTGTCTTATTCTTAAAACTCCATTCTCTTATTTAGGGTCGAAAGTGGGTGGGTTTATGTCATGGATCCAATCTTGGAATGAGATTGTTGATCGTGTGATTGCTCGTTTATCTAGATGGAAGATGAAGACTTTATCTATAGGAGGAAGGTTAACGCTTCTTAAGTCGGTTTTAGGATCGATGCCAATTTATCATATGTCTCATTTTAAAGTTCCTATGAAGGTGTTACAATGTTTGGAATCAACCCGCTGTCATTTTTTCAATGGAACTGATTGTCTTAGTAAAAAACCGGCATGGGTGAAATGGAAAAAAGTGTTGGCTTCTAAAGAAAAAGGTGGCCTGGGTGTCTCAAGTCTATACGCATTGAATAGAGCACTCATGTTTAAATGGGTGTGGCGGTTTTTTGCTCAAAGTTCTTCATTATGGGCGAGGGTTATCAAATCAATTCATGGAAATGACGAAGACCAATCCTACTTACCCGTCTTTATGGCTTGACATTGTGAAGGAGATGGATGTGATGAAAAACCATGGTATTGATGTAGTTAACTACATTAAAAAAAGCTGGGAAATAGGGCTAATACGTTTTTCTGGGAGGACATTTGGTACGGGGACAAACCATTTAAAATTTTGTTCCCTCATATGTATGCTCTAGAGGTGTGCAAGAATGTGGATGTCGCGTCAAAGCTGATGCAGTCTAGCTTGGATTTCTCTTTTAGACGAGCCCCTAGGGACGGATCGGAGCAACATCAGTTTGCTGAATTGAGGGCAAAGGTTGAGGGAGTTTCGCTTGTTAATATGAGAGATAGGTGGATTTGGTCCTTGGAGGGTTCAGGGGAATTCACTGTTGCTTCGGTTAGAAAGATAATTGATGATAAAAAGCTTCCGGAAGTTTCGTCTAAGACACGTTGGATTAAAGTTGTTCCTATCAAAATTAATGTTCTTTCTTGGAAGGTAAGGTTAGATTGCTTACCTACTAGATTCAACATTTCTCGTAGAGGTTTGGATATTGATTCTATTACATGTCTGATATGTGATAATGGGGTGGAATCAACTAGACACATATTCTTTGCGTGTCATGTAGCGAGAGAGATGTTTCGTAAGATATCTTGTTGGTGGGAGGTTAGATATACGGAAGTATCCTCTTATGAAGAATGGTTAGATTGGATTGTGAACCTTCGTCTCCCTATCAAACACAAAAGGTTACTAGAAGGAGTTTGTTATGTTATGTGGTGGCATCTTTGGTCGTTTGGCAATAAAAAAATCTTTGGTTTGAAGAATCCGTCAAAGACAACGATATTGGAAGACGTAGTGTCTCGATCTTTTTATTGGTGTCGTTTTAGATGTAAAGCTTCATTTAGTTGGAATGATTGGCTTAAAACCCCTCATCTTTGTAATTTATAGCTCCTTGCTATTTGTGTTTATAAAATCCGCCGTTCAAAAAAAATAATAAATAAATATTGCTTATTAATAATGTTAAAAGGGACGGAGTTTCAGTGTAAACATACGGTTTAACATGGTATCAGGCCATATACCCATCCTCTACCCCTAAATACAAAAACATGATTATCCCTTCCCTCTAAAACCCTAAAAACACAAAATCGATTCATTGCCTCTTCTCCCTCCCTTTTCTGCCGCCACACAGTGTATTCATCACCATAGTAATGACTAATGGTGATCTCCTTCTACCACCTCCTACCCTCACTCTTGTTGAAACAAAACCTAAAGGTTTTTTCTTTGGTTCTCTTTTCATCGTATCACAACAAGATTGTTAGTTCTTGGGAAAAAAAGGTTTGACCTTCATTGTTATTGTTTTATGTTTTTTCTTTTCACTTAAAGTCAACTAAAGCTCGACATGTCTCCACCTAAAGTCGACTAAAGCTCGATCAATGGTGTTACTTTATTCATTAAGCCACATGAGGTTAGTTCTTCAAGAATCAATGTGAAACCTTTTGATGTCCTAATGCACACATTGGTGAATATACAATTTCTTCGACAAAGTGCCGTATTCATTTGCTTGATTTGCTTTCGCTTGCTGTGGATGTATTCGTCAACAAAAATAGTTATATCTTTACAGTTTTAAGTATCTCCACTCCAAGCTTTCGCGATTTCGCCGCTCAAACTACGCGAGAGTATTAATCGATATAATTGATGAGTCGGCCCAAGCCCGATATGTGGGCTTAGATTACATTAAGGTTCATTATAAATTTGCTTGATTTGCTTTCGCTTGCTGTGGATGTATTCGTCAACAAAAATAGTTATATCTTTACAGTTTTAAGTATCTCCACTCCAAGCTTTCGCGATTTCGCCGCTCAAACTACGCGAGAGTATTAATCGATATAATTGATGAGTCGGCCCAAGCCCGATATGTGGGCTTAGATTACATTAAGGTTCATTATAAATATCGGTTATTAATAAAGTTAAAGGGACGGAGTTTCAATGTAAACATATGGTTTAACAATTACTACTTCGTCTACTTTGAGATGGCATGAATGATTAATGGAGATATAACATGGAGGAACAATATTATGTTACAAACGTTATCTAACCTGCATAAACAATAATGCTTAATTTTGTCTGATCAGATTATTGCTCCTAAACAAAAGGGTAAAAGACACAAGATCAAATATTTTTAGTTGATGCAGATTTTGATTACCCTTACGATATCAATTGGGGTAGAACAACTGTGAAATTTAATTATGATGGTATATAGGCATAACCGATTAGAGTGTTCGGTGCAGCATTTTATACGCACGTTATAGAGCTAAAGTGGTACCTTTAACGTCGGTATGCTACACCGTGTGGTGTTGTATAAGAGCGCTATCGGTACCTCGTTATGTCATAACGGGTGTTTGGGTTTGGGTTTGTGTTTTTGTGATATTTGTGTTTTGATTGTTGTTGTTTTTGTGTCTAGCGCTTGTGTTTGCTTTTGTTTTGGTTTCTTTTTCTAGATTTTAGGGCAAAGGAAAAAGATGGATATTTTTGAATATTTTCACTTTAAACTTTCTTACTATATAAGTTTACATTACTGGTCTCTTTGAGTGTTTTTTTTACATCATTAGTCCTTATTATATTTACATGAGTTATTATTTTTATATTTTATTTTACAGTTTTAGTCCTTAAAATGTGTAAAATTTGGTTTAAATGTATAAAATAAAATGTGTTTGGTTTAAAGAATATGAAATAAAGGACCAATGCGTATATATAGCATGTTAAAGCCGAAAAGCTTGCTTTTCAGGTTTTGTGTTATAGAATTGTTATATGGTACAAGCTAACGTGACGCGCGGATGACTCACGTATAACCCGCACTACATCTAACACTCTAAAATTACTACTTATCTTCCTTATAGTATCAACCAAATCAAAAGATCAATCATTTTCTACTAGCTCCTCCTACATGCTTTTCTATTATAAGCTTACGAATTTTGAAAAGTTCATAAAAGTTTTTATGCAAACAAAATTTATATTGTAAGCTATCTTATTTTAAAGAGTAAAATGCAGAAATCGTCCTTGTGATTTGCAAAAATTGCATGTATCCTCCCTGGTCTTCCACAAGTGCAGGCGGCCTCCCTGGTCTTCGTACTTTTGGTTCGTTTTGGTCCCTAGCACTAAAAACCGTTAGTCCATCTCAGTTAGTTAATACATAAATGGTCCCTGTCCCTACGCTAAATTGTGTCCAACGTCCCTATTTTTTTGAAAATTTCTTTTTCCAACTTTTTTTTCAAAATTTTTTTTCCGAAATTTTTTTCGGAATTATTTTTTTCTCAAATTAATTTTTTTTCGTGAAATCATTTCTTTTTCTTAAATTCATTTTCGAAAATATTTTTTTAGAAAAAATACTTTTTGTTAAAATTATTTTTCTAAAAAAAAATTTTCAAGAAAAAAGTTTCTAAAAAAAAAATTTTTGGAAAAAAGTTTCTAAAAAAATTATTTCAGAAAAAAAATTCGAATAAAATATTAATTTTTCTTAAAAAATTTTCGGGAAAAAAAATTCTAAAATCTTTTTTTTTTGGAAAAAAGTTTCTTAAAAATTATTTCAGAAAAAATAAATGGAAAAAAAATTCGAAAAAAAATAAATTTTTCTAAAGTAATTAATTTCGAAAATAAAAATAAGAAAAAGAAATGATTTCACGAAAAAAAAATTCTAAAAAAATTAATTTGAGAAAAAATAATATCGAAAAAAAAAGTTGGAAAAAGAAAATTTCTAAAAAATAAGGACGTTGGACGCAATTTAGCGTAGGGACAGGGACCATTTATATATCAACTAACTGAGATGGACTAACGGTTGTTAGTGTCAGGGACCAAAACGAACCAAAAGTATGAAGACCAGGAAGGCCGCCTGCACTTATGGAAGACCAGGGAGTATACGTGCAATTTTTTCAAACCACAAAGGACGATTTCTGCATTTTACTCTATCTTAAAAGTTCAAACTATCATAAGTTTTGTGTCAAACATGCCTCGAGTGGTTTAATTTTGGCTTCGAAAAATTACTTAATCTCATAAGTTGGTAAGACCTGTTTGTCATGAACTTAATCAAAAAGCATGAATTAACAGAAAAAGAAAGTCACGAGGGGAGCAACTTTTTTAGTTAAATCACACTATTAATTTTTTAAACACATATTTAGCATACAAAACCGATCATAAATTATTTGTTTACAAATAAATATCATTTATCCATATGGTCACCATGGCTAGACAGAATTAAATAAAATTCTAAGGGTGCGTTTGGTATATGTGATGGATCACTATAGGTATAAGTTTGAGAATAGAGTGGAATAAAAATGGGTATGGAGATATCATTTTTTATAGTATCCACATACCAACAAAATCATAATCCTATGAGAAAACCCACATATCATGGGTATCCTCATTCCATTGTAGTGGGCCTCATAACCAACCAAACAACATTAATGACTTTCAAAATTATAGATTTATTCCCATAGTGTGATACCAAACGCACCCTAAAAGAAAAGAGACCTAAGTCTAAAATAAATAATACTCCGTATTAAGTACGTTTTTTTTTTTTTTTTTTTTTAATGGGATTATATATTTGGATATATAATGCATTTTGGACTATTCTAGCTTAAAATTCATACTTCTACTTACTTATTATGGAAGGATTTCAAAATTAATTGGTTAGGAAGCAAGTTAGTTAAGAAGCATGTTGATTGTTCAAACTAAAATTATTTGGTTTAACCATCTCTAATCTCTCTATTTATAAAGCATGAAGACAATTAAACGTGCACGTAACAAAATAACCGAATAACGCAAAATATAGTCACAGGTATCCGCCGTCGCATTGAGCGGGTACCGTTCTAGTGTATTGGGAAAGCCACTCAACTATTTAACTTTTTACTTTTAGGCTACTCATTTATCAAAACTAATTTATAAGCCACTTATTTATGAGTTTGACTTCATTTATGCCAACCTCGTTTAAATTCTTGCCGAAATTTTCATTCAATTAAAAGAATAAAAGTAACTTTAATATATCAAAACAATAAATTTTTTAGAGTAAATTGCATAAATCGTCCCTGAACTTTGGCCAGATTGCATGTTTCGTCCCAACCATTACGAAAGTGCAGAAATCGTCCCTGTTTCGTCCCTGGTTGGGACGAAAATTGCATAATTCGAAAGTGCCAAATTGCATGTTTCGTCCCAATCAGGGACAAAAATTTACTAAAAGGTTTCCCACAAGGACGATTTCTACACTTTCGAAATGGTTGAGACGAAACATGTAATCTGGCCAAAGTTTAAGGACGATTTATGCAATTAACTCAAAATTTTAATTTAGCCATAAAAAATTGGTTAAATTATCTTAATTCACTTTCAATTAATCGAGTTGCCATTAAATAATGGCTAAAACTGATATTTTACATTTCAATAATCGTTTGTGTCATTTTAATATGTTATATCTAGCTTTATTCTCGTTGTTTTAAAGATTTTTGAGATAAAATTATCCTAAATTATTACTCCCTCCGTCTCAAAATTATTGTCCACATTTCCTTTTTGGGATGTCTCAAATTAATTGTCCACTTTATAAAGACTATGTTTGGCACACACAAGATTGTTGAGATTTATAAGAGTCCCATTTTTATAAGAGTCCCATTTTTATAAAATTATCCTAAACTAGAGAATATATTGAGGGAATATTTTCATTGAGTGGTTGAGATTTATAAGAGTCTCATTTTTATTAAACTTTGTAATTTCTCTCTCATGACAATTAATTTGAGACGGGGGGAGAATAAACATAAAAGAAACTCATAAATTGTGACCTGTAAGTTAGTCTTGATAAATGGGTGGTCTAAAAGTAAAAAGTTTAATAACTGGGTGGTCTTCCGATACATAATCACTTTATAAAGACTATGTTTGGCGCACACAAGATTGTTGAGAGATTATGCTTATTTTTTCAAAAAATAATCTACTTAAAAAATAATATTTGTTTGGCAGACATAACTTATAAAAGAGATTTTGAAAAAAATAATCTTTCATAATTTCTTAAAACCAAAGGTTACTTTATGTAGCTTATAAAAATAATCTCTTTTTATAATCTCTAACACCAGCACCATCTGCAGTACCATCTCCAATTTCAGCAACAATTACTTTTGCCAAACATACAAAAATGTTTTTTTTAATAGAATTATAGAAAAAAGGTACGTTAAATATTTGGTCAAAAATCAAATATCCAATAGCCGTGTCCAAACTGTCCACTACTCAAAGTTGAGTATTTAGTATTTAGCATCAGTCATCAACAACTGACATTTGTTCAAAACTCACATAGAATAGTTTCGGGAAAACATGAGTGGTGAAGGTAAGGTAGTTTGTGTGACAGGTGCATCAGGGTTCATAGCTTCTTGGATTGTTAAGCTTTTGCTTGATCGTGGCTACTCTGTTCATGCTACTGTTCGATCACTCGGTAACTCTTTTTTCACTTTTTTTTTTGTCAAAAGTCAAACTTAAATGTTTTTTGATCAAAAGACAACCTTAAAAAGATTTTGAGTTGTATATAATGAAACATAAAATGAATATTCATAGGTAGGTTCCTTAGGAGGTGTGTTTGGGAATGTGTTTTGAGAGAGATTATCTTATGTTGCCCTTCCAAGACACGATAAATGAGAAATTTGTGTGATGGGTCTTTGGGATTGCTTATTTTTAATTTGAAGTGAAATCAGCAGTTTTTTATAAGAGGTACATACTGAGCTAAGCTAAGCTACTTATTTGAAATGAGATTAGAGGGTTGTTTGTTTCGGCTTATGGCTTATTTGGTTTTGGGCTTATGTTTCATAAGCTCACTTTTTTGTGGCTTATTTTGAAACTTTTCAGCTTATATAAGTTTACTAGTAAAGTCTTTTGGCCGTGCTAATCACGGCCCAGGGTCGTAAAGTAAGTAATGGTGCTCAACCAACTACAACAATGATATAACACCGTGAAACAAACAATTTTTATTTGTATTCTCACATATGAGAAAAAAAAAAAAAAAAAAAATACAAATGGAATACATTAAAACAGCAATGAATGTTATGTCACTTAAATTCACAAATATTGATTTTAAGAGAATTAGTTTTGCAATTCAAAAAGTGTTAGCGGCATAGCTTGTTGCTCGTTTGTCTTACCAAAAATTTATATAACTCCAATTTTTTATGATAATGAATATTTTGTAATTTGTATAAGTAAACTTAGTTCATAGACTTAGGGTGCGTTTGATATCTCACTATGGGAAGGAGACTATAACTATGAAAGTGATTAAAGTTGTTTGTTTAAATGAAGAGGCCCACCACTATGGTAATGAATAATAGATATAATTCATACTCCATATACATCAAGAGATCTAGCCATCTGGGTATGGATCTTTTATAAGTGAGGGACTTACCACTACTATCAAACTATTAACCATTGTTATTTATAACAGCATACGAAACTCACCCTTAATAAGTCGCTTGTAGGTTGAATACACCAAAAACTTTTTTTGCCTTTTACTCATTTGGCTTAAGCTGAACAGCGCGCACCCATTCCATGCTCACCTCTCTACAAATATCTCAGCATTAATTATTGCCAATGTTGCCTTAAGACATTTGTTAAACATCATTTAATTGGAAGATACATGTTGAAAAAAATCAAATGTAAAAATAGTTCTATTTGATGATTGTGCATTTACATTCAATTCTTCCACACATACTCTTGACCTTCGCTACACTATCAAGCATGGTATATACTCTATAGTCTTCTTACTTGTTCCATAGACTATCCACAACAACTTTCTAATTGTCTGATCTTTGACTTCAGTAACACGCATTTTGATTACATGAATGCATCTAGAATGGAAATGGTTGGTTTTGAGTCATTTCCCTTGCCAAATCTTGCACAAGTTTCGTGGCTCCATACTCCTATAGTCCCATCACCCAACCCATCCCTTCCTAGACTATTTATTTTCTCTACTCATGTGTTTAAACAGTACTTGTTGTTACTTTTTGACTTGTTATATATTCTCATCATTATAAATAAACAATTGCGTATACATACTTCTATTTGATATTAAATTGAACATTTTATTATAATTCCAAACATCATTTAATTGAGAATGATACATGGAATCATATCCAGAGATCAATAAGTTAATAATTGAAATAAGATAAACATAAAAGTTTTAACCATTAATTACAACTAATGCAAACAATAATTACAATCTGAACCTAATGTGTATAACTACGTTGTATTTTGGTACTGCGCGCAGAAAGAACATAAAAATAGCTTAACTTGTTAATTACATTAAAAAGGAAAAATAGGAATCTTATCACCCATTTTAGTATCAAATTCCTCTACATGCCCTTCGGCCATCCATCCTTCGTAGTTTGTATGAAACAAATATTAGCAAGTAAAGCTAGCGGCCTAGCGCCTAACAATCTGTGACAGAATTTAAATGTAGAAACAATCATGATTATGAAAAATCCTAAACATCAATAATATGTAATACTGTAACATTTGTTAATGCTACGTACCAACGTTTTCTCTTTTCAATAGATGGGTATTTTTCTAGCTTCCAGGATGTATCACGCCATCATCATCTGCAATTTATTTTTCATAGCTTATGGAAACCAAGCCTGCAAGCATCACCAAACATATTAGACCAAATCGGCCGTTCAACATGCCGCCCTTTTATAAATAAGATTTCTCACCTTGAACGACTATCACCATCGCTCCACCATATGTACCAACAAAACGAAATAACAGAGAGATGGTAAAAGCTACTTCCATCTTGTCTTTTGCAAATCATTTGTTGCTGTAGAAAATAACAAAGATCAATGAATGGAACTATAAGATCTAACTACCATAAGAAAATCTTACTTCTAAATGTAGTTTCCATGGAGCTATGGATAATCAATTGTAGACGTACTGCATGTGTTTATCTTAAAAAGGTTCACTATCTTCTACAATCCTCCTTGAAAGATGATTCCAACACAAAAGCATCCAAACATGAAAACACAAAGATCATAAAAATCCAAAACAACATAACCACATGTAACAAACATCTTTGAAGGTACATGCATGCCTTTTTTTTCCTTAAACCAAAGTTTGTCATCATTATCTTTCTTTAAAGACGACTGACACTCGATCTCGCCAGCTCTTTTCTTCAGGTTGAGAGAAATAGAGTGGGTAAAATGGAGAGTGTGAAATGAAGTGGTTTGAATAATGAGAAATGGATACTTGTTTGAGTAGAAAGAGAAGTAAATCAGTTTTTCAAAGTCCAAATAGTAGCACTGTTGGTTGCCTAGGTGTCATTTTTTGAAGCTTTGTTTGTTGCCTATGTGTCATATTTTAAAGCCTTGTTTGTTGCCTAGGTGTCAATTTTTTAAGCATTGAGCTTCTATTTATATAATAGGTAGATTATGTCATAGTGAACTTATATAAGCCGAAAAGTTTCAAAATAAGCCATAAGTTGGCTATATATGCCGAAACAAACACCCCTAAAATTAGTTTGTCACTCTCATATTTAACCTTAAACCTTTTATAAATTGATTTGATTAAAATTTTGAATTTTCTAAAATATTGTTAACTTTTTCTAGTATATTGCATTTTATGCAGAATAAGCAAATCCAAACACTATTTCCCAAAGTGCTTATTTTAGCAGCTTACAAGTACATATTTATAACCACCACCAAGTTGTCCTAGTGTTCAGTATGTCCTCACAAGAGGTAGGTAAACATCTTAGGGGTGGTCAGGGAAAGGGTCTGGAAACGTCACGGGGATACCCTGGTTAGGCTGCATCTGAGTCAAAGACTCGCCCTCCATAGGTAACCTAAACAGGAAAACCGCATTCGTTTACAAGTACATACTTATTTATAAGCAGAAATAATAAACAATCCCAAACATCCTCTATTTGTGTTTTTCTTATAGAGCAAACGCAGTTTTAAATTAGTTGGTTGTAAGCTGCTTCTTGAAGACAGTAATTCCAAACACCCCCTTTAAATATACATTCTGAAACAGCCCAAAGATGTGGATGTTCACTGGCTGATCATATTGATTGACTAAGTCACATAGTTTCTTGTCTGCGTGTGATTTTCTTTTGTGTGGTTTACCTAATGTCTTTATATAAAGTGATTATGTATCACTTTTGATGCATATTTAACGCCCTATACGAGTTTTTTGCATTGTTGGGATGTTTACGATAACTGCTAATCTGCTATATCAAAATGTTACTAATAGTGGAGTACAGGTACTTAATTCTGTGACGACTTTAAGAAACTGTAAACTTGACCTCAAAAGTTAAAACTGGTATATAACCGTTCCTACTTTTGCAACTGATTGGCTACTGATTTCATTCAGTTATGTTGCAGCTGATCCTAAAAAGACAGAACATCTAGTTGCTCTTGATGGAGCAAAAGAAAGGCTAACACTGTTTGAGGCTACCTTAACTGAAGAAGGATCTTTCGGTGCTGCAATTGATGGCTGTGTATGCGTCTTTCACACGGCATCTCCTGTTGTACTTTCAGTTGATGACCCACACGTACATTTTCTTCTTGCAAATTGAATTTTACAAATTTAGTCAACAATGTTATAAAATGCTGAGTTATTTCTAATCTTTCATCAGGCACAACTCATAGATCCTGCAGTTAAGGGGACACTCAGTGTTCTTAAGTCAGCTGCAAAAGTTCCGTCTCTCAAAAGAGTGGTCTTGACATCTTCCATGGCTGCAGTTGTGTTCAGTGCAAAACTTCCTGAGCCTAGTGATGTCGTAGACGAGACATGGTTCTCAGATCCTGTACTTTGTGAGCAGAAAAAGGTATTCTTGTTTTTTAATATTTATATGCAGATCAAGATGTGATTATTTTCAGTTGGGTACAATATTGCTATAATTAATCGATGATTTGGTACTTTCAGTTGTGGTATATGCTTTCAAAGACTTTAGCAGAGGATGCTGCTGTAAAGTTTTCAAGAGAGAACGGTTTGGAATTGGTAGCTATAAATCCTGGATATGTGATTGGCCCTATCTTACAGCCAACTCTAAACATGACTTCTGAGGGGTTCATGAGAATGATAGAAACCGGTATTTTTCTCCTGTAACAAATGTCTATATGACTATATGCACTATCGCTTTCAGGGGTGGACCTACATGTAACATGGTCCCACTTTGTATTTTCTTCAAAAAAGAAGTTATTATACTTTTAGCATACTATAACCTGATTATATTTGTTATTAGGGACAAGGGCAAATTGTTTCTGTGGAGTTTTG
>CM060680.1:67276583-67616583 GCA_030686995.1 Artemisia argyi
CATACTTGAATTTTTGCAACATCGGATGCAACTTTATTAGATACAGTTGCGTACTTGCATCATAATGGAGGTACATCACTTAATAAAAAAAGTGCAATCAGTGGTTCATTAGACTTGGTTTTTAGTTTTAGCAGCATGACCATCCATTTACGATTATCTGCAGGTCAGTATCTTGAAGTGGTATTCGCGAAGCCTCAGAGTGAAAAAAAGCCTGATGCGGCTAATCTCCACCATGCGGCACCGGTTCCAAATTACATCCCTCATACTGTCTACGGTGGCTTTGCAGCAAATCCATATGGTGCTGCTCCTGCATATGGCGTTAACCCTTCGCTTCAGCAGGTATTTAATGTATCTATACTTTCTTCTTCTTGTTCTGATGCAAAGTTTCTGGATTTAATGAAGTGTATATTATCAAACAGCCAATGATATATGGAAGGGGACCAGTGCCAGGAGGTATGCAGATGGTTCCAATGGTTCTGCCAGATGGTCAGATAGGATATGTTCTGTAAGTTGCCATTCTCTTTTAAGTAGTTGTCCACGCTTTATGAGTCGGTTTTGAATACCCGACTATGCTTTGTCTCCGGCGGGTAAAGAAAAAGGAAACACTTTTAATGGTTGGGATACTCGGGAAGAGTCGAAGGTCACTCGAGCTGTATTTTTAGGGCATAAAACTGCCTAAAGTTTTCCATTTTAAAATTTTGGTTATAACTGAAATAGTTATATATTTTTAATTATATTTTGAACACTAGTTGGTTACCAACAGGTTAAAATTTCTTTCTTTTTCTGACAAGCGTTTCTGGTCAACTTGACTTGACCTGGCTCAACCTGTTTTAACCTCTACACCAATGTCCATTTTGATATAAACGTATATTGACCCATTAACTAACCCGACCATTTTTTCCACATCTACTTTAGTTCTGCTTTGGGTTTAAAGTTGGTACATAGAAAAACAGATTTATGGTGTGGAATTTGTGCAGACAACAGCCAGGAGCACAAATGCCAGCTGTGAGGCCTTCTAGGAGGAATGAGCATAGTAGCAGAAAGGACTCAGGGGGGTCACGAGGACGGGGAGGGAGTGGTGGTGGTGGTGGTGGATATGATGATTCCAAGCGTGGAAGGTATCGACCCTACTAAGGGATTGTTGGTGGGACTGCTTGAATTTCGCCATATGGGTTGATCATGAAGGACGAGACACACCAACACTCCGTCCCCATTGCACCCTACCTCAAATCCAAGTACACTTTTTTCTCTTTCTGCTGAAGAAAGGCGGAGATGGAAAAAAACTGAAAAATCGTTAGTTTAGAATGAAGTTGGAGAGTTCTTATTTATGCTTATCGTGTTTATGTGGTTGATTGTAGTGGAAATCTTGTTTATGAGTTTGTGATTCTCTCCCCAAGTAAACTATTTAATAGTTTTCATTATTATTAGAAGGGAATAATGGGCATCCGCTAATCCTGTGGTAATATTCTAAAACAAATATTTTGACAAAAATAAGCGAGTAACAAAATGACCCAAACGTGTTTATAAGAATATAAGTGTGTTTAACTGGATGTCATTTCAATGTTGGATAATGAAGTATCGACTAGAAATTGGATACGGTGCATTGGGTTGTATTTGCCTGATTTGGTATCGGTGTTGATACGTGTGTTTAACTGGATGTCATTTCAATGTTGGATAATGAAGTATCGACCAGAAATTGGATATGCCTGATTTGGTATCGGTGTTGATACGGCGCATGGAGGCCCTGAGTAAAGGAAAAAAACAAAAGTTTGGTTCGGGAAGTTTCAACTTTGCTCCACACTTCACAAAAAATGGATCACCACATACAACACATACAAGGAGTATATTATACGGATGGATCTATCTGTCTCTAGGTAAATGTAGATTAACCTTGTGTATCGACCGTGCGTATGCAAACTTACATAATTAGGGACTATCAATTTAATAAACAAAATCAAGAGGCCAAATACGTAGTGTCCTATAGAAAACATAATTGTAGACCAATTTATACAAAGTATGCAACTTCTTTTTATTGAATGTGAACTTGTAACATTTATACAGTTACATGTTTATAGCGAACCCAAAATAATGCTTGGCGAGGCATGTTCTGCCTTGCTAGAGTTGACGTTAATCCATCGGAACCTTGACCGGGTATTGGCTAATGCAATCTGACCACGCTTCACCCACACAACCACCTCTTGGAATCGCCTTCAGTGCTCTCCAAACCACACTATTACACTTAAAACCTGACCCAAATGCAATCTGCCAAACACGATCCCCCTTTAGAACTCGACCTTTAGCCTCCACATAACTCAATTCATACCAATAGGAACTACTAGATGTGTTTCCATACCGATGCAAGGTCATCCTAGAAGGCTCCATATCAAACTCCGTCAAATTCAAATTCTTCTGAACCTCATCAAGCACTGCCCGACCACCCGCGTGTATGCAAAAATGCTCGAACGCAAGCTTAAAATTGGGTATATAAGGCTTAACTTTCAACTTGAGTATCTTCTTTTTCACAAGGGTCATGAAAAAGAACAGTTGTTCCGAAAATGGTAAGACCAAAGGTCCTAAAGTTGTTATATTTGTCTTTAACGCGTCTCCCGCGACTATCATTAAGTCGCGGGAGAGCGAAACTCCGATGACGCCCGTGCCATCCTCTCTTTGGTACACACTGTTGTAGGACCTATCGTCCGAACCTTTATTGGTTCGGACGGTATGAACCAACTCATACTTGGATCGGGCTTGATCATGGGTCTTGTTCGAGAGCAGCATAGCGGCCCCACCCATCCGAAAAATACAGTTGCCTAAAAGCATAGACCGGTCATTACCAAAATACCAATCGAGGGTTAAGGATTCCATGCTCACTACGACCGCGTACGTATTGGGGTGACACTTGAGGAGGGTTTGTGCTAAGTCTATGGAAACAAGTCCAGCGCTGCAGCCCATTCCTGCAAGGTTGTAGGTCAAGATGTCTGGTTTGAGCTTATAACGGTTTACAATAATCGAGGTTAAGGAAGGGTTAGGGCTAAAGAGGCTGCAATTCATTATTAGGATACCAATATCCTGTGGTGCAACTCCAGTCTTTTTAAATAAAGACTCGAGTGCACCAAACATGACTAGCTCAGCCTCAACCCGGGCTGCTTCCATATTTAATCGTGGGGGCTGTGCCCCGGGTCCTGGTGGGACGTATGTCTCGTCCCCAAGACCAGATCGTTCCATTATGCGTTTCTGGAAATTCATTGTGTCTTGATTAAAAAGCCCGGATTGTTGGGACATTTTCATGATGCCTTCTAGGGGCCTTTTGAGGTGGTCTTCGGGTTTGAAGCAAGCAAAATCAACAAGGTAGATGGGGGTTGAACGTTTCGCTAAGTAGAGTCTTAAACCTAAAATGAGGATGGTGGTGATAGTCACTATATTGCAAAGTCCATACCTCAAAAGAGTGAGTTGAATGAGAGCTAAAAGGATGTACTTGAGCTTGAAAGCGTGTAAAAAACCGAGCTTTTGATGGATTTTGGCCATTAGAAGATGGAAGACCAAATGAATGAGATGCAATTCAGAAAGGGAGTTAAGATATTATTCAGGAATTCGTATTAAAAGATTGAGACATTGATCAAACCTTTCAAGTCGTGTACTTAAAGAGTTAAAGGTTGAACTTTTGGAAAAAACTTGTACTAGAATGTATAATGAATAAGATGGTTTTGCTATTTTTAGTAGTGATGCTTTTATGGCAAATGAAGCATGTTATCAATGTTAGGCCACCCAGCACTAACTGTTATAAAGATAGAAACCCGTGTCTTGAACTTTTTTATTCTATCTCTATTTATAAATTGAGTATAATGCAATAGTGAAAACATTTTATGGACCGGCCGACTAATATAACGTATTATCTAATACTCTCCCGCAATCTGAGCGGTAAAATTGCGAAAGTTTGAATTGGATTAAAAAGCTAAAAACATTAAAACCATAATAAATTGTTGATAAAGACATCCGACAGCAAGCGGAGACGATCTTTAAAACAACAACAAGCATAATCATGCAATAAAAGCAAAACATTAAACCGAACATAATTAGTTGTTGAAGAAATCCGCCGGAGACAAATCTTCAAACTTGCAAGTTACATACGGGATAAACCATTGTATCCCGGATAAACTAATGTAGCCTACCAGAAAATAAACCAATATATTCTATACCAAACTGGATAAACTAATGTATCCTACCAGAGAATAAACCAATATAAACAAATATATTCTACCAGAGAATAAACTAATGTATTCTCTACATATTTTTTTTTTCTTCCATCTACCATACTCTCTACCATAATGAATAAAAAAGAGTAATAATAAAGGGGAAAAAATGCTGTAAAAACCATGCGCCTATAGGAGGATAAAGAAGCATAGATAAATTCACATGACTTTATGCAAAAACGGAAAAATTTACGTGAAGAACAATAAAGATAGGCAAAAACTAAAATAGAGGCTTTTGTATGACGCAACATTGTGTTTAGGGTTTAGAAACTTAAGAGAAGAAAAATTTTGACGAGGCGACATGACACAGAGGTAGGCGGCTCATGGCCAACATCAAACCCGCTTCGATACCATGTTGAATGATAGAAACCCGTGTCTTACACTTTATTATTCATCGCTATAAATAGAGTACAATGCAATAGTGAAACCCTAAATCAAATTTATGGACCCTAAGCCCACGACCGGACTTAGGCCGACTAATAGAACTTATCATCTAATACTAACAAGTTAGACTTAAACGAATACACCAATTCTTACATCATTACTTAAGTTAACTTGATCACATTTCATGATTTACACATACAATTGGGCATTGTCTGTTCCTCTCCATGGTGCAAAATGGTTACAACAAGGAAATTGCAACTTCTATAATGGGTTTTTTTTTTTTTTTTTTTTTTTTTTTTTTTTTTTTTTTTTTTTTTGCATAAACGGATATTTATGAGAATGATGTATTACAAACTTTGTATGGAAAACTACCTATCAATAAAAAAGTACGCACTTATTATTTTTTTTTGCATAAACGGATATTTATGAGAATGATGTATTACAAACTTTGTATGGAAAACTACGTATCAATAAAAAAGTACGCACTTAAAGTAGAACAATATAGTACGTAGATTAATAGCCTAATAGGCTATCCCATTTAGCTTATTTACCAAAGCTTATGGTGTATATGAATTTAGGAAGTGCAAATAAACTCATTTATAAAGGGATACTGTTTGGCTAAGATTTATCTGAAGAGCATATAGGCTATCCCATTTACCTTATGGGATTGTTTTGAGTAAGCTCCTTTAAGGTGTTTGGCTAAGCTTATTTTGAAAAGCTTATGGATTTTCGTGCATGAAATAAGCTAATAACCATAAGCTCATAACTTAGAGCTTTCATAATATCTTCTCAAAGTATTAGTAATTTGATAGTTTTGTGGTAGGATTCTTATGATTAGGGGTTAAATCTTCAAACTCGTTGACATAACTCAAGAGAAATCATGATAAGGCTCGAGATCTGCTAATTAGGTGCTAAACTCGTGATATGAATCATTTAACGTCCGATTCAAATAGTAGATTGCAACCTATTTATTAGCAGTTAGATAGATACTTATGACACATATATAGCTCGATTGGAATTTATATTGAATACTTGAGTAATTATAAATTTAAGTTTGATAGCTTGAATCACTCCCCTAAAAAGCTATATAGTAGCAATGCTTAGTAGATTAAAGTGTAATTAGTCTATATATAAGGATTTACTTGTACTTAGTTAAATAGAGTTAAGGTTAAACGTAAATTATAATTGCTTGGTGTGTAAGGCAAGCAAGAATTCTCATTCCATAGGGGTTGTTGTTGGGATCATACTTTAGTATTTAGTCAAGTCTCGGTCATTACATTTTGTAATAGGTTGCTTAAGTATTATTTATCATTATTGTTTAAGTTAATGGGCAACATGTAAAAGCCCATAAGGCCTTAAAGCCCACGAAATTAAGGATAAGGGAGGAAGGGAGTGTTGCCCTAACTCCTCCCTTATAAATAGAAGGCTTATGTAAACATTTCATTTGTTGGTTATTTGATTATCTTAAGGAAACTCTTGCACTTTCACCTTTCATATTGTCTCATAATCAACCAATCTCTTTTCTCATCTTATTTCTTCCTATATCATACTTGTGTTTACTAAATGGTGACCTAACAAGTGGTATCAGAGCCTGAAGGACTTTCAGTAGAAGAAGAAAATGAAAGGTCTCTCAACCTTGGTCTCCTCTACAGCCGAATCGACACCTTCAATGCTGATCTACCACCACCTCCAGTGTTCTCCCAGACCACCACCGAAGCTGGCAGTTCAAGCAACATTCCTGAGCCTTCCACTGGGATCAATACTGATTTAGTAGCTTATGATAATCCCTCAGTATCTCCCACTGACGCTGAGATGCCTACAGCAATGGGAGAGGAAGGAGAAGATGATCCCATGGACACTGATGCTCCAAGACTTATGTCCATGGAAGAAATGGAGCGTAGAGAACGGGCTCAGGAAGAAGAATTGAAGAAGAAGCAAGAAGCTGAGGAGGCCAGGCTTGAAGAGATTGCTCAAGCTAAACTGGAAGCAACAATCAGAATGGAAGAAAGCAGGAAAGCTGAAGAAGCTGCCAAGCTGGCTGAAGAGAAGTTAAAGAAAGAAGAAGAAGCCAGGGTTGCTGAAGAGCTAAGGCTGAAAGCCGAAGCCGATAAATTGGCAGAAGAACTTAGGGTGAAAGAAGAAACAGCCAAAGTCAAGGAAGTTGTACAACCCGAACCACAGAAAAGAGATGACAAAGACACTACCACCATCATTGAATCCTCACAGTCATCTCCTCCTGCTTCTGAATCAACACATGACAAATCGATCAAGAAACCAAGCTCCAAAGCCTCTGCTGCATCAAAGTTACTCAAGTCAGCTTTCAAAAGAGTACATGAAAAGAAGAGAAGCAGATTGGAAGATCAGGTTGCAACACTTGTAACCAAAGTTGCTGAATTGACGAAGCTAAACTCAAACGTCCAAGAGCTACAAGACAAAGTTGATACTTTCTTAGCTAAAGACGTACAAGAGAACTTGGAAGCCGCTCTAGCAGCTCAAGCACAAGAATACATGGCACAACACTTAGTTGCTGAGTTGAAAGACCTGCTGGCACCCATGAGAGATGAACTCACCAAGTTCGCAGAGCAAGCAGTCAAGAAAGTAATCCGATCAACAACCTTTACTCTTCGTGCCGACAAGTCTACTGCTCCTCTACCAGGGCTATCTCTGGATGATTTGGAAGCTCAACTCTTAGAAAAGCTAGCAAACAAGTTCACCTTGACTCCTGCAGAAGCAAAAGTCCTGGAAGCACTGAAGGACAAGATGAACAAAGAGACATGCAGCACAGAGGCAGATAAGCTGAAGCGTCAAAGAGATGACGAAGACAGGGATCCCAATTCACAGGCTAAGAAACAAAAACAAGCCGAAGGACCCTCATCTCGAACACCGGTCATTCCCCCTACCACTACAACCTCCACACACCAACCGAAGGCATCAGGTTCTGCCCCCAAAGAACACGATCACTTCGTATACACCGGTGGTGACGACATTCCTCAAACCGATGAAGTTCCAGAACCATTAACCAAGAAGAAGAAGAAAGAAAGGAAAGGAAAGGAAAACATTATCAACCCAAACCGGACACCACATCTAAAGAAAAGGAACCCAAGAAACCCAAAACCGTCCTTCAATGGCTCGATAAAGATGAGACTGCCGAGTATTCCTGGTTTGAGAAGATGATTAATTCCCAACCACCACTGGAAGACAATCAGGAACCACAAGATGGTTGTACAGTGGAATATGCTCAATTACTTCAGCACAAGTTCAAGATGAAAAAGATGAACAAGAAAGAGCTGCGCAGAATTAAGAATGAAGCATTTAATCTTCTCAGAGATCGGTCTGCAAACTCCATCGAGCTTGAGTATCATCTGGAAAATATCGCTCGAGCCATGTCAAGCGATATTGACTGGATTAATCCAGAATCTTTTGTCGACCCAGTCACGAAGAAGTCAGCACCTTACATCACCGACTGGTCAAAACCACTACCGATGATTGGGAGGTCCAAGGAACCAAAGATCCCATACATGTTCTTCTTCAACACCGACTTGGAATTTCTGAAACTTGGCAGTGCTAATGAGAAAAAATACGTTACCTCACTCGCCTTTCTCCCTGCTGCTCGATATCTCAACAATGCCATCGAAGAAGAAGCTTCAGCATTATTCGTTGACAAACTTGTTGAGTATGACCGAAATGCACTTTACAGTATTCATCACTGGCCTAAAAACCGGGCACAATACTATCGTAGCAGCAGACTGAACCAGACAATGGGCGAAGTGACAAGTGATCTGAAGATTGTCTCAATACAGTTCATCTCAACTGTCACTCACTTCGGGTACCCCTTTCTCAGCAAAATTACACTGAAAAGGCTTGATGAAAAGGAGTACGATATTTCCGAGTCAGACTTTCCACGCCTACTTCTCAATGATATCGAAGACCTGTACCTGCTCAAAGTGCAAGGCAAACTCTGTGGTTTACCCAAAGACATACAACTTGCCTTCATCCAAGCACTCCTCATTTATATCAGGCAAATCGTAATCAGAGAACGAGTCGAAGATCTTCAATTAGGAGTGGAAAGTTACCAGAAGAAGCTCAATCTAACCAAACCAAACATGTTCGATATCCCCGAACTTCAACATCTGCCTCAGTACACCCTGATCAGACATCCTTTCGGGTTCACCTACCGCAGCATTAATGGTCGCAACTGCTTCATGGCTTACACCGAAGTTCAGAAGTTCTGTGATGAAACGTTAAAGTTCGTCAGAGACGGCATCAAAAGCAGAGTAGATGACATTGCTTTGGGTAAATCAAAACGGTGGACTACGACAGAGGTTAGGGATGCCCGCAGATTCATCTCAAGGATCGAAAACTGCTTAAGGCGTAGGGATCAGTTTCGTAGGTTGGAAAGTTATGTGGGAGGCAGACAGAAGTTTCCGGTGTTGACGTTTCAGAGGCCTGAATGGTAGAACATTGTAAGAATTTGATTTTGATTTGTCATACCTATACTTCATAATGGTTTGTGTACGCATTACAGTGCACAACCCGATCTTGTAAAGAAAGGACCCTGAGGTACGCATCAGTGCCTCAATCCTAAATATAAGGAGCGAAGGCTTCTTACTTTTGAGTAGAATTAATCAAACATTTATGATTTTTTCACAATTCTGCTCAAAAGGACAAGTATTTCACCTCAATAAGACCTAATCACTTGTTGAGGGGGAGCACTTGTCAATACAAAATACTTTGCCCTATATCAAAAGTTCTTGGTGAATCTCCCCTTAAGACTCAAAAAGCATATTTTAATCTTAAAGTTTGTCAAAAACACCATTTTATATGCTATTTTTGAGGGGGAGAAAATGAAAAAGTGATTAAAATATACGAAGTCAAAGCTAAAAAGTTGTATCATGTGCGAGCTAGACTCAGTAATGACCCAGGAATTGACGAGACAACAAAAGTTAGTAACATCGAAAAGACTTATCCTCGACGGGTAATAACATCAAGTTAGTTACTAGAGCTAGTTGTCACCTAAAAGCTGACAATGGAACTCTTTAACTAACCACGTAAGCGTGTCTCGAAAAGGATATGTCTTAGTAGAAATGTACCGTCTCGAGAAACTTTCTGTGAACTTGATCAGGCCGGGTAATAACTTCAAGCTAGTTTAACTAGTGATGTAAGCGTGTCTCGAATCGGTCTTGTTCACGGAAAGTGGATCAATTCAAAAGTGCTTGCTCCTCCCGCATGTGCAAATTTATTAAACACTTATGAGCACATGTGCAGGGGGAGCCCTTCAAAAGTGTACACAAAACTCTCAAAGTGTTAACCAAAATATTTGATTATTACAAACACTTTGAGAGATTTTCAATCAAAGGCTTCTTGGCTACTGTCGGAGTTATAAGGTGATTAAGATAGGAATATCCGTCCTATGATCCGCCAGAGCCGGAGGGATCTACCCAAGGACATCTCCCATAGTTAGAATTAGAAGTCCTTAGGTATGATACGAAAAAAGGAGAAATGAATGAAAGGGAAAGAAGGAGTTGAAGAATTAAAAAGAAAAGCAAAGAAAAGGGTGAAAAGAAATAGCCCTCCATATGTTCAACCTTAGGGCAGACACCGGTTTCAATACGTATGCTACTGGCTGTTGCAAAAGACAACACCGGTATTGAAGATTAAGTCGTCATGGACCCAGTGACGCAATGCACTAAACCTTCCTAACCACTCAAGTTCTCTTAAAAGGACTTGTTTCATTCTCACGGGGAACCCGCATAACCTATCGACCTATCTCTTAGAGACGGTTGATATTGAAGCAGGAGACCCCTCCCCAGTCTCCGGATAGGAAACCTAGGTGTGCACTAATAGAGTCTAGAGCCTTGAGATACAACAAAGATCTCTTAGGAACACTTAGTCTTTCTACAGCTGGTGTTCTACATCAATGGGCATCAGTTGTAAACTATCGAGTCCTTCGCAGATCTTAGCAATCTGCCGAGAACGTTTATGAGAGGATTACTTAAGTATTTCTCAATGATTGAACGGAAATCCTGCCAGGGTCAACATCAAACAGCCCTGACAGCAGGTCACTTCGGTAACCCCACAAGGGTTACGCTTAGTGTTTGCGGTGGTTCCATAGCAATCTACAGTCGTGGAGTGATCCCCAGCGACTCACCCAGTCATTGAGCTACTTAGTAGGTCTCGTAAGCTCCTTCGGGAGTATCTGATATGGGAACGGCCTGGATAAGGATTAGAAGGAGTCTTCACACTATGCTGTTGATGAGCTCTAATTCCTTATCCGTAAGTACCGGTTGTTTTATTGCTAACTGTTTACTCGCAGGTACCTCATTTCCATGATGGTAGATTCCAACATGCTCATACATACATCTTGAAGTCAAAGAAAGCTCCCCCAAAAGATCTTAACAACACAAAGTTCAAAGAAAGATTCTACAACAATAAGAAGAATCTACAAAGTATAATGACAAAGATCTCAAAGCATGAAAAGGAACTTCTTGTTCGTAAAAGTCAAAGTCCAAAGATGTATGAGTATGTTGGAATGGCGGACAACCACCACAGACGCAGGAGTGACAAACGGCAGACAACTTCATAACTTAATTACTACATCATCACCAAAGAACAAAAACAAAGGGCAACGTACTTTCATTATCATTCACTCATTTTGAAGACGTCTAGAGTTTTACATGTCACAAGTCAACGACTAAGATGAAGACGTCAAGCAACTGTGATGACCGACCCTTAGAGGGAGATTGTTGGGATCATACTTTAGTATTTAGTCAAGTCTCGGTCATTACATTTTGTAATAGGCTGCTTAAGTATTATTTATCATTATTGTTTAAGTTAATGGGCAACATGTAAAAGCCCATAAGGCCTTAAAGCCCACGAAATTAAGGATAAGGGAGGAAGGGAGTGTTGCCCTAACTCCTCCCTTATAAATAGAAGGCTTATGTAAACATTTCATTTGTTGGTTATTTGATTATCTTAAGGAAACTCTTGCACTTTCACCTTTCATATTGTCTCATAATCAACCAATCTCTTTTCTCATCTTATTTCTTCCTATATCATACTTGTGTTTACTAAATGGTGACCTAACAGTTGTACCCCCTCATCTCTATCAAATGAGGTGAGGGGATGCTATTTTGTACATTCATTCTTACTTAATCGTTAATTAATACAATGTCACGTTTGGGGTCACATTGCGGTTACTTTGAGTCAATATAGCGCTAGCCTACAAGGTTGTTGGAGGTTTTATCTAACAATTGGTATCAGAGCCAAGGCGACGGTGGTTTCTTGAAGCTAGGTCAACTCAAAGGTGTACAATCCCAACAACTAGTATTTTCTCTTTTTGGTTCGTCAATTTCTGAGCAGTACTAGGAGATTTGACGTTACAGGTTCATTAACTGTTGGATCTTTGTGAAATTCGAGTCGTAGGTCGAAGACACATAGATCTAGGATCTCACTGGAGGGATCTTCAATAGGAGGTTCTTAAAGAGGTACAAGTGGTCGAAGTTGTTGATTCATAATTTGCAAGTTTTATTCAAAGAAGATTTCGATCAAGGGTTTGAAGACTTAAAATTATTGAGTTTTTGCAAGAGTCTTGGGGTTTATCAAGGTTGGTATTGCAAAGGTTTAGTTAGACAAGGTTCAAGCTTCAAAAGGGTTTGTACAAGCTTGAATATTTAAGCTTCAAGGTGTTGTTTTTGAGGTTCTAGAGGCAATTGAGTTGAAGGGTAAAAGGCCTTCAAGATTTAGTTGATTATCTAGGATCTTGAATCGCTGAAGTTTGAAGGTATCCACGATTTCTTGAAATTCATGGCTTGATGATTCATGGAAAACAAGCAAGGTCTAGTTTTGTCTTGGGTATAAAGAAAAGTGATTAATTGGAGTACAAGGTATATCAAGGTTGTATACTTGAGGTGGAAAGATCGAAGCTTTAGGGTTTTCTAAAGGTTAGTAGATCAATCTTTACAAGAAAGTGGGTTCAACACATGATTTGTGAGGTTTATTAAAAAAGTTGAGTCTTTAGGGTTTCTAAAAGGTTAAATCAACTTGACAATGCTAAAGCAAGGTTTGAATAAGAATGGCTAGTACGAGTGCTAGGTTTAACATCGAAAATCTCAATGCGTTTATGTACGAAAGCATGTAGGTTCTAAACAAGTTAGAGGTCAAGCAACTTGGTCATGGTGTTAAAATAGGAATTCATGAAGTACATGTTCAAAAGCATGTTCTGTTTGAGATGGAACTACAGGGAGCTCAGGAAAATTGTGAAGCCGAGGTTATTCGGGATAGTAACGATGATTCTGCAGTGGGTCAAAGAGATTTGTCGGTTAAACAACTTGAAGGAAAGACAAACGCAAACTGCATGGCAAATGAGTATGTACACCTTTGTACAAACGTAGGACAAACATTATGAAAGCCGAAGCACCTGGTCAAGAATGTGCAGAGGGTAATTTTGCTGAAAGGAAGAAGGTGAAGAGGTCTAAGGAAGTTGCTTTGGATATTTACTAAGGTGCAATGCATGTTAACAAGATGGTATGTGGTTCGATGTTTCAACATTGGATGGAGATACAGAGTATCGATATAGACTAACAATTACTTCTGAGGTGGAAATTGTTAGGATATAATACTCCCTCCATCCCAAAATTTAAGTCCAGTTTGACTTTTTGAATCTAATTTTGACTTTAAATATTTTTGCTTGTGTTACATAATACTTGATGCAAAATATATAAATGGATTGAGTTTTAAATATATTTTCATATGATATAATTTTCATCAAGTATTATATAATAAAAATTAAAATATTTATGGTCAAAGTTTGATTTAAAAAGTCAACATGGACTTAAATTTTGGGACGGATGTAGTAGTAATTTTTAGTGAGATAAAGTGTAACTAGTATATCTATATGAATTTAATTGTAGTTAAATAGAGTTAGAGTTATATTTAAAATTATGATTGTTTGGTGTGCAAGTCAGATTATGATACTATTTAAAAGTAGAGTTAGATTTATATTTAATTCCATGAGAATAAAATGCTAGTTTGTACATTTTTTCTTACTTATTCGTTAATTAATACAAAAATGTAACATTTGAAACCACGTGTATAGTTACTTTGAATCATTATTTCGCCCTAACTATAAAGTTTGCCGTTTTCTTATCCTAACAATTAATATGATGGACCTAAGGTTTCGACTTCACATGGATGTCATGTGATTATGTGATTGTGCCTTTATGAGTGGTGCCGAAAGCTCGAGATCGTTGTGATATATAAAAAAAGTGTGACATAAACTATTGGTTGGTACTTGGACACATGGTAATACCTGTAAAATTCTTTGCCAAATTTGTAGTCATATCCAAGTTAGATCGATTTTCGTTTATGAACTTCTTTAAAGACCCAGACAAATTAATATTGTCACCAGAAGCATGGTAATAATAATATATATATATATCTATTACATAACATTGCATAAATGCCCAAGCACTCTTTTAATTTTCATGCCCTTAGGACACTGGCAGTCATGCTTCCGAAAACATCCATACCTCTGAAATCCACCAATAATATCATTCCACCTCATTTCACCTCATTCATACTTTATCCATACCTCCCAACCCCATTTTAATGGCAATCATGCCTTTTTCATACCTCCCAACTTTTTTTTTAATTAATTAAATTAAACAATTTAATTAAAACATAAATATTTCATTAATAACTAAAATAAAATTACATAATACTTAAAAAAAAAATATAACTAAAAGAAAATTACATTATTAAAAAAAAAAATGAAATAACTAATCATCGAGATATGTTAAGTTTTGAGCATCTACGTGGTCTGTAAGATCATATAGGAGTCGGTAATGCATTTGTTCGTCGATTAACTCCGGTAATACAGTATCGTCATAAACTGGCGCGACTGGCGGATCCATTATATGAACCGGTGATATTGCCATCCCATCGTCTTTTAAAATCATATTGTGAAATATGATACACGTATAAACGATTTGTCGAATCTTTTCAACCGACATTGCCCGGAGAGGACGAGCAAGAATCACCTCGCTTATATTGACCTTTCAAATGTCTAGGACAATTACGCCAATGAAAATGGGTACAATCAATGCTACCAAGCATTCCAGGAATGTGATGTTGATCTTCATGGAACTCGTATAAGCGTGCAATGTCATGGGATGTAGGCCTACGTAAGAACTCTCGACCATATAATTGAATAATCGCTTGGCAAAAATATCAAGGCATTCTCCTATAAAAAAATTAATAACAATAACTTAAAAAAATATATATATAACGCTAACTTTATAAAAAAATAAATAACAATAACATAAAAAGATATATATAACGCTAACTTTATAAAAAAATAAATAACAATAACATAAAAAAAAATATATAACGCTAACTTTATAAAAAAATTAATAACAATAAGTTTAAAAAATATTTCACCTGACGTTCGGCGCGCCATGTTTAAATAGTCATCAAATCTATCTGGAGGTTCACCCGTTGCGAGTTGCCTAATGGCCGATGTGCATTTTTGTAATGCCGTGAAACTTTTTTTTCCCCTCGCATCTAAGCCCTCTTGAAACCATTCGAAATTCGCTTCAACATCAGCAACAACTCTTAAAAACAAGCTTTTATTCATACGAAACCGTTCACGAAAACGTTCGTCGTTAAACTTTGGACGTTCAACGAAATAATCATTCATAAGGGTTCGTAAAGCTTGTTCACGAAAACGAGTTACATACTCTCGACTTTCGGTAGAGCTTGCCGTGTCGTCAATTGCATCGTACGCGGCTAATAAGGTTTCTAGGGTGCTACCGGATGGCACTAGTTCGGACAATTCGCCGGAGGGACTCACTAATGATTCGGACGAAGAAGAAGACATTGTAAGAATATGTGAATTTTGTATATGTGAATTGGATTATTTGTGATAAAAATGTATGTGTTTGTTGAATATATATAGGGGATTTTTTTTTTTTTTTTTTTTTTTTTTTTTTTTTTTGGCCCAATACACGCTCCATTCCATCCCAACGTCTATTTCATTTAAAGCATCAACGGTAACATTTTGCATAGGAATTCCCATGCTTCGGAGGCAAAAATTGCCGCTCATCTCTTGCCGCTAGCCTTGCCGGTGGGGTGGCGGCGGTGTTTGCCGCCGGCATGGCCTTGCCGGTGAGCCATGCCGCCCGCACTGCCACCCTTCTTAAAAAACTTTCAACAAAGCCCTTTCAATGTACTTTTTATACTTTCCTTCTTACCTGTCACGCCCCTAAGCATATTAAAATATCGACATCTGTAAACCTATTGGAATTATAGTTCATATTTCTTTTTTAAGATGTTTTAAAATAATTATTCACTTTCCTTTTTAAGTAAAAATTAGAGAATTTAGCAATGGAATCCTGACAATAATTTTAAGACGAGCGATTACATTTTACCTTCTAAAAATTATACACGGATGCATCATTATCTTCATTTGAAGTGTTTAATACTATTTATTCTTGTTTGTAAGACAATTTTAAGTTTTGTTGTATTTTCCGTTTTTTCTCAACATTTTAGAAAGATGTATCCGATATCATGAATATGTAATCGTAATATTTTTTTTTGGTTAATACAAAGATTTTCTTGATGTTTAGTGTTTTGTGATTATAAATGTTTCTTAGATATAAAAATATAAATGAAGTAGCGACTACTTAAAACCTAACTTTCGATTACGGATAACGATCAACATTACGTAAAAGAAGAACCCTAAAATACATCGATGTTTACATACCCGCAAAATACATAAGAATTCACCAATAAATTCAACAAAGCAAGATTGACTAAAATAAATCACAAGTTTCATAGATAAGAATCACAGTTTTGTTGAATCTCCACTTTAAGATGTTCACATGTTCAATCTCCACTTGAAGACTTGCAATCTTATCCTCAAGACGATATGATAACGCTTTGCCTTGTACAATTCATTAAATTCAGTAAAAAAAAATCATAAATTTCGTCCAAAATACCTTTAGGGTTTGAAATACGATGATATTTTTTCACTGAAAAAAAAACGAGAGTAGAAAGGAGCTATCAAGAAACGTACTGGTTGTTGTGGTAGTGTGGGTACATCAACTGGTGACGGTGGTGGATGTCCAACAATAAACGACGATGGTTCTAATGGCGAGTGAGGTAGTGGTGATTCAACCCTTAAACGTTTATGTGATTCCATTGCTTGATGAAATCACATTGAATGCTGTTATGCAGTATAAATAATAGACGGGGTCTCCAATATACCTTGCCAAATCAACATAACGATATCAGATCGTCGTGTATCGCATTGAATCGCTATCATTGTATGATTTTACAATACCAGTAAACATATATGTGGTTATTTTCCCTACGGTAAATGTAATAGTTACACCAACAAATGTACGTCATCATTCGGCTATCTTATTATCTTTAATGATTTAACTATTAAGAAGACATGAACCCAAATCCAAACCATTAAACCAATTCCTTATTCGGCTTTTTATCCAAAAACCAAACCAAAACCGAAAAAACCAATCCAAATAGTCCACTAACAATTGGATTAGGCGGGTTAATCGGTTTAATATGAATAATAAACACCCCTACTAACAACTTAATGAAACTTTAGGTTAGTCACTTATATTTAATTGGGAAAAAGTTATAAATACATAATGTACTTAAAAAAAAAAACTCATTATGCATCCTGAACTTTACATATTGTCATTATACACAACATTTTTTATTTTATTTTGTTATTTACTGACGTGGATGCCATGTCGGATTGCCAACGTGGACAAAAACCCAAACCACCCTTTTAAACCCGTTTAAACCCGATTTTGCTCATCCCCCTTTTATTTCACACAAACCCTAATCAAATTAACATCACAAACCCTAATTAAATGATTGGAATTAGATCTCAATGTCGACGACCAGTTCATCATCTGTTAACGGACGTCGTGTGCTACTAACTCAATGTAAGTGTAACAGACCACTTGCAAGGTGAACTGCTTGGACTCCCAATAATCCAGGGCGAAGGTTTCTTAATTGTCGTTATTCAAATGTAAGTTATATGATTACTTACTAATTAATCAACTTTTACCCAAATGTGGATAGATTAGGGTTCCAAATATGATTTTTTTTTTTTAATTTTTTCAGATCCATGGTCAAGTTCAATGCAATGCCTTTTATTGGATTGATCCTGAGATTAACAGTCCATGGTATAAAGCTCAGTTGTTTGAGCTTTACCTAACTTTGCATCCTGAATAAAGGGCATTGTATGCTGCTCAAATAACTGTTCAGGATCAACTTGAGAGTTTGGAACATGAATTTGAAGTATATCAGAATCACATGGACTTGAGGATACAAAACTTGGAGTTGGAACTTATCAAAAGCAAGAAGAAAGCTGCCATGTTGTTGAAGTGTCTGTTTGGTTTGGTTATCTTGTCTGTGTTTCTGTTGGTGCATTAGAGGTGTGGTTGTCAATGTAATGGTTCTTTTGCTGTCTGTTGCTAGGTTATGGTTGATGTTTTAATGGTCTGTTAGGTTGTAAGGTTATTAGGATGGTGTAAGGTAAGGTAGGTTGTAAGGTAGTAGATGAAAGATGCAGTACAACATTTTCTGTTTTGTAATGGATGGTGTAACTTTGGTTGTTGAAATGAATGAAAATGCATGTTGCTATGTTTTATATATACATACCAAATTGCAGACATATTGGTCCACAAAACAACAATAATGCAGCAATAATAAGTGAATGTGGTCTCCACTAACAATGACAATGACATACCAATGCATTGATCAATTCAAAATGGGTCAAAAAAGGGTAATAAACAATGACACAGACAACACTAAAGGTATAAAAGATTATGCATTAATAACAAAAGGCATGTGGCCAATGTCAAGTTCACAAAATGTGTGCCTATTCAGTCAATGCACACCCATCCACATAACCTAAACCTTATCATAATCTATTACAAAAGTAAATGTCTTGAAAATACTACTAAGTTTACAACAGAAGCAGAATCATTCAAATACACCTAAAACTACAACCATTAGTCAACAGAGAATGCCTTTTCTGGTGTAGAACATGTGCCAAATTCATCAAAGGTAAATTTCTTGTACTGGTTGGCAATTCTCTCAGATCTACCCCTGTTTTTGTAGTAGATTCTTCCATATGATGGTGTTTCAGCTTTAGGTTT
This sequence comes from Artemisia argyi, assembly GCA_030686995.1. Lineage (NCBI taxonomy): Eukaryota > Viridiplantae > Streptophyta > Magnoliopsida > Asterales > Asteraceae > Artemisia > Artemisia argyi. Next base: position 67,295,410 of record CM060680.1, read on the forward strand.
TCTACCCCTTTTCTTGCCTTTATACTTCTGTCCATCCTCTGGTGCATCAGGTATGGTTGCAGCTTCTTTTCCCTTGTTCTTTTGATTATCTGCATCTAGATCTTGAACAACTCCTTGATCTGCAACTTGATCTGGCTCAGGTATGGCTGCAGCTTCTTTCCCCTTGTTCTTTGATGAATTCTCTGCAACTTGACTGTTCTGGGTAGGAACCTCATTTATAACATATTTCTTTTGTTTAGGGAACACAGGTGCTTGTTGAGGAATTACCATGTTGGGTGGTATAGATGCATTGAATTCAACAATTCTTTTCATGTTCTCTTCATAATCTTCACAGTACTCAGGAAACTCTTGTGAATAAATTTCCCAAGTCAAGTCAGCAATATCATTTGCTTCCCACATAAACCTTAATCTTTGTTGTTCTTCCTCTTCAGCCTTATCAGCAATCTCTTTCTCCCTTAAAGCTTCAAGATCCATATTCTCCTCATGTTTCTGTTGCATAACAACAAACACAACATAAATTAACAAGAATGTTGGCTATGTTATAAAAATGTACTGGATATAGGTGATAGTATGTTACCTTTGGAGAGATATAAGGCTCATTATTGTTTGTTGAACCAACAAACCTAGTTTTTTGGGTACCAGAAGTACTCCCTTTCTTAGATGCCATACCTTTCTTGTTACCAGAATTACTAAGTCCCTTTGATCCCACACCTCTCCTCTTACCAGGTTTTGGAATTACAGGATCAACACTGAAAGCAGGCATTTGTTCAGAAAAGGTTTCAGGTGGAGCATTTGTATTTTCTGTGTTTGATTCTTGTTCCTGACCCATTGTGTTTGAAGACTGTCCATAAAAGTTAGCAGGTTTGGGTTTTGGTGGATTATTACATGTCTTCTTATTGTGCCCTGCTTCCCAACACCTATTACAATGCATTACCCTCCCTGTCCTGCTTATTGCATGATCATTCTCAATTGGATGCCTTATCCTTTTTCTCCTTGGCCTACCCGGCATTTTCCTCTCAACTGGTGGTAAAGGTTTGGGAAAGCTAGTAGGCTTCCAATATCTAGAGCCAAGTACATGTCTACTAGACCTCCTTCATGATCAAACAATGTACACTGTTTCGCCCTTTTACATTGTCCAAGACTTACCTCAATCCTATATTTCTCCTTAATTGAATTTTGCATATACTTGTAAGTTAACCATGGATTGTCTATTATCTCCCTTGCATAATGATGAGCTATCCACTTATAAGTCACCAAAGATCCCAATGAATAATTTCTACAACATTTATGATCAGGTTACAAAGTCTTAATTTGAAAAGACTTCTCGGTACTCATCCAACTAGCCCATAGTCTGAATGTGCAATCCCCCTGGTTTACAAGCCTTTCTTTCTCTTCCTTTTTATTTTTTGCTCATCTCTCTGTTGTTTGCTTGCTTATTTTACTAGCCTCTGAATCACCCTCACCAGCTTTACTACTCTCAGCCTCATCCCTAGTGTCCATTTTCCCCCTTTTACCAACACATTTTCCTAAACTTACATCTCTACCACAATACACAAGCAACTAATGGCTATCATTTTGCATGTACCAAAGCTGGTATCCACCTGCAACACCATAATTTGCTAAGCATTGCTTAAGTTGAGTGGGAGACTCAAACCTCATACCTAAAAATGGTTTACATTCATCCCAGGGTGTCTGTGTGTCAAAAGCAGGATATTGAACACCTTTTTTGGCCTTATACTTATTCTCTATTATATCATTCTCTGGGTCATCAACATCTAGCATATACCTACCATTTAAATTAGGTATAGGATCATCAATAAAACCAATGAACTTACCATCCCCAACTAGCTTATTCAACCATGGATCATCATTAGAAATTTTGGGGATTTGGACCTCTTCCTCACCCTCTGTTTGAAAATCCACAAAATCCTTAACATCATCTAAGTTTTCTTGTTTGTCACTATCAGAGAAGTCACTGTCACTATCTATACTAACCAAATTATCATTTTTTACCATTTCCATAACATTATAACCATTATGCTCAGAATATAAGTCCATCTTACAATCATTTTCAATGGCTGCTATAACAAACTCAGCTAAATGTTCATCTGTTTTAAGCTCTTTCAGACCTATATTTAGTGGGACACCAGGTTTAATGTAGTAAAAGGACTGAGGAGACACAAGTACTAGTCTGCGCATAAGGGAAAAGACTCACTAAATATTAGCCCTTGGAAATCAATGTCTTCAATTAAACGATGGTCGCCTTCCAGATACTGAAGTGGGTTAGTCACGAAACACCATCGTGGTAAAGGTTGATGGTGAAATTAACCATCTTTCACCAGATCTGCAAAATTAGGGTTTCATATAAAAATTAGGGGTTTAAAATTTTAGCATTTACAAGACCAATTAACAACTATAAAATGATAAATACATGTTTATATCAACATACCTTTAAGCAATCGAAGCCAACTTTGACAGATTTACTAGATATGTAAATTAGGGTTTCGTGTGTTTTTAATTAGCAGGAAATGATAGTTAGTGTGATTATATAGGGTCTTTGTCCACGCTGGCAAGCATACCTGGCATCCACGTAGATAAATTACAATTTATAAAAATGGAAATTGCATTCCACGACAGTAAATAACAAAATAAAATGAAAAATGCTATGTATAATGACAATATGTAGAGTTCAGGATGCATAATGAGTTTTTTTTAAAGTACATTATGTATTTATAACTTTTTCCCTATTTAATTCTCTTGTAATTAACATAAAAAAACTTAGCCTAAAAGTCATATACTTGTTATTTATTATTTGTATTATATATACAACATCTATACTACATTATAATGTATTTGGTACTATTAAAAATGCTTAAAATTCAGACTTTTTTCTTGCTTATTATGGAAAGATTTTAAAATTAATTTGTTAGGAAGCAAGTTGGTTAGATTGTTTGTTGGTTGTTCAAACTAAAATTATTTGGCTTAACCATGTATAATATCTCTATTTATAAAGCATGAAGACAACTAAACGTGTAACCAAATAACACAAAATATAATCACACGGTACTTACCGCTGCATTGCGCGAGTACCGTTCTAGTATACCTATATTACAATTAGTGTCTCAACACTTATTTGTGTGTGGCTGCGCATGCTCCTATATAACGCTAATATGTCATGTCGTATAGTTTTAACTGATAAAAGATGAAAAAATGAGATACAATTCAGTAAGGGAGTTATTATGCAGGAATTGGTAATAAAGGTTCACAGAATAAACCTTTAAACTAAATATAAGAATTCATAGAGGTAAGATTTCATCGCTAAGATGTTAACTTGCATTCCATTATGGTTCTTACATTAACGATAGATATTGGGCATTGTTTGTTCCTCTCCATGGTGGATAACAAACTTAGAGCACAAAAACGATTGTGACTTATATAACTTCTAACAAAGTTACAGCACTAGAAAGATTGCGGCTTGTATAACTTGTAAACAGTTATACCCGAAATATTAAGATGCCTCCCAATTGATCCAGTATCTTCACCCGAAATGATCCTTGTTGTGGAATGTTTCACATCTCACACTTTTCTTCTTGAACAAAAACAAAACAACACCAGATTAGAATTATGAAAAGGAAACAAGCTAGAAATGGGTTCCAGAGTCTCACCTGCTGTTATCGTCTTTTTTTGATTCGGTGCTCCAAACTATGTCTTTCAATCCCGAGGAGAAGTTTTTGTAGAACTGCCATTTATTGAATCACAAAGCAAGAAAATGATCAAACAGATGTTTTTAGCAGGTCAAATGGGTAAAATTTAAAAATTAGCTAAGCTGGGTCAAACAGGTCAAAAGTCGTCTAGAGTGTATTCAAGATCAAAAAAACCGTCTAAATCCTCTTAAAAGAAGTTAGATTCTTATTTATAACAATATATTTTTCTAAGTCATGTTTAACATATTTAATTTAACCTATCACCCGCAAATTTCGCCACCTCTTGTAGATGTCTAGGGACTAACTCACTAAGGGAGTATCTAGTTTAATACTTACGTTGTGAAATTCCAGTGTGTCGCCACCAGTTTTCCTGAGTTCCACCATGTGTAGCGAGGGGGCTACTTCAAAAACCTACATGAAAATTTGGTTACTAAAACTTAAATACCAGAAGCTTATACGTAGCAACTTCACCACAAATCAGATCATACCTCTGTAGCCACAGCAAGGTGACCCTTTCTTCCAGTTTTGTCACCTTGTAATTTCATCTGTAGGTATTAACATGATGTAAATAATATTAGGACAATAGGACCACAATATGTAAACTCCATATGTTAGCATGTTAGTTGTATGAATATTTTACCTTATAATTTCGCTTGTGAACGTTGAAACCCATGGGTTTTGCAGTTTCCTCGATTTTAGACATGATTTCGTTAGCAGGGCACAATGAAGCAAAACTTGTTTCCCTCTTTACAATAATACCCTGTAATGTAATATCAGAACAGATTAGTACTACTTTTGGGCTTCTTGGTTGCATAATCTATTTTTGTTTTACATTTCGTTTGGAGCAAGACTAGAAGAACTTTGACATACCTTCTGCTTCTCAAACATATTTTCTAGACTGAAACTATGTGATCTCGATATCAACTCAAAGGCATTCATAGATTCAGGTTTTTCTTTTTTTTCTGTAACAAGATGTTCCTGAAAACATATAAATATGAATATAAGAATGCATTCGTAGCCTCAAGGACACAGTCACATATACATTATCTTTCTACGAAAAAGAGAACAAGAAGTGAATAGCTAACCTTAGATTCGTTAAAGACAGCATCTACATCATCAAGGTTCACATCATCGTCCTGCTCAAAATGCGGCGGTTTATACCCTTTCATGAACCAATCATTTTCCAAGATTTCAGGAATAGTTATTCTCTGAAATTAACCAAGGGCGTGGCAATTATATGTCAGTTTCATCACAAGAATAGAATTTCATAATATGTTAAATATCCAAAACATAAATAAAGCAACTCACAGTGAGGGGGTTCGGATCAAGAATTCTTGTTAACAATTTCTTTGCACCAGGTGAAAACCATGGTGGGCATCTATAGTCAGCCTTTTCGATCTGATCAATAACAGTTTTTTACAAGTTACATTATGCATCAAGGGATGGACCAATTATGTAGAAGTGCATGTAAGTATTGAACTTACTCTCCTATACAAACTCATGAGGTTTGCCTCATCGAACGGTAAGTATCCTGCCATAAGTACGAAAAGGATAACCCCACATGACCATATGTCAGACGCTGCACCATTATAACCCTTTACTGTGAGAACCTGATACAAACATTTCACTCATATTATTAAGTAAATCTTCACGATGAAATCTGCAAAGACTGAAGATGCAGCATTTTTACCTCCGGAGCGACATAGTTTGGAGTCCCACAGGCTGTATGTAACATCCCATTTTCCTAAATTCAAGTATATTTTTAGTAAGAAACATAAAACTGTACACAATAAATAAACATTGCAAGTAACATACTCCTTGCTGAGACAATCCGAAGTCTGAAACTTTTAAAACACCACATGAATCCAAGAGCAGATTTTCAGGCTGCAATAAAAACGAGGGGTACAAGCATAAGTTCAGTTTGTAGAAAACAGGATGAAATTTTATTGTTGCTTATAAGTTCTGTCAAGAAAACATGGTGAACTTCTATTGTTTCTTTAATATTAAAGATGGCATCTTTTGTGAGTAAGAATTTAAATAATATTTGACATCTTTCGGGTTTGCTTATTTTAACTGATCATCAATTTCATACTGCCTTTTGAACTAAAAACAATTTCATACTGCTAATACAGTATAGTTTATACAGTATATTTTACTAAGAAAAGAAGATAAGAAGTTTCAATAAGCAAACTCAAACACCATCAAGATTTTTTATGATCTTAATGATAATAACATGAATAGTGACAATGATGAACATTTAAGATGAACCTTTAGATCTCTGTGATACACGCCTCTACTATGGCAGTAATCTACAGCGTTAATAAGTTGCTGAAAGTATCTTCGCGCCTCATCTTCTTTGAGTCGTCCATGTTTCGCCTGTAATATCATAGAAATAAGAAAATGTTCCACAGAACTCAATAATTGAAGCATCTACAAAAAGTATTCCTGAATTTCCCTTTCTTTTGTTATGAAAAAACAAGAAATACATTAGCACAACCGCTCATGTTACTGATTATATTGCAAGTAGACCAGAATGACCTTGTGACTAAAAGTATAAGCAAATACTTACAATTTGATCGAAAAGCTCGCCTCCATCAACATACTCTAGAACAATATAGATCTTTGTTTTGCTTGCCATAACCTATTAAGAGGACAAGAAAATAATAACCGATCTATGTTAGAGAATGGACATATGTAATTAGTACTTCCACCGAAAACAGTTAGAAGATTTTGGTGATAATTGTATCAAAATTAAAGCACATTGTGACACTTATTTTCTACATTCAACATTTTGAAGTTGTTATTTCTGTCACATTGTGTTAGTATTGACCTCCAATCCTTAATTATAAAACCGCAACTTATACTACATGTTCCTGCTTGTGTAAATACAGTTGATTAGAACATACCAAAAAAATGTCAAAATCATGTGTTTTATCAAAAACAATAATATACATTTGTAAAAAGAATCCTAAACATCCTTAAAAATACAAACCTTGCAAAAGTTGAAGTGGCATGGTATCAATATTTAACAGGGTGTGGGATGCATATTAAAACTGTCTAGCTAGTTATTGTTTCTTGAAATAACTAGCATAAGCAACTCGATCTAATATGCTTATTCAAACCGCTTATTTCTATCAAATATACAATCCGGATCGGATAAGAAATCCCAAACACCCTCATTGCTTCTTATCAAAATGCGCGATAAACCATATAAATCCAAAACTTAAAGCAATCATTACAGAATGATAAACAACAAAAATTATTATTGAGGTTGTTATATAAATTGCTGTATTATTTCTTTATTATAATTTTTTTTGTACATGAATAATTAAGTAGCATTGACCAGGTATCCTTAACTAACTAGCAATAATTTATACAATTATGAGAATATATGAAGAGATATCATTATCACACTTACAACAATAATAATCTAATTGAATAGGGATTCAATCATATTTCATAAGTGATGACCCCATTATATTCTAATGTTGCCTTTTAAAAAAAGTACTTGATATTAAGCAAATTCATGCATGGTGCTTATTCAGTCACAAATAACAGTTTCTAAAACAATCGAAAACAAAAACTTCTTATATATAGTGTATCTTAACACATTAAACCATAAAATGATTAAATCACTATTGGATCGAAACAATGGCGGACTCATACTAAAAGTTACCAAATTTATTTCACTGAAAGTTAAAAGAAAGACTTGTAACAAACAACTTTTGGACAAGGTGCATTCGACAAAATTTTACACCACGGAGGAAAAATCTATGTGGTTCACGGTAACCAGAACACCCCTCGGTCCCCCCTTGATCAAAACATGATGATACACAACTAAACATACCTCAAACAAATTCAGAACATTTGGATGCTTGATTAACTTCATGGTCGATATTTCTCGTTTCATCTAACATTAATAAACAAAAACAATATCAGCAAGCAAACTACTAGAAAAACAGACTTACTATATTTAGAAACACACTAGATTAAGTGAAGAAAAACACATACTTGCTCAACCATCTTATGTTTAAGAATACGATCACGATCAATAACTTTAATAGCAACCGGATCACCAGTAACAAGGTTTCTTGCAAATTTAACTTTAGCAAAGCTACCTTCACCTAAAGTCTTGCCAACTTCGTAATTCCCGACTCGTGTAGTCGTTCTCCTCTTTACGGCACCCGAACTCATTATCAAAGAGTAGTACTAGATTGTTGTTTCGTTTGAAATGATAAGATTATTTTTAGAAAGTTTGTTTTTCAGTTGGGTACGTAGCAAAGTTACAAAGAAATACGGAGTAATAGAGGGAAAGAAGAGGACGTAAGTGAGTATGGATATATAGGGTTTGAAAAGTGGGTCCCACACGGATCGTACGCGATAGACTGACCGTACCCCATACCTCGGTGTGCTAAAAAAATCATTCAACTATTTTTAATATTAAAGAGATAATATATAAAATCTATTTACTGTATCAATAACTACCGGGATCATTTTACATGTTGGTGAAAATATTAAATATTAACTATAAGATGAGGTTGAAAATTAAATATTTGTAGAGACGCATGTGCATTTTTATGTTCTCTTACAACTCTATAAATGAATGAGCAAGTGGGAAACACATTATTAATTATTGTTAAGGTTATCAAGAACGTGGAATTTTATTATTTATTTATTTTAAAGAAAAACAACAACATCATAGAACCCGCAACAGGTATAAAAATACAAAAATCCGTCATCTCACCACAGTTAATCAAACAAATTAAATGAAGAAAGGACCCAAGAGTTCAACAGTAAAAATACACGAAGGACCAAAAATGATCCAAACATAACTAATTCCTAAAACTTCGTGGAAGTTTCTTTTGATGTATACGGCTTAGCTAGGTGGCATCTTCGTGGTTTTTGTCGAACTTTTTTCTTGTCACCTCAAGATATTTACTCATTAGGTTTGAATATATATATATATATATATGATTTCTTAGAGACTTTGAGAACACTATATAAACATTAAAACATATAATCGGCCACTATACCATTTTTAGAGATGATTATCTTACAACTTTATATGTCCAAGAATGTTTTTAACTTTTAAGCGATGGGACATTCTAGTCATGGATTTATATATTTTGCTATACTTTTTGACAAGTTTTCTAGGCATGAAGCGATGATCGATGCATTGATATATGAATGGTTTTTGAGTAACATCTTGAACTATTTGGTGACCTAATATATTTTATCCTTCGAAATAATAACATGATTGTTTGGATTATATTATATATAAAAACTGTAATAATGAAGAAAATTGGGTATGCTTAAACCGGTTAAAAATAATATTTAACTGATATGGTTGCTTACTAATAAATGTAAACAGACAATTCAAAGTTTAAGTATATACAGTATCAATTTAAATTCTCCCAAACGCTCTTATGATTTCTTGTCCTAGCTTGTTCATGCCACCTGTAAATCGCCTTTACCACTTAGTATTTTCTTTTTGGTGTCGACTGACGTAATTTCTTTTTGTCTTAAAGTATGAAAAATTTATTTGCGGATGATATTTCTCCGTTTACTTTGTAAAGAAGAAGAGCCACTAGCATGCATGTCAAGTATTATGCATGACATGGTATCACAAGATAATATGTGTATGAATGATGCACATGCATACAATAATACTTAGTAGTAGGACATGGGAATATTTTATTGATATACTAATCAACAAAAACAAAAGACTGATAATAATAATTTTTTTCTGGAACAAGAATTTAATTGATTGATTGGCATGATCCCCATGGCATGTGCGTGGATATGTTATATGTGTCTTGTAGTTCATGTAACATTTGCAACCACCAGTTATTTCATCATTATTTTCTTTTTTATGTAATGAATAAAAATATAAAATTGAAAGGGATGTCCTATGATCAGCTAAAATTTCACAACCATCATTCCAACTTCCAAGTTGTCATTTTTCGTTATATCAGTGACAGACATAGGCCCGATACAAAAATTACTTGGGCCATGCTAGTGGGTTTGGGCTCCAAACCGAGTAATGTCAAACTTTTTAAAGCCTCGGTAACAATTATCTATATGTAAAGGTTTTGCTTCTTTTCTAACTAGTTATAATATCTGTGCACGCACAGGGTTTTTAAATTTTCGTTTTGATTATATTTATTATCGATTAAGAAATGAACCACTTAACATGTTTCAAATAGTTTTACTTAGTGGACTAAAAATAAAAAACTATATGTATATATATGTTATAATCTACCTATTAGTTTAGGAGAATGGTTTTGGATTAAAAATTATATTTTATTATTCAAGCAAAATCACATGATGATACTTGACTTGCATGAGATGTTAGTGATATATGCTTTTAGTTTTGCAAACCCGTGCTATCAATTTACGATGTGTTTTGTAATTGTGGTATTTCTTTTACTTATGTTTTCGTTAATATATGTAGCATATTTAGATAGCTTTAAAGATTGATTCATTTCTTTGATTATGAATAATCATCATACCATGTTTACTAATGTACCTTTTTGTTTGAAAATTTGTATTTTCATAAATTTGTGCTATTTATTTCTCATGTTTGATTATAAAATTACCAAATTAACATAGATGTTTACACTATAATTTCTTTATTACATAAAGAGAAACAAAAAAAAAAAAAAAATGCAATTGGTAGAACTCAAATTTAATCTTACGATTATTTATAATGTATAAGAATAATTTTTCTCTAAACCCGAACTATATAAAGAAATTATTATTACTTGTATAAGTAAATTATAAATGCATAAAAAATGACAGAGTACATCCGTAAGTCTTTTAGGATTGTTTGAATCCTTACCGACCTTTCACTTTAATGCAACTTTCTTCAAAATTGGCCTAAATCATCAAGGTAAAACACACCCATATTTTAGACCGTTGGTTGACACCAATAGTGTTATCAATGACGGTAAACACCTGCTAAGTTTTATTAATTCATTCAAAGACAAATTACACTCCGAAAAGAATTCCTACCATAAAATTCCTCATATAGGCACTAAAACACATATTTGGTACATTAACCTTCTATAACAATCATGTATTGATACTTAATCCTCTTTTAAAAAGCGCACATAACAAATTGCATTACACTTTAGTGTGTGCGATAAGATCATAAAACTGCAAAAACCACTAACATGTTGCATTATAGTGAGGATAACAACCAAGTTAGTCATAACATCAAATCAGAAAACTTCATATTAGAACTAAAGGGGTGTTTGGTTATGCTTATTAAAGGTGCTTATTGGCTTATTCAATTACCATAACACAATAAGTTTATAATAAAGTTATAAGCTTTTTTGAGAAGCTTAGTAAAAAACCCCTGAACTCCCAACTAATTCTATCATAACTTAGTGTGTTTATAGTAAAAACATAAATATTAAGTGTAGAAATTTTCAATAAAACATAAAAAAAAAAGTTTACTAAAAGCTGGTGTGTATAACAAAAAGGTTAAACCATAAAAAATTTTACTAAAAACTATCAGCTAGATAAGGCATAAGCCAAAGTGCTGTTGAGGTCTCTTTCGGATTCTATTCAGAAGCAAAAAGGGGTTTACACATAAATCATAAGTATAGAATAATGGTTGTATCTCACATCCGTGATTACCAAGTCAATAACATTATCGCAGTATAGTAACGTAATCATGTTGTACAAAATGTGCGAGTTTAGTGGCACATAATGAGCATTGATAAAGTTAAACTATGTTCCGTAAAGTTTTTAAAATATTTTTATGGATATCCATATGTAAATTTTAAATAACAATTTCATGAATCGTTGCTATAAGTAGAATCGCGTATATTTATTTTATATCACAGTAACTCATGCTTACCATTTGATATTTATATTCCCGTTACTAATAATTTAGCCGTATTTCAAACCCGTGTACGCATAACTTAAACTTTTAAATAGTAGCATGAGTCCTTATTAAAAAAAAAATTCTAATGTATGAAAGTTTAAAACTAACATTAGTTTAAAAAATATTAACGTATAATAAAACTAATTCGCATATTTACCAAATTTATTTTAATAGATGAAAGTCAAAAAAACTAATACTATCACTCATGTAATTTTAAACAAAGTTAACATTATAAAGTATAAGGGGTATGAAGTGTAAGGGGTTATTTGTTTATTATCTAAAGTTATTAAAAAACATGGAGACTTATAATTTTACACTTAACCACTAAGGTTTTATTAATTACCTCCTCTTTTCTTAAGTTTTTATTTTTATAAATTTGACACATATATTTTTATGTGTTTTTTTATCAATCAAATTCTCCACCAAATTGATTAAAGTTTGACCAAAATCAATTCAATTTTGACTTTTTATTGGCCAATCATATTGCTTGATTTTGCTTATGTGTCAAAATCGAGCTCTCCTATTGGTCCATTTTTTTTTTCAATGAGAAGGGTTTTACAAAAACACTCCAAAATGATGTAATTCTTGTATTATATAAAAGATTATGTTTCGATCGGTTTTTTGTTTCATTTTCCTTTACTTTAACACTATGTTCTTAAGATTAAATTTGAAGAGAAAGGAAAAGAAATGGAGGCGGATAAAAAACTATTTGTGTTCTTGAGATTTGTTTAGAAGAGAAAGGAAAAGAAATGTAAAGAAAAGGAAGGGAAATCCAAGTGTTTTTTGCTCCAAGTCTTTCCCTCCCATATTTAGGCGGATTGTGAAGGAAAGTGTCTATATTGACCAAATTACCTTCTTCTTCTCAACTGCAAATTGTCTTCAATTTCTTCATGTTCATGATATCCGATTGCCACTAAACAAACATTTATTTTTATGATCTTGGTGTCTGCTACAATTTTAGTGACTATAATTTTTTATTTTATTTTATTTATTTATTTATTTATTTTTTTTGTAAATTATAAACGGCTTCACATTCCTTAGGCTTTGTTGTGTTGACCAATGTTTCATTTATCATTTTTAGAATTTTAGATGTACCATTATTATTGTACCCGTAGTTTTTTTGGACCAATTGTTGGTTTAATTGAAAAAAATATAGTATTATGGCCCTCAATTGGGTTAAAATTTTGATACAGATTAGTTGTTGATGCTTTGTTTAAAGGGCATTACCGGTAAACTTTTATGTTTCATTTCTTCCCTTTCTTTTAATTAGTTTCAAACTCAAGAATACAAAATACATTATTATCTTTCTTTCATTTTCTTTCCTTTTCTCTTCTCTTCTCTTCATTCATTTTCTTTCATTTTCCCTCTTACAAAAACTTGAGAACACAGCGTAAGGGTTGATCTATGTAATAGTAAAATATTATATTTTTAATGAGGTACTTGTTAAGTTTTTTGAATATTGTTATGACAAAAGTTACATACGAAACAACAATTATCTAAGGAACAAACCACAAGATTTCAACCATCCATCCTCATTCCATCCAACGGTTTAGATTAATTAACATTTTAAAATAAAAATATATTGAGGGGCATTTTAGTCATTATCTAAAAGTAATAATACATACACCTCCCACTCACCGGTAACCTCCCAAATACACACACTTACACACATTAGATCGAGAGAAAAAACCCAAATCAACTCTCTCTCCAAACCACCACCAAATTCTAATTCTTATAATCAGTCCATTAAAATGGACATGCGAAGTGAAATGGTTTAAATAGATCTATTTTGTTGGAAAATGTAGGTTATGACAATAAATTCTTTCAAATTTTGAAAAGAATCCATGGAAAAACTAGTTAAGAAGTCATTATCAATATGTCGTCTTTTTGGTCTCATTTAACATATAATAATAGTAAAATACTTCTATCTATATAGAAATATGGAACGGATAGTCTACAAAATAGAGACATTTCAATTCATTAGAATTTAGAATTTATTCCTAAAAAGACTATAACTTCTGCAACAGCTCTATCTAAAGGCGATTCATTGGCCAAATCGAATTCATTGCTACTTTTCGATCAAAATAAGCTTCAAGATGAAGATTCTGGTATATTATTAGCTTATTTTGTTTTATTAGTCAGTATATGTTGCTTCATTGCTTATTCTGTTGCTTATTTATTATTATTTTTTGTATAGATGTGAGATGTTGCTTATTTTGATTTTAAAACTTTTTTGGAATGATATGGCTTGGTGATGAGTTGTATGAATCAGTAGATTGAAGTTGTGATGGAATGAGTGTTTGGATTAGCTTATTTTGTGACCGATTAGCTTATTTTGTTGCTTATAGGAATTAGTACATTGAAGTTGTGATGGAATGAATGTTTGGATTAGCTTATTTTTGCTAGTAGATTGAAGTTATGAGATTGATTAGCTTATTTTGTTACTTATAGGAATCAGTAGATTGAAGTTTGTGATTGATTAGCTTGTTTTTTGCTTATTTTTCAGATGTTTGTAACTCTATTGATATATGAAATAGTGAATTTAAGGTCTAGTAGTTAGAATTTTGCTTAGCTAGAATGTTCAATCCCATGTGATTCATTTTGAATCCCATGAGATTCATACAGAATCTCATGTGATTCTTAATGCTTTTTATTGTATAACTAATGCTTACTGTTTTTTAGGTGTTGTTAATGCTTTTGCTAGTGGTTCGCCTAGGAAGAGGTGGATTCCATCGAGTATGCGTCAGTCATTGGGCCAACCTGCCAATCAAGTTTTGAATTCGACGCCATCATCTCAATTTAATCCTAATGAGAAGTCGGCAACTGTTGTTACGGTGAAGGAGCCAGTTGTTGTTCAGGAGAAGAAGAAGGCGCCGGTTGTTGTTCAAGAGAAGGCGCCTAATGTTGTTAAAGTTAAGGCGACAAAAGCGTCGGATGTTGTTACTTATAAGGCAAATGAAAAGGCGCCTGATGTTGTTAAAGTTAAGGCGACGAAAGTGTCGGATGTTGATGTTGTTAAAGTTATTTCGGATGTTGTTATTGATTTGGCAAAGGAGAACGTGCCTGATGTTTTTAAAGTTAGGGCGACGAAAGCGTCGGATGTTGTTACTAATAAGGCAAATGAGAAGGCGCCTGATGTTGTTAAAGTTAAGGCGACAAAAGTGTCGGATGTTGATGTTGTTAAAGTTATTTCGGATGTTGTTATTGATTTGGCAAAGGAGAACGTGCCTGATGTTTTTAAAGTTAGGGCGACGAAAGCGTCGAATGTTGTTACTAATAAGGCAAATGAGAAGGCGCCTGATGTTGTTAAAGTTAAGGCGACGAAAGCGTTGGATGTTGTTACTAATAAGGCAAATGAGAAGGTGCCTTATGTTGTTAAAGTTAAGGCGACGGGTGTTGTTACCTATAAGTCAAATGGTAAGGGGCCAGGTGTTAGTAAGGATAAGCAGTCTGCTATTGTTAATGAGAAACGCAAGGGTGATATTACGAAGGATAAGCCACATGATAAGGTTATTGTTCCTGCTGTTGTTAATGAGAAGCCTAAGAGTGATGTTACGAAGGATAAGCCATAGGTTATTGTGCCTGTTGTTGTTAATGAAAAGCTTAAGTTGAAGGTTAAGGCACCGGCTGTTTTAACTGATAAGTCGCCAGTTGTTTTAAAGGATAAGGCTGGTGTTAAGGATAATTCGTCTAAGAATAAGCCACAAGTTAAGACAAAGGCTTCTACATTGAGGTCCAAGGATAAGCCACAGGTTGAGACCAAGACGAAGGCCTCCGAGACGAAGTTTTTTAAAGCATTATCGGAATCTTTTGTTTTGAGGTCGAATAAGCCAGTTCAGGAAGAAGTTAAACCAAAGCGGAAAAGGGTTTCGAAAAGTAGATGACAATTAAAAAAAGCGAGGTCAAGATGCAAAAAGGTGTAGTTTCTTAGAAATCTATGTTTTATGTAATTAATACAGAATCCCATAGGATTTCTGTATGATCCCTTGTGATTCATATAAACTCCCATGTGATTCATACGGAATCCCTTGAGATCAAGTTATTGATTTTATGTCTTTTTTATGTAGATGCCGATGAATTTGAAGATACTGAAGTTGATCGTAAGAAAAAGAATTTGAAGAGTAAGGGCAAGTTGAAGAGAAAGAGGGATAATTCAGGTTCTGATTCTTCCGATTCTGCATCTCCTAAGCAAGTTATGCCTAAGGAGCTTATGAAGAATCTGTTGAATAAGTCCTTTATTAAATAAGAATTTGATGAGGAGATTGCAGTGAAGTCGAAGAAGAAAGGTAAGAAAAAAGAAAAGGAGTTGACGCCTAATGAAGCATAACATGAAAAGTATCTTTCTAAATTTCCAATTCTTCATGCAAGGAAAACACCTACTTCTCTTTATTCTGCCATCCATGACTCAAAGTTTGTTAATATGGAGAAGTTTCTGGCAGAGATAGGTTTTAGTTCTTTTTGGAATTTTGCTATAGACTACATTCCGTCAAAGTTGGGTAGGTATGTGGTTTCAAAATTTGATGCAGTAACTTACCGGTTGAATTTGGATAATGGCGAGTCAATCAAGGCCACTCGTTCCAAAATTCATGATATGTTAGGTATTCCTATTGGTGGTGATTCTCTTTTTTCTTTAGAATCCAGATCAGTTGATGATGACTTTGAGAAGAATTGGGTTCGCCAGTTTTACCCTAAAGCAGTTAAGGAAATCCGAGTGAATGATATCGCTTCCAAGTTGATTCAGTCTAAGGAAGTCGACTTCTTTTTTAAAGTTAACTTTCTTACACTTTTACAAACACGATGGGTATGGTTGCTGGATTGAAGGGACATATTTGTTTGGATGTTGTTAGACGGGTTCGTGAAGATACTAAAATTAGTGGTATTGATTGGTGCGACTACATTCATAGCTGCCTTAAATAAAGTAAACTCCTGACAACTCTTATTAACCAATACACTAGTCCATATACCTTCCTCGTTGTAAGTTATAAATTAACCAATGTATTCTCTACCAAACTGGATAAACTAATGTATCCTACCAGAGAATAAACCAATGTATACAAATGTATTCTACCATAGAATAAACTAATGCATTCTCTACATATTTTTTTTCTTCCATCTACCATACTGGATAAAAAAGAGTAATAATAAAGGGAAAAAAATGTTGTAAAAACCATGCGATAAATGCCCCGACAAGTTATCTTGAGACCTACCACATATCTCAAAGATAAATAAGTACACCCATGAGACGTAAATTTTTCTCAAATAAGCAATACCGTACAAAAACCTCGTAGTCATTTTGCCATGAAATTAGTATTTCCGCGAAATTTTTTTATTAGACCAAAATACCACTTGTACCAAATATTATCAAACGGTTGTATCCAAAAGATAAAATTTCAGAATTTGATGGTCCATTTATTGTCAGCGTTACCATCAGCCTAATTCAAATCCGTTTCACAAGCCCATCACAAGAAATGTATAGCCTAATTCAAAATTTTTGGTGTGATATTTAAGCCCGATTTGGATCCAACCCATTCCAATAATACATGATCCTCCCAATAAGTTATAACCTGTTAAGGTTATAACATAAATACACGGAATTAATTTTCATTTCACTTTAACCCTAAAAACACATACGTTTATCATCCACCCGTTTTTCTTCAAAGCTCTCGCCAAATCTTTTCTTCACATCTCAATATCATCGATCTCTCATCTCATCAGTCATCATCTAATCACAGGACTCACAAACCCCTTTAACTAATAGTCTCTTTAACCTAACCACAAAAACCATTAACCCATACTCTGGCAGTGACAGCTCATGTTCGTAAATGGATGTAAATAAGGAATCATGAGAATTGTAAATGTTTTTAGTCTATATAACGATTTGTTATAAGGTTCTAAGGGTGTTGGTTTATGATGAAGTTCGAAAACCAAAATCTGGAGTCACAAAACTGAGATCTTTTGATTTTTTCGGTTTGTATTCAAGTGGTTGTTCTTGTTCCGAGTTGGGTTTTTATATGTTGAGGTTACGTTGGTTTGGTGGTTAATAGTATAATTAGATTGTACATTGTGGTTAAATAATTGTATATTTTGGTGAAGGGGTAAATTAAATTGTGTATTAATTGACTACTTTAATAGCATTAATGTTGTAAGTATGAAAATTACACAATGCTTATTTTGTTGTACACTCGCTTATTTTGTTGTAAGTCTGAAAATTGTGTGCATTAAAATGTTGTAACCATGCTTAATTTATTGTAAGTCTGAAAATTTTGGAGAGAGAATCATCCCTCTATTCTGGGACGGACCCACTTGGGAGCCGGGTGTGGCACGGGTCACACTCAATTTTGAGTCACGAAACATAATTTGTTCTAAAAAAATATCGTTGTTCAATACGTGCAACCCCCAATAATATTTTTTGCTACTTTATTTCTTTATTGTGAAACTTGAGTTTAACCCCAAAATACTATATGGTGAAAATTTTAGTACTTATAATAAAAACAAGTTATGGAAGAATTTTGAAAAAACTTTTGCAACACCCATTTCAAAATCCTGGAGCCGTCCATGCCTCTAATTTATGTAGAACTCATATGACTAAAAGCTAAGAACATGTAAGAATTCAAATTAACCATATTCAAAGGTGGTTTATGTAATTTTATCCAATAAGGGAACAGAGCAAAACGGCACGGAGTTATCCTAATAATGAATAGTGAATCCTGTTGCATAATTGTGTAAGAGCAATGAGTTACATTGTTTGATTGGCTTAATAAAAAGAAGAGAAAAAAACTACTCCGTATAACTAAATATATCAATCATATAATTACAATTCATTTTGTAGATGTGTTTTGTGAAAGTTTTTCTTGTGAGTCTAGCACTACTCATAGTATAATAATATACATACGTGTGTAGATCAAATTTAATTAGCGGATCGAGATATGTATATTATCTAAATAATTATGTTTCTTTCCATTGACGTACTGTTAAAGAAATTTCATTCCGTTGAGAAATTAATATATTTTCCACCCAGCTTGATACAATGACTAGCTTCATTGCATATAACAAGTCCTAGACGAAAGAAATTTTCAAGTATATATATATTTAAAATGAAAACTATAAAATAATGGATGTAAAAAAAAAAAAAAAAAAAAAAAAAAAAAAAAAAAAAACTATAATATATTTTGAGCTTGAGGGTTATAAATGAAGTTATTTTAAATAATGAAAAGCCGTTTTTCTCTGCAAGTGTGTGGCTAGTCTAGATGTCGAACCGAACCCCATTCTACAAAGCCGATTTGCTTATTAACCCATGTCTACGATGCAGCTTAGAATCTTAGATTCTACAATAATATTATAAACATAGGTAAATCTGTCTGGAAATTAACTAACAACAGCTTGCTAGCTAGCTTTGTTAAAAGGCCGGGCACGTTAACTCTCTTAATTAATATATCATAATTTAGATGTCTTTATCCATGATGTCACCGTGCATGCGTCTTTTATATTTATAGTCCCCCTACTTTCACAACCCCAATCTTCATTTCTTATCTTCCACAGGCTAATAGGTTCTTACCATCAATATATATATCATAGGCATATTTAATTTGCAATATCAGGATTGATGTATTAATATTTCTGTGGATAGGATCGATCAATTGATATGGGTTCTTTGTATAACGCTGAGAAACAAACTCGAATGAAGATGAACAAGGTATGGCTAGCATGTCTTGGATCATTTTTACTAAGTATGGCTGGAGGGTTGATATTGCTTTTATGGGACATTAAGTATCATCCTAGCAATAGCCAATTATGGATGGTTCCTTGCGGTCTCATAATGTTCGTAACTCCTGCTTTGGCTTGTTCTGCTGTCTTCCTATCCGATACCTTCACACAACGGGCCTCATTAGATCATCCATCAACCTTCATAATACAGCCCCCTGCTTTTTCACAACTAAGCTCACCAAGGCATCCGTCCCAACATGTATAAGAGGCTTTAATTTCAAAGGTCCTTACAATTCCTCATTTCCGAAAAAAGGTCCTTACAATTCATGTTTTTATTTTACAAGATTTGTTTGAATGGTAAGCGAGAAGAACTAGGCGAGTTGTAGTTTCTTATGAATGGTATTCAAGAAAGACAAAGCGAGACGGAGTGACGATGTTGTGTTGAAAAGTTGATCCACAAGAGAATAAAAAATGGAATCCTAAGTCTTTCAACTGTATAGTATATCATTTGTATATTCAAGTTCTTACTAGATTTATTTGTTTCATATTTACAATTTTCTTCTTTTCTTTATGAGCAACATGCATATGTCTAAGGATGTAACTTGTACACTTTATATAATCTACAATCCAACAAATGTGACGATGCCATTTAGGTTTAGGCTGGGTAAGGCCTTGCTTGGGTCACATATAAACATTGTCTAGTTAAGGGGTTGAATAACAAATTAAGTAACCTTCATTGGTTCAGTTTATATAATTTACAATCCCACAAATGTGACGATGACATTTAGCTTTAGGCTGGGTAAGGCCTTCCTTGGTTCACATATAAACATTGTCTAGTTAAGGGGTTGAATAACAAATTAAGTAACCTTCCCTGGTCCATATATAATCACTGCCTAATTAATTTAGGGGTTGAATAACAAATTAAGTAGCCTTCCCTGGTTCACATATAAACATTGCCTAGTTAATGCCTTCCTTGGTGAACTACTAAATTCGAGTTGAAGCTAAACATGAACAGTTCATTACAATCATTTAACTTTCAGTTAGTCAAATGTCCAAAATGTCCTTTTGTATGACTAAATAATAGCGAAATCATATCAAAGCTACAAAATATCTTGTACGTCTTCATTACACATTTTGAACTCTTGATGACGTACCATACATAGGAAAAGTTGTTGAGATGTTTATAGTTGTTGTTAACAACTAATTATCGAAGATTTTGTTAAATCAATATACAATGTTCAAACAAAATCATTAAAAATGATTAACCACTTTTTATAATTTCTTAAATACGAATACAATTCACTTTCATCATTGATCATATTAGCGAAATATAAAAAGTTGGTTGCAAACAAGGTTTTAATATCACATAATTTTATGAAAATTTATTGTTAACAAAACCCTTAAGTATGTTTGTTGTTAGCATTTTGCATGTTTAAAAACAAAAATAAAGTTTTGCATTTTGTTAGAAGCACATCAAAATCAATCATATATATTTTTTTAACGGTAAATAATATTAAAACTCTAGCAAGAAGCTAGAAGAAAAGATTACAAAATAGCAAGTTTATGATCTTTCATCTAAGTTATTCAATTAAACTTGGATTTACAACGATTAGAGCACCAATTATAAGATTGCAGCACAATGTCATCAAAAATAGTTGCACTTCTAGGATTGCTTGGACTAAAAAGGATTTGATTTCGAATGCTCTAAATCTTCCACCATACCACGTAAAAGGTGCCCTCTTACATATTCTTCACTTTCCTACATAACTGAAGATTTCGAAGCCAAAATAACCACTCATCATGCGATTGAAAATCAGGAAATGAGATATCCCGCCACCATCTGCTAACCTTTGCAAGAACATCACGGGCCAAGGAACATGATAAAGAAGATGTGACACTGATTCAACGCCTACTTCACAATTAGGACACAAAATAGATTGGATATCTATACCTCGCCAAGATAGATTCAACCGCGTAGGCAATATATCCTTTTGAACTCTCCAAGCAAAGACATTAATTTTGATAGGAATCTCCTTCACCCATCTTGTAGGAGACCCGTTAGAACTTAACAAATAGCCGTCCAACAAATTGCGAGTCGATTTAACAGAAAATTCGCCATAACCTGTTAAAGACCAAGTCCATCTATCCTTCATCTGGGTTAAATGAATAAGATCTAAACGATTTCCCAACTCTTCATATTGCTCTGATTCTAGCCCTCCCCTTGACGAATGATGAAAAGAGGAAGCAACTAAATCATACCTTAATTTCTCCGCAATAGAAACTTGTTTGCATGTTTTTAATTGACACTTCAAAGATAAATCACACATCCAAGCATCTTCCTAGAATAACGTGTCTACACCATTTCCCACTTTCTTAATACAAAAACTCATAAGATCTATACTTTTGGATTTAAGGATACCGACTTCCTTAATTGTATCCATTCAAAGAGATTTTCGAGACATATTCCTCCTAGAGCAATTCAGAGGCCCCCGAATACCTTGAAAAGCTTGGATACATCTTGACCACAAAGAAGGATCTTTAAATAGGAAACGCAACACCCATTTGAACAAAAGAGTCCGATTTAATCCAAAGTAACTAGAAACCCCAAGCCCACTATTCTGCTTCGAAACCAACGCTTTATCCCATGACACCCAACCCATATTTCCGACCGAACCTTTTGTCCCATTAAAAAAATTGCTACGAATGGATTCCATTTTTTTTGTCATCTCTTTAGGAACTTTAAAAAGAGACATGTGGTATAAAGGAATAGAACCGAGAACCGATTTTGGGAGAGTAAGCTTACCTCCTATAGAGAGAGTTTTAACTTTCCAGCGAGACAACAGAGACGATATTTTACGAATGACATCGTCCCATGATTGAATTCTAGACATACAATTACCTACCTTAACTCCCAGGTATGTAAAAGGTGTAGATAATGTAGATCAACCAATAACATTAACTGTTGTATCCACTTCCCCAGTTCCAACTCCTATACCCGTTAACTTGCTTTTAGACATATTGATCTTGAAGCCCGACGTGAGAAAGAAGCATTTTAGAACATGAACAATTGTAGAAAGATAGGAGTCATTCCATTCCCATACAAAAACTGCATCATCAGCAAAAAATAGGTGAGATTAGTTCAAGCAATTACTGATGGAAACACTCGTAAAAAGACCAGCCTGCATGACAAGACTAAAAGGTATATGTAAACTCTCCATAACCAGAATGGGATAATGGGTCTCCTTGTATTAATCCTTTGAAACATTGAAATTTTGATGAAGGACTCCCATTGACGAGAACTGACCCCATAAAAGAAGAAAGACAACCTTTAATCCACATACTCCATTTATCGTCAAAACAGAATTTATGGAGAATATCATTCGAGCAATCCCACCTGACTAAGTCAAAGGCCTTCTCCAAATCCACCTTAAAAATCATAGCCTTGTACCTCTTGGCTTTACACCACGAGATAAGCTCGTTTAAAATGAATGGGCCACCAAGAATCTGACGATTAGTTACGAAAGCTGATGAACATTACTAATAAGGTCTGAAAGCACGTGACACAATCT
The DNA here is from genome assembly GCA_030686995.1 of Artemisia argyi. NCBI lineage: Eukaryota > Viridiplantae > Streptophyta > Magnoliopsida > Asterales > Asteraceae > Artemisia > Artemisia argyi. The sequence continues at coordinate 67,318,281 of CM060680.1, forward strand.
ATTAGCCAAGATCTTAGTGATTATTTTGTACACACTACCAATCAAAGTAATGGGCAAAAATCTTTTATAAGTTTTGCATCCTGGATCTTTGGAATTAGAGTGATAAAAGACGAGTTACAGTCCTTAGGGAAAGCGCCACAAGAAAGAAAACATTTGACAACTTCAAGAATATCATGATCTATCATCCTCCATAACCTTCGAAAGAACTCAAATGTGTAACCATCAGGACCAGGAGATTTATTTTCCCCACAGTCCCACACCGCCTTCTTTACTTCGTCATAAGTAACCTCCCTTTCCAACTCTTCCACTTGACCTATGGATAATACGTTTGGAAATTGGGAATCAATATGAACACGATGCTGCCAAATCTTGTCTAAACAATTGGCAAAGTGTGAAAAGAAAGCATGCTTTACATTTAAAGGATCAGAAATTCACTCACCATTCACAAACACACCTCTAATAGATAATTGTGATCTTTTACCTGTATTTTCGTCACCTTCTATAGACCATCTCACTTTGGCTTTTTGAGCCGCTTCCATTGCTTCGAGAGAATTGAAGTCGTTTAAAGACTTCATAAATTTTGAACAGAATCAAGCAAAGATGGAGGATTGTAAGACGTATCAATGATATAAATAATTGATTTAATGCAACTCTTATTTTCTACAAGTTATTTATATTACATTAAAAAACCAATATATATATATATATATATATATATATATATATATATATATATATATATATATATATATATATATATATATATAGTAGGGATCCAGTAAGAAGTAAATTAAAATAAGAAGTGGTAAGAAGTGACCAAAATCACGCATTTGAGATGCAACGACTTGCATTAGATGCATTTCTATTCATATAGATGCAACATCTTGAGTTTCGAAAGTTAATTTGATGTATAGATGGTGCAAATTGATTTTAATGATTTTGGCACGTGTAGAGGAACAAAAAATAAGAGAAATCATGAAATGCATCTAATATACGTATATGCATTTGATTAAAAGCTTCAAAACACACTATGGTGCGTTATAATGCATCTAAGATTATAAGGATGTATCTAATTTAGGTCGGTGCATCTCAGATTTGTAGTTATAGTTCTTCTTATTCCTTCTTATTTTAAGTAATCTTCTTATTTGATCATAACTATATATATATATATATATATATATATATATATATATATATATATATATATATATATATATATATATATATATATATATATATATATATATTAAAACTTAAAAGATGACTAATATTGTTAGACTAAAATAATCCTACTTATAAAAAATGCAATCTATTAAATGTATAAGTACGTAATTACCTTTTAAAGTTTAAACAACTAACTTTTTTTACTCTCACTACACACTTATATACATAAAAAAAAAAAAAAGTCACACATACAAAGTAACGCTATTACACACTATTGCCACTATACGCGGACAATCATCTAGTATACCTATACTAACCTCTTAAAGTACGGGTCACTTAATTGCTTTTATTCATAAACTAACAGGGAATTCATACGATGCGGCAGTGGATATTTAGATTATTATTAATTGTGGTGTTGATAACTCAATTGATATATGTGTTGATGCGTTAATTGATTGTACATATCACATAAAAAATTGTATTTCCTAATTTTCAACTAAATGTAATTAATGCTTAGAAAAGAGTTTCTGGATAACTGGATTATAAGAAGTTAAGGGTGGTGACAACCATGATTCAACCAAAATCCCATACCTCACCACCCACAAATAATATCATTCCACCTCATCCCATAACTCAACCATACCTCACCATACTTTTTTAGTGACAATCATGATTCACCATACCTCAATTAATTTTATTTTTTTATTTTCTATTTTCATAAATTATAAAATAAACAATTTAATAATACATAAATATTTCATTAATATTTAAAACAACATTACATAATACTTGGAAAAAAAAAGTATTTCACTTTCATATGTAAAATGTTTATTATGTTGGGCCAATATAAAAGACATAAATTTGATGAGCTGGGCCTTAAGATAACTTATAATGTTACTTTTAAAATGTCACTTGACCCTATACTTCTTCTTCGCCTACAATGTGTAAACCTGCAACCTGCAACATTTTCCCCACCACATCACAACAAAATCCATACAAAAGGGAGGGTAGATCGGTATTTTGCCAAGAGAAACATAATCACGTTTTTCAAAAGCAGGTGATTTTGTATATATGTTTTTGTCAAATATATATAGGAGGATTTTTTTTTTTTGAATCCCGCTCCATCAACGGCTATATTGCCCACCAAACAATAAATACAAACGGCTATAATTCTTGACCTTTGTTCCAAACCGCAGCGGCAAAAATTACCGCAAGAGTCCATACCTCAGCCATGCCGTAGCCCTGGCGGCGATGTTGCCGCTCGGCATGGCTGCATACCGATGGTATTGCCGTTCCACTGCCACCACCCAAGATAAAATCATAGAGAAACTTGAATTAATATTGAGGGGGTGGCATCCTTGCGGTTTTAATGGATCGGTGAGCTTTGCCGATCAGCATGCTCGACTGCCACTGCAGCGGCAAACACCGATCGGTGAGGCTTGCAGTTTGATACACCGACTCGGCTTCATCCATTCCCAAGTATTTTTCGAACGTTGGCATTTAATTTTATTTCGGACGTTGGGCTTGTTTCCAAAAAAAAAAAATATTCCGGTCTGTACGTTGGGTTCATGGTTACGTAGATGTGTAGAGGATGAAGAGAGGGTTATGATGGTGGTGTTCGTGAGGTGTGGTGACCGGCGGTGGAGGCTGTGGTGGTCGGCCAAGGGTGGCGGCTAGGGTTTTGAAGAGTGGAGGATGGTGTTGTGAGATGGGGAAGAAACAAAATGAAGAAGATGGTGTGTTTGTTTGTTGCTTATATTAAAACAAGGACCATTTGTAATTTACTCTTTACTTTATAAAAATAAAATAAGTAAAAAATATAATTAATTTTTTTGGTACTAAGATTGCCATTAAAAAATGATGTTGAGGTATGTTGTGGTATGAAATGTGTTGTAAACATTTTATTGGTTAATTTTGTTAATTGTTGAGGCAAGGTGTGACAAAGTTGCCACCCCTCATAGAAACTTGAATTAATATGTCATTGCATTTGACCTTTTCAGTTTTTTATGGTTCGGTCTCTTTTACGTTTCTTGGCAATGTACCTGAAGGTAGATCGATTTAGGGTGGTTGGTCAATTCTTTGATTCTTGAGTCTACAATGGGCTGGTTTCGGGCCATCCCTAGTGCAATGTAAGCTAACGAGTGGTGGTAACCCGCCGCGTTGCGGCGGAGGTATTTATAAAATTTTGTATTGTAATACGTTAGGTTTACAGCAAGCCGTTATACTGATTCAGCTTAACGATACAAAATTAGGTAGGGCTTCTCGTTGTAAGATCGTGGTATGATTTTTGCCGACATGTATCGTATTTTTTGAACAATTGTTGTGTGACGCTATATTTGTAGTTGTCGTACGGCACCTTTTTTTTAGAACAAATGTTGTGTCGGGCACCAGTGTGTTCCGGCGGGCCTAATTTTGACCGTTATAGTTTTAAAAAAATTTAGAATAATTTTAAATTTATTTGATAGATTAAGGGTGCATTTTGGAAGTTCTTTAATTAAACTTCAATATTTTTTTTTAAAACCGTACGTACTTCAAAAGCATATCAATATTGAGCTTATTTTGTTCGTTACCGAGAGACCTTTTTGTCAGTATTTTTTTTATTTAAGAAACCGGTAGATATCTGTTACATATTTGGCAAATAAAGTTTGTTATATAAAAAAGTCATAAATATAAAAAAGTTTAGGGTATGTTTTATAATTTTTCTTTTTTAAGTTGGTCTTTTACATTGTTGGGTAAACTTAATAATATTTTTATGTCCGTATGAATATTTTATGGTGTTAATGTTATGTATATAAAATTTTAGTTTATTGATGCTTCGGATTTCGGTCCATCGTGTAATGTGTTGGATATTTTAGTGTAATTGGATTAACTTGTTTGACCAATTTCGTCATAATAAGACATTATTTAGGCTTGGATGTGCGGAGTGCACACCTATTTGAATTTATTATGATCTTAGAGGCGAAGCCCCTAAAGGACGGGGGTCCGGAGGCAACGCCCCTGGAAGCGGGGTTCCAGGGGCGGCAGCCCCTGAGAGCAGGGTCCAAGGGCCGGCGGCCCCTGACAGGGTCCAAGGGGCAGCGCCCCTGGGGTCGAGCTGTGTGTGTAGAAGGTGGTGATTTTATGTGTGATTACAATAACCGGATAAACTATACATGAAACCTGGGCTGAAAGTGGACCTGATAGGCCCATTAATAGCCAAAAATTGGGCTACGTGGTGGGCTCAGTCGTGGAATTATTATTTTAAACACTGGACACGTTTCCATAGGTTCCTCACCAAATGTATTATATATATAATAATTAATTGATCCTTTAAAGTCTTATTTTTATTTTTTATTTTATTTATTTTTATTTGGGTTTTCGATTCGGCATCATGAGCCGATTGATCCTAAGGCAACCATCTTTTGGATAGTCTAGAGTTCGTACAAGTAAACCTCTGTATAAAGGGATTAATTTTCTCAACGTTAGATTCGAACCATTAATCTCCTTTTTAGAAAACTGTTATTCTTACCTGGTTAAATAATTGTTCCTTTAAAAGCTTTTATTATTATTATTATTATTATTATTATTATTATTATTATTATTATTATTATTATTATTTTGGTTTACCTCCTTGAAAACCTTATTTATAGTACATGCAACATGTTGGCCTAAGAACATTCTTGCTTTTATGAGAAAGTGGGAAACCATAAAATCTTAGCACTTTGACGGTTTGACCTACTGATTTATCATATTGCAATTTTATGTTTCTTAAGCAACAAGTGTCATAACATGACTTTTTTTTTTTTTTTTTTTTTTTTTTTTTTTTTTTTTTTTTAAATTATTCATTTCATTGATGATAACAGAGATTACATAGAGTAGATCCAGAAATCGATCTACCCATAAATAACTCATACAAATAAGAAACCCGAATAATCTAACAACTCTATCATTTTCCCTAACTTCTCGCTTCCGCGCTTCGATGTCCCGAACAATTTTACCAAGAAGGGCAATCGTCAATGTTTCCTGGTTGTATGGGGCAGTGGCCTTAAAAGTGAAACCGTAGAAAGCCAAAGAGAGGGGAACGAGAGGAAAGGAAAGGCAGAGAGAGAGAGAGAGAGAGAGAGAGAGAGAGAGAGAGAGAGAGCGCAAGCCATAAAGAAGAAAGGAGAGGAAAGAGAGGGAAGAAAACCTGAATCATCTAACAGCTCTATCCTTTTCTTTAGCTTCTCGCTTCCGCATTTCGACGTCTCAAATAATCTCACTAAGAAGGGCAATCACTAATGTTTTCTGGTTGTAGGGGGCGGTGGCTTTGAAAGTAAAACCGTAAAAAGCCAATGAGAGGGGAAGGAAAGGAAAGGAAAGGAGAGTTGGTTTAGTGAAGTCCAATGGTTATTCATAAGCATTGTTAATTTTTTTCTAGTGTCAACTTAGTGTTTTCCATTATCAATATATACATTCATGGACCATGTTTATTCATAAGCATTGTTAATTTTTTGTGTTATATATTGTAAACTAGAGCAGAAGAGTTGGTTTAGTGAAGTCCAATGGTAATGTGCGTGTTTTTCATTCATGAGGTCTCAAGTTCAAGCAATGCTATTGCATTTTTACTTTATATACTACTAGACGAGTACCCGTGCATAGCAACGGGATATTATAGCGACAAATGGTTTATTGATAAAAAAAAGTTTATAGGTTATAAATGAAAAATAATAAAAGTTTGAAGATTTGGGAATTAAACATAATGTTTTGAAACTCGGTTCGACCCGGGTGGTTCAACCGGTTGAACCGTTCCAGTCAAAAAATTGGTCGATTTAAACCGGGTCAACTTGCTAGGTTGGGTCGAAAACGGGTCAAATTAAACCGGTTCAACCCTTCGGGTTTGAAGCGTCCCGGGTCAATCCGGTTTGTGATATGTATTAATTGTTTTAATTTGTTATATTTAATTTGGTAGATATGTTTTGAAACCCGGTTCGACCCGGGTGGTTCAACCGGTTGAACTGTTCCGGTCGAAAAATTGGTTGATTTAAACCGGGTCAATTTGCTAGGTTGGGTCGAAAATGGGTCAAATTAAACCAATCCAACCCGTCGGGTTTGAAGCGTCCCGGGTCAACCCTGTTTGTGATTTGTATTAATTGTTTTAATTGGTTGTATTTAATTTGCTAGATATGTTTTGAAACCCGGTTCGACCCGGGTGGTTCAACCGGTTAAACCGTTCCGGTCAAAAATTTGGTCGATTTAAACCGGGTCAACTTGCTAGGTTGGGTCGAAAACGGGTCAAATTAAACCGGTTCAACCCGTTGGGTTTGAAGCGTCCCGGGTCAACTCGGTTTGTGATTTGTATTAATTGTTTTAATTGGTTGTACAATGTGTATAAATCATTGTACTTTTAAGTAATGGGGTGTTTTAATAAGAGTATTAATTACATTTCATAATTTTCTTATATACATTTTTCAACATTTCACATTTCACTTTTCTTGACTTTTCCATTTTTACCTTTGACCATTTTTGCTTTATAGGTAGTATAGATTGGAGTAATCTTTAGTTCAAGCAATGCTATCGCATTTTTACATTACATTGGAGTAGCAAATTTAAAGGCTATCATAAATATGAATTCTTGTTTTTTGGTTTCTTTTATATATCAATCTGAATTTTTGTTTCCCTTTATTGTGGTATCGCTTGTGTAAACGAAACATGTAAAATCTTACGGAGTATCTTATATTTGAATATTTCGAAAATCCTTAACATTAAGGAATACAGGTCAAACGTAAAGGCTTGCTACTGATGAATTGAATCATTTGGGGGCTGTTCATAAACTTTTCTAGTATTTATAATTATATATCGAAACTGAATTAGAGTTTGAAAGCACTATAGAATATTAACACACGGAAGATGTACTTAAATTTGAATACTAAAACTATAATATTCGTAAATCTAATATGTTTAATGGTGTAGGGATGGTGTATTTGGTTATGAAGTACAAAGCAATACGTTTGATAGCGTAAAATAATAGGGCCAAGATTTTGTTCCCTTTAGAATTGATTGATATTCACATGCCACCTTTTGTACAATACTAAACACGTACCCTTTCCCATTGCCACTGATTTGGACGATGCCAAATAGCACCTACCATTTTTCTAAGTTCTAACTACTCACTCATGCCCAACGGACTATAACACTTGTACCGATTACCATTTCCATGTTTTCTGTTCTTAATTTTCTTAACATCGTTCCTAACGTACAACTTTTTCATTATAAAATGAATGCCTTTTGATATATGTATATACTATATATTTGTATGTATAATGAATGTGGTAAAATGTGTTGGATTTGATGGCTTGGATAGATCTCAAAACACGTCATCACAATACCGTGATTCCATGGAAGGGATTTCGTTTTAAAATGTTGATCAGGTCAACAATGATTGTTGAAATTCTAACGGGTAGCATCCTTGCCTAATGTTGCCTCAAGTTTTTATATCAACAACCAATCACATAGTTCTAACACATTTTTTACCTCAGCATGCCTCAACATGGATTTTAAGTGGTAATCTTTGTCCCCAAAATACTAATTATTATTTACCTCCCAACGTTCATCAACATTAACTCCCAATGTTCCTTTTTTCCTTGATTTTCTCCAAACCGAAGCGGTGTAATCTCCCGTTTGAAGCACCGAAGCAGACTTGCCGAAGTACTGGCATTGCAACTTGCCGATCGGCAATCATTGCCGATTGATTTTTACCGCAAGATAGCCACCCCTAGATCTTTTAACTGTTTTAAGTGAGACCTGTCATTTTTTGGAAACTAAAATATAAGTATCAATAGAAACTAAGCAAGTAACTAGAAATTACAATGCAACAAAATAAACACAACGTTACTACTAAACAAAAAAAAAAAAAAAAAACAAAAAAAAAAGCCATTTAATAGTATATATTTCAGGTTTATTTAACCTGTGTTCTATATGATTATCTCGATAAGTTACCTATGTTTCGATCCAAGTTTGTTTATGTATGTCAAAGAGGTGATTGGTATAGGGACCACTTTGGAATCTGAATGACCGATGAAGTTTAGAAAAAAATCAGATAATCCTGAGTAGTGACACCCCTAGATTGTCACCATCTCCCAACCCCTCTCTAAATGCAGATTTTGGGACACATTCGTGAGGGCCCGAACCTTGGAGATGCTCTTTGTGACAACATCTCAACATAAACGGTCGCGAAGACTTAGGAAAATGTTGAAGATCAAAGAATGTGACGTTGTCAAGGATTTGCAAGTGACACCCCCAAACCCTCAAGAAGTCAAGAAACCCTACTTAATCGAAAATAGTCGATGTTATTTGAGCGCCTTGATGATGTCATGATGTCCTTAGTGATGGCGTCACACTTTCCTTTTAAGACAAACACAAAGATTATATGATGAAGACGTTTTTTTTTTGACAAATCTGCACTATTTAACCATAAATCCTCAAACGAGCTTCATTTTGGATATCTCAAAAGGCCACATCACCGGCATGAGAAGATCTACAATTTTGGTTTTTGGGCATTTTTCGATGGTTGTGACACCATCAAGAATTAAGCTAGGATGCAATATTGATTGTTTGATTGTTTTATGTTCAATTATAGATAAGTTTTGTTAGTCTTAATTAGTCCTCTAATCTTCTTAACGAGTGTTATTGCCACAGCGTTTCGCTGCAGACTTTATTTTTCAATATGATATGTTTTATTTGCTGAGTAACGCTTGTGTTTACTGAATTTAGTTCCTAATATGTCACTGTTACACAAATAGGCTAATGCAGTGAAAGTTTGCAACGGTAATTTCTGTTGCAAAATTGCAGCCGTATTGCAACAAATTACCGACGAAATAGCAACGGCAAAAAAATGTTGTAAATCCATTGCAAAAATAAACTAATTTCTTCTACATTTAAATTTATTTTTTCCATTGCAATTTTGTTACAAATTTCCAAAATTTGCAACGGAATTGCAACAAAAGACAAAAATTAATTCAAAACCAAAGTATCATTTACAAAAAATGGTTACAATTAGAATAATTTCATTTATGGATTTGTATATGTAATCATCAAAAGACATGCAATTCACAAGATTTCTTGACATGTATTTAGATATACTATTGTATAAAACGAATTACATTTTATATCAATATAATGACAGTTTTGAAAAAGTTATTATGTCAAAATATTAGTTATCAACTAAAATCAATAACAAAATCAACATCATTTGATAATAAGGCTGCAATCAAGTCAAACTTTTATCAAACAATTCGAGCTTGAGCTTGACTCGATCGAGTCATGCTTTTATCAAGCTCAAACCAAAGCTCAAGCCCAAAAAATAGCTCGAAACATATAACAAGCCAAGCTTTTGATAGCTCGGCTCAAACTCCTAACAAGTTTTTTCAAGCTTTAATATAAATATATTTTCATTATAAATTTATATAACTAACTAGAGATAATTTGAGTATTAACATAATTATAATGACTTAATTTGTAAAAAATTGAACAAGTATTATAGAAGGTCATTTAAACCTAATTAATCCAAACCTTTTGTATCATACCTTATGTATTTTTCACACTTTTTGGGCTGTCGACTGTTATAGAGTTATTATTTGTGTAAAACACTAGTGAGTTTGGCTATTATGGTTTAAGTTTGTGTTACTTTATAGATATATTTTTTGATAAGTTTGGCTATTAGATACAATGTTTTTATATATGTTCAAGCTTTTCAAGCCAAATTCAAGCTTTACTTGAAATTTTCAAACCAAGCTCATCACCTTTTACTCACTACAGTCACTACCATACGTGATAGCTTATCAATATTAATGGCCAAAACCAACTAAATATACGCACAAATCAAGCCCATCAATAAACACTTGACAGCGGCCCAGCTATAATCCGAGGCCACGTCGAGCTTTGGAGAACTCATCAGGCTATGTTGAGCAAATAATACTACTTCTGAAAAACTAGAAGGGGGTCAAATAGTTTTTACTGTTAAAAAGTCCATTTTAAGAAACTTTAGATTCGTTTGCTTGATGTGAATCAACACGACACACAAGTAAGTAAATGCAATAAATAATAAGTTAATGCGAAAGAATAAGTAAATGCAAAAGATTAATAAAAAGAGCAAACTAAAGACATAATGATTTATAGTGATTCGGCACAAAGCTTTCTTTCTTGTCCTACTTCACTCCGCGATTACCCAACTCGAGAATTCGTAATCACTGTATCAACAAGCTTCCTTTCAGTAGAGAAAACCTTACAACGTCGCTAAACTTCTTTACCGATCTAAGCTAGATATCGAGCCTTTCTTAAGAAAATACTAACTTTTTTCACAATGTATTTTAAGGTCTAAAATACTAACCGATTCCTCTACATTGGTGTATGATGATGACTAACAACTTTCGTGTATGATGATGGTGTATAATGACACAACAACAATATAAAAGTCAAACAACTATGTATAAATGTACGCACCAACAACTACAACACTTAAAAGTTTGATAATCTTCTTGTGTTCTTCACTTAAACACAAAGTGCTAAATGCTGGATCACTTATAATGAGTTATAGAATAAGTGGAATGATCAAATAGTATGTAGTGAATGAATGCAAGTAAGTATGTGATAAGATGTTTGAGAAATATATAAACGAATGAGCAAAAAGTGTGAGAAATGGGCTCTATTTATAGGCAAAGTTTTCTACACAAAATTTTGTTTTCGACGGATCCGTTATAAAGGATCTGTCCTATATAATAAGGGATCCGTGGAGCACCTGGAGATAAAAATTGTCTTTTGTGGTTGACCAAAGAACTTTCTAATTTTTTTTTTAATCTTATTAATATTATCCTTCTAGAAGGTTAATCCTTTTTAAGATTTGCTAGATTTGGTTAATCCTTTGTCCAATATGATTAAGAGATGACTAGTTATTTAACTATGAATTTATTAGGAAAACATTTATTTAGTCTTGTGTAATTAAGCTTATACAAATGTTTAATGCTATGTGTATGCAATTTAGTTCTTGGATCATCTGACGAGCTTTATAATCTCATTATTCATACATTAAGTGTTTGTCGCCGAGACGGGAACTTACGACTAACAACTTGGTTACGTAAATTTTTACATCGTATAACTTTATAATTGTAATTATCAAAACATTGAGAGTGCACAAAATAGAAATAACATTTTTACGCGATAACTGTATTAACAACCTCATTTTTCTTAGATAATGACAAAATAACCGAAAATAACTGTTTAGGTTGGTGGTTATAACCATAATTCTGGTCTCATCTGCATAACCATAATTCTGGTCTCATCTGCCTTAGATTTCAATTGCAACAATCTATCTTATTCGATTAAGGATTTCGTAAACCCAAAACATATAGGGGATCAAGTGTGACCATCTCTAGCTATATTCAACGTGGCGCAATCAATAAGCTCGGTATGTACACTCAACAGGTTGAACATTTCATCGATATATGTGCCTTAACTTGAACGTCCGTTGGTTTTGTCCAAACAACATTGGAGGACCACTTCCATTGTGTGGAGATACGTATTTTGATGCTATGTAGCGAAATTAGCAACCGTTAGAAATTGTGGAGCTAGCATTCAATTTCCCCCATTCATGGACGTACACCCACCAATATCGTTGAAAGTTGGGGCCAAGCCAGTAGATTGAAGTTGATGGAGACTCGTACTTGTTAACTATTGTATATTGCAGTATACGCCAAATTTAACTGTTCATACTTCATAGTGTTATTAGGCTGCCCGTATTTGGGGACGAAGCTCACACATATGACACACCATTTTCACCTTAATCATCACGCTTGAGCTGCGTTACGAGTGCTACCAATTTCATGCGTGATCATTGAAAGAAATTTGATAATGCATGGTGAGCGGTTTCATCGGTGAGGAGGTTTTCTTTTGCAAGTGTATTTATGTGGTTAAATGAATGATATATAAATAGTCGATGATGAGCGAGGGCTATGCATGTTTGAGCGGTGAGTGAGTGAGAGAGATATATAAACAATGTGGTTAAAATTGATGGGAGACGTGTGATATAAACAATGTGCCCATGTTGTATGAACAAAGGTGGTGTGTTCAACGGTTCAAACCAATAGCGCATGTGTGCTATTTAATTGTCACACATAAATATAAACCCAAGTTAAACCACTTTTTAAACTAATCGGACATCACGTGAGTCTGAGTCAAAAGAGTCGCTACATCTTTGGAGAAGGGTACAACAGTACACCCGAAGTAAACACACACTCATTGACGCTACTTCTGCTCCCTCACATACATAGTATAATACAACACACAGTTGGCCTGTTTTCCAATAGTTTTTATTGCATTCTAAACCTACCTAGCCATCTGCGTACATTACCTACCAAATGTTACACCATATATATACTACTAATAATTAATACAACATCACTATCATTATAAATTTATGATACCATATTAAACCTAATAGACACTTCTAATAGAACTAGCGGTCTAAAAATCCTAATAGACGCTTCTAATATATATATATATATATATATATATATATATATATATATATATATATATATATATATATATATATATATATATATATATATATATATAACTAGAGGTCTAAAATCCTAACGAGATCGGATTTTAGCTCATCCGAGTCGGTTGCACCGGGGATTCGTACCACTACATCTTGAAGCATTATGTCGTTCACACACGACATGCTTGCATGCTTGATTTGTCCCTTCATTTCTCGAAGAGCATCCATTAGTTTGGCCGCGGGCAAGTCATCATTCTCTGATTGCATCCTTATCATTGCATCCTCACCCACGATTTTCACTTCTATTTCCCCGAACCCGCTTGTCATTTTGTTCATGTTTGCCTTGTTGTTATTATTGAGTGTTGGTTTAGTCGATATATACAAGTTGCAAGTGTTGTCCGTGGTGTGCGGCAATTCTGTCTTAACTTTCTTGATTTTCCCTTGGTTGTTGTTGTGATGCTGCAATTGAGATTCAAGACACTCAACTTTTCGTTTCAGTTCACTGATATAACAGACAGCGTCAGCTAGGAGGGATGCTTTGTCCATCCTAGACACATTTGGGACGACTGAGCGAAGGGCATAAAAGCGCTGGTTGAGCTTCTCACGCCTCTGTCGCTCTGCCTCCACGTGGTTCACAGGGGGACACCGTCCACGAGCGGTTTTCCCTTTCGTTTTTTGCATCCTCTTTCCTGAGGTTGCAAGGACCAACTGGCAGTCAGAATCTGAGTGTTCCGACCCATTCTCTATGTAGGTATTGGTAACGACTGCATTGTTCATGTTCGTGCATAACTTTCCAACATTCTTGGACAACTCATCATCAGGCGTCATTGCTTCAAAACCCACAACTTTAATACCCTCGTTCTGTTCGTCATGCAATCCGCTAGCCATAAGTACCATATCCGCAAAAGAAATAATATTATGATGACCATCATTTAGCTCGTTAAACTTCGTAGAACCGCAACCAATTAAGCCGAACAATGACTGAGCCTGATGCGCCAAATTACATGTCTCCTCGATGAAATGATACGAACCCATTTCCACAACACCATTACAAGTTGGAATACAAACCATTGTCTCCAATCCATGGACCTGAGCCTCTTTTGCTCTCTCACAGTTAAAAGACTGAAGTTGATCCACCCCACTTAACCATATCATAGAATTCGAACCCAAAGCGGTACCAGGAACCGAACCATCTCCAGGCATAAAAGACCTAGTTAACGAGATGACATAAAACCATTCAGGATCTTCGTGGTTATCAGGTCCAAGAAGGGCCTTAATCTCTCTAACAACAGACTTTCTACAATCCAGGTGATCAGAATCAAGAAGAAAACTGTCAGGTAATATGTCGTTACTGCTTAGAAAATGACCGTCTCCCCACGACAAGGAGACGCATCCATTGGAGTCATCATTGAAGGTTTGCCAAAAAATCGCGTAAGCCCATGGTTGGGGCTGGTTTTGTAGTAGGGTTTGGAGCTTTTGCTGGAGGGTATCACAATGATTTGGATTAATGTTTGTACTAGGAATCGAAACAATGGAAGAAGATGAAGATGAAGAGACTATTAAATCATCCATTTCTCTTTAGCTAGTAGCGAATGGGTTGAATCTTGTTACATCTAACGATGATGATATATAGCAATAAGTGATGGAGAATAAATAGAGGCTGTTAAAAATATAGTACATTTCATATTTATATCGTACCATATATATATATATATATATATATATATATATATATATATATATATATATATATATATATATATATATATATATATATATATATATAATACAATTTATTTTTGCATTTTTCGTGGGTCATGATCATCTTAAAACATAACATATATACACTATATTGTGACAGTCAACCACAAGTCGTTCCAAAAGTCATTAACCATGTTTTTTAATGTTTTAATAAAAGGCTTCGAACACTTTATTTGATTGCACTGTCATCCACAGATTCCAAGGCGATGTCATCAATGGCTTTAAGTACATGGAATCAGTTGTCCAGAGGACAAAAATGAGACTCTATGTATGATTATAAAGTTTACTTTCTATGGAGCATTCAATTGTATTTACACGATAGTTCTTGGTTTGTTGTTATTCTTTGCTCTATGATTGAAGTTCCATACTCATTACGTAGAAGTATAGTTTTATCATGTTTTGTCAAGTTGTAAATAGTTCAGGGCTAGAATTGTAACATTTTATATTATGTTATTGGCAGTTACAAGGCGCCAATAATTCTTTAAATACTTTGTAATCCTTCATTTCACACTTAATGAAATTGAGTTTCTCTCCATCATTCACTTTTCTATATGGTATCAGAGCTAATAAACCCCCTAACTTTGATCATTGATGGTGGAATACAGTTAGTTATCTAACTTCAATCGTCCTGTTTCTTGTTCACAATTCATTGATTCATCACCATTTCTTGTTCGTTAAAGTTAGGGTGATTTTCTGTTACAAAACCGTTATTAATCCGTTTCTTGTTCTTGATTTTCTATTATTGATCTTTAACAATGGCGGATACAACTGATCCAAACACTCAAAACACTGTTAACACAATCAATGATCCCTTACACCTAGCTAGTTTTGATCATCCTGCTATGGTGCTGACTAATACACCATTCAATGGGGGTAATTTTCTTGGTTGGAGTCGCAATGTTAAAATGGCTTTTGGTGCGAAGTTGAAATTGTGATTCATTGATGGTACTTGTCCAAAACCTATTGTTACTGATGTGAATGTTCAGAGATGGATTTGTTGTGATTATATGGTCACTTGTTGGATCTTGAATTCTACGGTAAATGAGTTATCTGAGGCTTTTTTGGATGCTCAGTTTGCTTGTGAGTTGTGGAAGGAGGTGGCTGAAAGATATGGACAAAGCAATGGTCCATTGATCTATTAGTTAGAAAGAGAATTGAGCAACAAGGTAACCTTACTATTGTTGTTTTCTTTAACAAATTGAAGAGATGTTGGGATGAGTTACAGAATTTGAATGGATTGCCTGTGTGTAATTGTGGAAAAATGGCTGAGTGTACTTGTGCTATGTTTGATAAGTTTGTTGAAAGAGATAATCATTTGAAGTTGATTCAGTTTTTGATGAAATTGAATGATGATTATGAAAATGTCAGAAGTCAAATTTTGTCCATGGATCCACTTCCTAATGTGAATAAGGCCTATTACATAGTGCAACAAATTAAGAAGCAAAAGCAAGTTACTGGTCATGTGTTTGATCCCACTGCTTTTTTTGCAAACACTGGTAATAATAGGCAGAATAACAATGTGAGAAGGGATGTTAGAGAATCTAGAACTGATAACAGAGGTGATCAAAGGAAGTTGTCTACTCATTGTGGTCAAGAGGGACATGTTTTTGATCAGTGCTTTGAAAGAATTGGGTATCCTGATTGGTTTAAAGGAAAGAAGGCCAAGAAAAATGCTAGTATAGCTGCTCATGTCAGTGTAGAAGACCTGGTTGCTGGTGAAACAACATTTGATATGGGAAGTGAGAATGAGATTGGACAAGGTCATGTGGATCAAAGGCTAGTTGCTGACGTATACATTGAGATGATGAAAATGTTCAAGGGAAAAGCACCTATGGAGGATAATGAGGGTTCTGTGAGGAATTATGCTAGTACATCTGCTCATGCAGGCATAATGTCCTGTTTCACAGTCTCTTTTTCTTTGTTTTGTCATCCACACATGAACATTAAACTTGATTGGATCACAGACACATGGGCCTCTGATCACATGACTCCTAATTTTAGTCTATTCATAACTGTCAAGTATTTAACTACGCCTATCATGGTTTACTTACCTGATGGTATATCACTTAAGGTGACTATTGTTGGGGAAGTGACCTTAACACCTTCTTTGATTCTCACTGAGGTCTTCTATGTACCTGAATTTCAATTGAACTTACTCTCAGTTGGCAAATTGATTCAAACCAAAAACTTGACTGCTCAATTTTTCCCAACTGCATTCATGTTTTCAGGACCTTACAACTAAAGAAGTTGTTGCAGTTGGAAAAGGTTCAAGGTGCTTGTACATTTGAAAATCTGTTTCTGATCAAACTTCTTTCTCTGCTAGTGTCACTGAGTTTTATGAGTCACATAAACATCTTGTTCCTTTCATTAGTTTGAATAAAACTGCTTATAGCAATGCTACTAGTGTAAAGTCAAATGTAGATGTTCACACTTTTCATGCTAGACTTGGACATACTTCTGTGTCTAAGCTAGTTCATATTCCTGCTTGTAAATCCTTTGATGTTTCTGAATTTCATTGTGAAAGTTGTAGTCCTTCTATTGAAACTATCTCTTTTGCTCTATTACATGTGGATCTGTGGGGTCCATATAGGCATCCAACTCTAAATGGGGCCACTTATTTCTTTACTATTGTGGATGACAAGAGTAGGGCTACATGGACCTATTTGGTACATAGGAAAGATCAGATACTTGAATTGTTGACTACATTCTTTGCTTATGTGGATACTCAATTTAATGGTAAACCTAAGATTATAAGGTCAGACAATGGCACAGAAGTGGGTAACAAAAGTTGTGCAACTCTTTTAAGGTCCAAAGGTATTGTTCATCAGAGATCTATAGCCTATACACCTCAGCAAAATGGTGTAGTGGAAAGGAAGCATAGGCATTTACTTGAACTGCTAGAGCTATTAGGTCTCATGCTAATTTGCCAATAAGATTCTGGGGTGAGTGTATTTTGGTTGCAACTTATCTGATCAATAAGATGCCGGCCTATGAAAAAGTTGAATTGGAAGTCACCATTTGAAGTTTTGTTTGGTAAAGTTCCAAATTTTGAGCATCTTAGAGTCATTGGATGCTTATGTTATGCTGCTGTGATTAAGCCACATAAGGACAAATTTGAAAACAAAGGAATCAAGTGTGTTCTCATAGGTTATCCTTCTAATAAAAAAGGATACAAGTTGTATAATTTGGAGACTAAAGAGGTGTTTTTTAGTAGAGATGTTCATTTTGAAGAGAAGATTTTTCCTTTTAAAGAACCCAATGTTCATGTAACAATTCCACAAGAACCTTTCTTTCTTGTGTTTGGAGACTCTACAGCTGATGATGATCCTCTAGTCATGCCTACAAACCCTCCTTCTGAGCCAGAGCAGCTTGACAATGTTAACCCAAACACCCCTTCTGAGCTAGAGCAGTCTGTGAATACATCACAACCTTCTCCAATTATCAATCCTATACCCACTAGAAAGTCCTCAAGAGCTTCCTCAAGGCCTGCATGGTTGAAAGACTTTGTTACTTCCAAACCTAGTCATAGTTCAGCTAATTTTTGTTCTGCTCTACCACAGTATCCACTATTTGGCAAGGAAGATTTCAAAGATATTCCACCTGAATTCATAGCATTTTTATGCAATGTCTTTGCTCATATGGAACCAACTAGCTATAAGCAAGCTGAAACTGAACAAGGATGGGTGGATGCTATGGATTTAGAAATTACAGCTTTGGAGAAGAATGACACTTGGGTACATTGCCTAAAGGTCACAAAGCTATAACTTCCAAATGGGTGTTTAAGACTAAATATCATCCAGATGGAACCGTGGAAAGATTAAAGGCCAGATTGGCAATTAGAGGCTTCAATCAGAAAGAGGGTCAGGGTTATAAACATACTTTTTCACCAGTTGCAAAATTAGCAACTGTTAGAGTACTTATTGCTTTGGCAACTACAAAAGAGTGGGACCTACCTGAATTAGATATTAACAATGCTTTTCTCCATGGCTATATTGATGAAGAAATTTACATGGTTCCACCTAAAGGGTACACAAAAGCTGGTCCTGGTCAAGTATGCAAGCTCAAAAGGTCACTTTATGGTCTCAAACAAGCATCCAGGCAGTGGAATTTTGAATTGACTAAGTTTTTGATAAGCTTGGGGTATGTACAGTCCAAAAATGATTATTCTTTGTTTGTCAAACACAAGAATGGTCAATTCACTGCAGCTTTGGTCTATGTTGATGATATGTTAATCACTCGTAATTGTCCTGATGAGATTAACTTTCTTAAGCATGCTCTTGATCAATAGTTCACCATTAAAGATCTTGGATTAGCAAAATTTTTTTGGGGAATTGAAATATGCAGAACTAATGCTAGCACTTACTTGAATCAAAGAAAGTACATTTTGGATATTCTTACAGATGTTGGGTTAACTGCTGCAAAACCAAAAGAATTCCCTCTTCCTACTCAATTGAAATTGTCACTCAACAAAGGAACAACTTTAAAAGATCCAGGATCATATAGAAGGATGGTTATAAGATTGTTGTACCTAACAATGACTAGGCCAGACATTTCATATGCTGTTCAACACTTAAGTTATTGTGTATCTGCTCCTAAGCATGTGCATATGCAAGCTGCATTGCATCTTCTAAAGTACTTGAAGGGAACTGTCTCTAAAGGACTCTTTTATCTTGTTCAACCACACCTGAAGTTAACTGGTTTTTCTGATGCTGACTGGGGTTCATGCTTGATGACTAGAAGATCTCTTACTCGCTATTACGTATTCATGGGACATTCATTGGTATCCTGGAAAACTAAGAAACAAGCCACAGTCTCTAGATCATCAACAGAAGCTGAGTATAGGAGTATGGCTGCCACTACTTGTGAACTTTTATGGTTGAGCTATTTACTAAAGGATCTACACATCCCAACACCATACCCTGTAACTTTATTCTGTGATAATAAGTCAGCTCAACAGATAGCAGCAAATCCATGTTATCATGATAGAACCACCTGGACATTGACTGTCACTTTACAAGAGACAAAGTACAAGAAGGTTTCTTACAAACTACATATATCCCCACACAATCTCAGCTTGCAGATGTTATGACAAAGGCATTGGGCAAGGTGCAACACAATTATCTTGTCAACAAGTTGGGTCTCTCTAAGCCTCCAACTTGAGGGGTGAATGTAGAAGTATAGTTTTATCATGTTTTGTCAAGTTGTAGATAGTTCAGGGTTAGAATTGTAACATTTTGTATTTCTGTTATTGGCAGTTACAAGGCGCTAATAACTCTTTAAATACTTTGTTATCCTTCATTTCACACTTAATGAAATTGAGTTTCTCTCCATCATTCTCTTTTCTATACATTCTCAAGTTCAAGGATGGTATTCTACAAATCAAAGTTTGTAATTCAAAAATTCAAGTTCAAGCTTACAAGTTTCATGTTGTTTAATTAGTTTTTCAAGTTAGATGTTGAAATCTAGTTAAAGTTAAATTGCTGTATTTCAGTGACTCAATGCAAAAACGACTGTGTGTAATAGTGAGTTCAGGAGTATGGTAGTTTAATTTTCAAAAGGTACCACGTGACTAAGTTTGATATAGGTTTATATGTTTGCATAAGAAAAATGCTATTTCCTTTTACAAATTATTCTTACTTATTCTTCTACTCACAGAATCATGATAAGTGTCAGATCTAACGGATTGAATGCAGAGAGAGAATGGGTGAATATATATATATATATATATATATATATATATATATATATATATATATATATATATATATATATATATATATATATATATATATATATATATCTATATATATATATATATAATATTATTGTGTGTGTAAAATCATTAGTATGAAGATATTATAGGAGCCTTTAGCAATGCTCTTTACATAATTATCAGCTTATGAACCTTTTGAAAATTTATTTTACTTTACTTTATTTATTTAATTAAGGTGAAGTATATATTAATCACAAAAAGTACACAGTTTTTTTATTAGCCATGGACATGCCCAAGTTCAAAATCATAAAAACGGTCTTCTTTGAACAAAACATTCTATTCACTATACTATATACCATTCTATACTACTCTTTATACTACCAAACATACCAATACAAAAATATATTCAACAATACATCAAATAATACAAACAATTATTCTCATAGTTGTCAGGATTCCGATCCTGATCTTAGGATCTTACGATTTTACGATAATGCAAAGCAAAAATGATCCAGATCCTATATAGGATCTTTGCAAGCTTAGGATCTTATAGGATCCCGATCTTGACCATACGATCTTAAGATCTAATCCGATCCGATCTTACTTTTCTCGAATTAGAAACTAAAAAACTGTCAATTTATGAGTTTTTTTTTTTTTTTTTTTTTTTTTTTTTTTTTTTTTTTTTTTTTGTAGAATTCAAAAAACAGCATGTTAATCTTTTTAAACATTTCATAATCATAATTTATGACAATATTTCTATGAAACATTCATAATCTTTTGTGTTTATAATGTATAATAACTTGTAGATTTGTATACTATTATAAAAAAACTATTAAGAAATAACATTACAGTAAGATCTTAAGATCTCGATCTGATCTTACGATCACAATCTTGCAAAGATAAAAACGAGCCTAGGTAGGATCCCGATCTTGAAAACTTTGATTATTCTTTTTCAAATTCTTGTTAGCTTCACATTCCAGATCACCTCCATTATTCTAGCATCATCAAAATCTTTTACAATGAAACTTATCATTCTAAGCTTTAATGTTTCTTTAATAGTTTGCACAAGAGTCTCTTCATTTCTTTTAACTTGCTTAAACAGTCTTGTGTTGCTTTCTTGCCAAATGAAATAATCCACAACTCTAAATACCAATCTTCTAACTACACTTTCAATACTGTTATTAACATTCAACTTGGCCATCTCCTCAACAATGATGCTCCAGTCAGAAATAACTTTCTTGTTCAAAACCTTTTGCATTTCATTCTAAACAAAGCTAGAATGTGAACATGAAAATAATAAATGATTATGTGAAATTGGTAATTGAGTACAAAGAACACATTTCATAGGTTCATTAGGTTTCCAAATTGCAATTGTATCTTGAGTCATCAACCTGTTTTGCACAACCATCCAAAGCACAAAAGAATGCCTTGAAATGTATTGTGGCATTGTGCAAACCATATCAGAGATCTCCATCTTACTTTAGGATTGTCACTACTCATATTTCCCACACAACTTTAGTCTTATATTCTATCACCCTTCCTGTTCTTTTTACCCATACCGCTTTATCTTTTATATCCTCCATCAATTGTGAAATCTGAATTTTTCTTAACACTGGAAATCTAGTCATCCAATCAACAGGTCAAAACCAATTTCCATTTTGAATCAGACTTGCCTGCTTACAATCATTTTGTAGTCTACTATTATGAATCATTCTTGTGGTTATAAACTCACTCAATGGGACAATTGTACTCCACTTGTCATACCATGCTGAAACAGATAGATCATTGCCTATTTTGAAGTACACATGTTGTTTCATTATGTTCCTCATATTGAGAAGGCTTCTCCATATGGCTACTACTATTGTTATCACACTCTACTTCCCATATGCTTCGCCCCTTCAGTTTTTCAACATTAACTCATTTAACCCACATGGTATCCTTTTTGGCAGCCACATTCAACAGGATATTTTAGACTTATGTTAACTATTTATAAACCTTTTATAGATATTCGAATGATTCATAATAACACGCGCATTAAATTATGAAAATGTTCAAGAATTTGAACTTTTTCATGCCACATGTATATAAAACAAAAGATCATTATAGTTATAATGAAAGATAAAGCTTTATGTAGATTTTAAACTTTTGATAAAACTAGCAATGTAGAGGCCCTTAGAAAAAGAATAGTTACATTATTGACATCTTGTGAATACTAACGCGGTTTTAAAATCAAGACCATACAACTTACATGCATTTTAACTTTAAAAAAACCAATAAGAAGCACTCTTTTCTTGTCTACATACTACCAAACTTGTCACAATTATTCAAGAAGCTATAGTAATACGCCCGTAATTTAAAAAAAAAAATATCGCATATACTGCAAGACTTAAAATATGGATATAAACTTTATAAAATTAATACGTGAAAGCATAAATATTATGAGTGCGAGTGTTAACCCAACACTCCTGTTTTGACCCATAACCAATGACATACTCAAAATCATACACATTGATTCTAAAACTTGACTAATACAATTTGAACATGAAAACATATTTAATTGTAATTGTTTGGGCGTTAATAAGGTAAATAACAAAGGATTGGAAGAGATGCCCTCACCTATATACATGAGCATTACCATTCCCTCTTGTCACCTTCTTAATCTAAAAGCCCCAACATCCATAAAACTACCCTGCAAAACATGAAAACTGAGCACGGTAAGTTCTGATGACTTAGTGAGTAAACGGGTATGAGTCTAAATATGAAACGTGAGCTATAGTAAATATGAAATTGTAACTGAGCTATTCTGATATTGACTGATAACTTGGCTATATTGAATTGAACTAATAACTGACTCTGGGTCATTATACATGAGTATTACCATTCCCTCTGGTCACCTTCTTAATCTACAAGCCCCAACATACATAAAATATACCCTAAAAAACATGAAAACTGAGCACGATAAGTCCTGATGACTTAGTGAGTAAACGGGCCTGAGTCTAAATCTGAAACATGAGCTATAGTGGATATGAAATTGTAACTAAGCTATTCTGATAATGAATGATAACTTGGTAGTACTGAATCGAACTAATAACTGAGTCCGAGTCATTACGGTTACACAGATAGAGACAAACTCAAATTGATCTTATTCGGATTATAGATCCCTAGCTAATAATCAAACTTACATTAGGTATGATGAGGCTCAATATATGATGCGATATATGTGATATTGTAGTACTATTGTCAGGACATAACCAAGCTTATGTAAAAAACATGTTATTTTTAAGCTGATCTTGTTAGAACCGTGGTTATGGAAGCTAGGCGTTCATTAGATCTGTATATCAAGTTATTGATACTTTCAATACTAGGAGTGGTAATCATATGCATCCGGTATGATCCCTTAGTTTATTTCTCATCGCGTTTAGTCCTGTCCGTAAGTTTCTCTCCTTAAATTGGCAACTTTTCACTATGGTCATGTCGAAGTTTAATTTCTCTTTGTGTTTCACTAGTTGTATAAATGTTTTGATATCTACATGGTTTGCTTGATATCAGCTCGTAGTGGATCAAGAACATCGATTAGTGGGCTAAGCCCATTAGAGGGTATGTGATACCAGGTATTATATAAGAGCTCAATTAGTGGGCAAAAGGACCGAGTATAATAGCTAAGAGCTCGATTAGTGGGCATGTAACACATGTGTCGATCACTTGATTAAATCGATCACTATGACAAAACAGGCGCTCACAAGTGCCAACGTACTAATACTCGTTTTGGCATACGATCGATATAAAAGTCATCCTTCCAATCAAATTGTGCATAGATAGACACTTACATGATCACCTAGACTACTAAAGTAAGATACATAAAAAATAATTATTGAAGTGTGCATAGCAATACCTGAAAGTGAAAACCAACACAACATGTTATATAAGTATTTGAGTGTGCATACCACAACTAAATTGCTAACTTGAGAGCATTGGTGAATACTCAAGTATTTGCATATTTGTTCAAGGTGATATGCATACACGAATTATGCATTGAAAGTTTAAAGGCAGCGTACCAGTTCCTCAAAGGAGAATAAATATAAGTGAAAAATAGAGGTAACATGTGATATTAGTTTTTAAATATGAACAAAATTATATATAAGGTCAAAGGAGTATAAAAAAGGGTTAAAAATGAAATTACATGAAAATTGTGATGGGGCTAAATTGGCCATGTTTACAAAGCAATTTTATGACAAAACCATACTTAAAAATAAATAAAAGACTCTTCAACCTGTCACGACCCATTTTGACCCGCGCTAAAGAATAAAGATAGCCTTATGTAGTTTCACACTTTTTATTTGTTACATAATTTGATTAACCCGTTCATTTTACAACCTGTAGCACTTATGATGTATTGATAGTATATAATTTCTTCACACTTTAAAAGTAGCTACTAAACATGGTCAATCAGGTATTGTCTAGACGACTAGACCAACCACCAGGAACTATACAATTATTGGTAGCAATGCATGTTTTTCGTTACTGCATGCTATCCATGAATCATGATCATTTCATAAGAATCAAGCCCACGCTTCTCTACCTCCTCTAGCATCAACAATCACGGTTCCAGTGTGTTTAGAAGGCTTACTCAACTGAAAAATAGGGTATCTTACCCTGCATAACCTCCTTACACCTTTTCTTAGACTTTGCCTTTCGAGTATCCCATCTATTACAGCCTCTCTATGATGTTGTCTTTCCTGTTTGGTATTGTCTTCGCTCTCTAGTGAATCACATATAAATGTAACAGGTGAGCTTTTGCCCGACATGTAATCATATTCTACTAAAGAGCCGCTCTTTCTTGGAAAACTCCAGAATTGCTCTTCGTTTTCGCTTCCTAGTCTCTTCAAAGTGGCACTCTTTAGAAGGTAAGGATACTCGACTTTATTGTTGGGAGATTGATTATTTGCACATGAAGATAGTGGCACAGAACCAGAAGAGGATTCCTCTCTTTCGCGAAGAGTTTTCATAACCAGCGTTTTGAGCAAATTCATGATTTGAACTGCATGGATCAATGCAGTCAAAGGATCCGCCATCTGCATGACAAAGCAAAACATAAGTCCTTGAAAAAGTGAAAGGTTGGAATGTATATGAAGATAGTGGACCTGAGTCATGTTGGGTGCAAAAACCATGGCAATGTTTCTGGCATTCATCTTATTTTGCTGGTCATGCTTGACTACATCAGCCATTAAATTTATGGCCCAGTCAAGAAGTGCGGCCTCAGTCGGAGGTAGGGATTTGACAAGCTGAGTGCACTCATCTTCTGTATTGCAATGGATGACGTGTTCTGGGGTCAAAGAATCGAGAACACCTGTAGGAAGTTCTCTAAACCATGCCTGTTGTACAGGTTTGCAATTTTTATTAACAATTGATATTGAATCGCTAAAACCACACAGAAAATTAATGGTAACCAGCATACCTTGATCAAACCAGCCAAGCAATGGATATCGACTCCATGCGGCACAAATCCTCTGTTTAGCTGCTTCCTAACATCTTCTTCTTTGCCGTTTTCCCCATTTATTCTAAATATACCTTCTGCCTTCATCATGTAACATGTAAAAATTTGAAGGTTTGAATGATGCATAATTTTACTTAAATAAGACATGTCTTTGGCTTACTTGAAGGCCACCGTCTGAATATAAACGGTTTTGCATCATCAAAAGAATTGTTGGCACGCTGTTCCCTCTTTCATCGTAAGAACATTGCATAGACTCAACAGATACACCAAACACGCACACACTGATCCATTAAAAGAAAATAATCAAATAGGATTACTGGCATCGAGATCGTCAATTTACTAATGAAAACAAGGATGAATATAAGGTTAATGATAGCAGGATATTTACGAATACAAGATAAATGATTCTATTAAACGTGGATGACTAATTACCATGACCATGAAGATGTTTCGGGCCCTTTACTCAAGACGTATACGGGTAAAAAACCTCATTCCGATCATGAAGCCATTGTGGTTTACTTAAGGAACACACTAAAGCTTAAAAGGAAACAAAAAGGCAAGCAAACACAAGAAGACATCTATTTACATGATTTATCCCATCTCGATGTCATCAAACCTACGTCCATATGACCATATGCACGAAGGTATTCTTTTTCCTCTTCCGGCCTAATAGCTCTCACGATCCATTATCGTCGCCAACAATCGAAAATCACACTCACTCTTAAATTTTTTGATTAGAAAGGTCTAGTTGCAAAACATCTTTTTTGAAATAAAAGCAAGCCATTACTTAAATATAATTTACTAACGTCGATAAATGTCTTTTTCTTTTTAGCATAATATGACTCTGGAGACAAAGGGTCACTATCAAGCAGGATTTTGCATTATAAGACTCACCTACATACAGCTAATTTCAATTACTAATTGCACCAGGTCCATGCCCTTTAGCGGTGAAGCTAGCTAACTGAGTTGTACCAATATCAAACCTTTCATCACATGCAGTCACGGATCACCAATTTAATAATGTAAATCCGAAGAGCCCTACTATTTAAGCAAACAATGAATTCCCTCAATTACTTTCTCAACCAAATTTATAGACTTTTTTTGATTTGGGCCAGATAATATATAGTGAGTTTCATCAAACTATTTAACGGTTTTGATTAACGTAACCAATTTGTGTATCATAGGATCTGTCCAATACAATCCTGTATATCAATTATTAACTTCAAATTTACTATTCACTTCAAAATTTTACTTTTTCCTTTTAACTTCTACCTAGATCAAATTCAAATTAATTTTCTATTCGCTTCAGATTTTTACTTAGTATTTATAACTTATACCAAATCTTAGTTTCTAAAACGTCAGATAAAAAAATAATACCTTGCACTAGGAGCTTTACGGGGAACTTCGAGCTGAAAATCAATGGGCAAACCAGTGAATCCGTTGAAACGATCAAATGTAACATGAGTTACATGTTGGACATCCATGGGACAACCAATATCCAAAGAAGCCGAAACATTATCAGAATCATGCACGCTACATGTAAGTATAGACTTACGTAGTGCAGCACACAAGACGGATACAATTTTAATATTTTGATTGGAATGAGCATGACCTTGTTGATGTGGACTAATAAAAGGTGTTGTTATTGGACTATAGTCCTGATCATAGTAATAGCATAGTTCATCATCATTATCATTATCATCATGATCATCATCTTGTTGATTAGAATAACTCGAAGAATAGTGAAAGAACGAGGCTTTCGGTCGAGGAGGACTACCGCATGATTTGGATCTGAAGAGGGTTGTCTTCATTAAGAATTTGCAAATATGCCGAAGATGGAGAAGATGTCAAGGGCGAAATTAAAATGACAGCAAGGAAGTACTCTTTGTTTTGTTTGTAGTTTTGTATAGAGAAAGGGTGTGAAGGCTTGAAATAGATCATGGAATACAGTTCATGCATGGACCACTTTGTGTTTCCTTTTAATAGAGTTACGACCGCCCTAGAATATGGTCAAACAAATCTGCACATTTTTTAGTTACTTTGTTTACACTGAAATATTTATAACGTTTTGCTTGATGGGTTGCATATTGGAATGACCACCACAACTTGTGATTAACTTAATAGCTAAACTTTAGAAATGATTTAACGCCAAATTAAAATTTAAACTTAAACCTTTTATAACAAATTATTGAATTCACTTCAACTAACTTAATTGCAACAAAAAGAAAAAAGAGTTCATATATATCATATCGCTCTCTTTATACTTTTGTGTTTTCTTTATTTTTATGTTTATATAAAGTAGTTTGCTGTTATTCAAATTTATTTCAAAGTATCATTCTCGTTATCTATAAAATAATTGTTCAGAAAATGTATAATCGAACATTATGGTTCGCAAATATTTTTAATCATGTTATAACACGCACAGACCTGCTAGTATATATTATATACATGCTTGCATGACCACCGTACCCCCACTTAGAACCCGTAAAAAAGCTCAAAAAACAGACTAGAATTATTTACCGATATTGCTTTGCACGGCAAACGCTAGTTTATTCACCAACTCGGTATATTTTAATTAATATTCGCCTAAGTGATCGCTCGGGTATTATTGGTATTTTATAGAGAGTAGTCACGTGGTGTGTTAGGAAGAAACAACTATCTTCGGATTTACGAACATGCACCTGTTCCACCTCCATATTATAAACTATTTAACGCATATTTGGTAGCATATCCCAATCATACCCTCACTCACGTCATTTCTTGTCAAATACTTTTTGATCACACATATTTTAGGAATATTGATCGACCAGGTTGATTACCGAACTGTTATAATAAGCTTGATTATCTGACTTGCTGTAACATGCTATTAAAAGAACACTACGTTAATTTACAGTTAAAAACCTATTTTTTGTTAGATTATTTATGATCACATAATTAATCTGAGAGTCTTGTAGATAAAACTCAAATTTTAGAATTGAGATTGTGTTTTTTATTGTTATAAAACCGAACCAGATATTGATAATAGATATATGACCAACAAAACCAAAATTCTGTTGTAACTGCCATAGCAAATAAAGCGTGTTAATTCAGAATGTAGTTAATTCAGGTATGTTTAAAGACGTTTCTATTGGCTCGTCCTTTCACTTATCACACTTATTCTACGCCGATGATGTGGTATTTATGGGGCAATGGTCAGACTCCAATATCTCGACGATTATTAATGTGTTGAAATGTTTCTTTTATGCGTCTAGCCTTCGCATCAATATGCATAAAAATAAATTAATGAGGGTTGCTGTCGATGACGATATTGTGACTCAAGCTGCTTGTTCAATTGGTTGTTTGCAACTTAAGCCTCCATTTTCTTACCTTGGTTCTAAAATTGGAGGCCTGATGTCACGTATTATCTCATGGGACGAAATTGTTAATAAGTTACAGGCGTGTTTATCTAAATGGAAGATGAAAACTCTTTCCATAGGTGGTTGTTTTACTCTTCTCAAATCGTTTTTAGGATCTACTCCCATATTCTATATGTCTTTGTTTAAAGTGCCTTCCCAAGTTCTTAAAAGGATGGAATCAATCCGAAACCCTTTTTTTAATGGGATGGAAGTAAATGAAAATAAAATGTCGTGGGTTAGCTGGAACAAGGTGTTGGCTTCTAGAGATAAAGCAAGTTTAGGCATTTCGAGTTTTTACGCCATGAATCGTGCTCTTATGTTCAAATGCGTTTCGAGTCATCTTTCCCTTTTATATGGTTGGATATTATTCGTGAAGTAGCTAATCTTAATACTCAAAGTATTGACTTACTTGGCCTTCTAAAAAAAGATGGTAATGGTTTGAAACCCAAACTACGAATATCTCTCTGGCGATTTGGAGAAAACCCTAACATCCCTTTCATTCAATTCGTTTCTAATTAATCCTTCCCTATTCTTTAACTGCTATCATTAATTTGTTATAGGGTTTTTATCCTTGATCAAATTCGTGATTAACAATTAATTCTGGTGGGATTTTTGATTCGTATTTTTTAGGGTTTTCTTTTACCGATTTTGTGATTTTCTTGCTTAACCGACCTGTTGATCGTCTATCACTTTTCGATTGTTAATATGATGGGAGGTTAGACTCTTGATTCGTATTGCTATAAACCCTAATCACTAAGATTAGGGTTTTCTTTTTCTTTATTTGTTTCGCATGCTGCTGGTTGTTTTAATCGTTTTCTTTGGTTCGTAATCTGTGTTGATTTGGTAACGGGGTGGTGAGAGATGGAAAGGGGTTTTTTGTGTCCTAAGATTGGTATGAAGGATGCTAGTGTTCCAATGGTTGATGTTGATGTTTTGGTTAATAACGTGAACAAGGGTAACGATATGGTTGGTTTGGATGATTTAGAGCAGTCCTCTCATGGTTCTAAACAGACTAATGTGGAGCATTTAATTGCTAATGCGAATAAGAAGTTTGATGAAGCTATGAATAAACTTGATAGTGATATTGCTAATATGGCTTCATCTTCTGATTTGAACAATCCGAGTGGTACTGGGTCTCAATCTAATTCGTATGGTACTAAAACTCCCCCTATGAGTTTTAATGTTAATATGCATGAGAGTGTTACTTCTGATCCTAATGTACCCAAGGTTGCTACTACTAGTGGTAATGGAGTTAAGTCGGTTTCTTACGTGGGTGTTGCTTCTAATGTATCCCAGAAACACTTATCTAATTTTCGGAGATTAGAATGCAGCAAAAAGAAGGACAATGTTGACCTCTCAGTCCCAATGAAAGTAGTGGAAGAGGTGAACATAAGGTTTGAGCATACACTCTATGGATATTTTCTTGGTCAGCGTCTTGCTTTTCCTGTTGTGGATTATTATGTTCGCAATGCGTAGGCTAAGTATGGGTTACAAAAGGTAATGATGAACGCTAAGGGGTTCTTCTTCTTCAAGTTTACTTCGAAGAAAGGTGTTGATGATGTGCTTGATAATGGTCTATGGTTGATCCGTAATGTTCCTATTATTCTTAAACCTTGGACTTTGAATACCAATTTGTTGAAAGAGGATTTAACTCACATTCCGGTGTGGGTTAAATTTCATGATGTTCCTTTAGCGATGTTTTCTGATGATGGGCTTAGTTTGCTTGCAACTTTGATTGGGACTCCCAAGAGATTGGATGCCTTTACTAGTCAGATGTGCAAAGAATCTTGGGGTAGGAGTAGTTTTGCTAGATGTATGATTGAAGTGAAGTCGGATGAGGTACTTAGGGACAACCTTACTGTTGAGATTCCTTTACTTGACGGTTTGGGTTCGACTATTGAGAAGATCCGTGTGGAATATGAGTGGAAACCGCATCGCTGTGATAAATGCTAGGTGTTTGGACATGTTTTGGTGGATTGTCCTAAGGGTGTGATACCGACTGCTCAACCTTCTAAGAATGTTAATGATGGTTTTCAGACTGTTAACAATAAGAAGAAGGGTAAGCAAGCTGCCTCAAATACGGGTCGCGGAGGTTTTACTAAACCTGTTGTGGGTAAGCATTTTGAATATCAGCCAAAGAAGACTCCTACTGTGCCCAAGAAAGTTAATGATAGTAAGAAGAAGACTTCTGATGTGGCTAGTACGAGTGGAACAACGATCTCTACATCTAACCAATTTGATGCGCTTAATATGGATGATATGGATACGTTTGGTATTCCTACTTATGACACCAGCATGGATGTGGATACTGGCAGTACAATGGAAGTTAATGTGGATAAGTCGGTTAAGACTGGTGCTACATCACAAGAACCACTTGTGAGTGATTCAATGGGAACTAAGGAAGTTGGTTCTACTCCTTTAGTTGATAAAATTAGTAAGTTTGAAAAGCTTCTTATTGATGGGAAAGGTACTCTTGTGGATGATGATGGTCATCCTGTTCCGTCTGCCTCTGTCACTAAGAGGGCTAACCCATTTTCCAAGGTGGGTGAGGTTGTGGTTTCTGATAGTGAGGAGGAGGAGGTTCTTAACACGTTCGACGAATCTGCGAATCTTTTTGGTAGAAGTCAAGAGCGTGAAGATGAGTTTGATGACTATGATGATTACTCGAAGCAAATTCATGATCTTCCAGGGGAATTGGATGCTCTTAATGCCATTTATGGCTTTAATCTCCAAGGTCGTAGGAAGTAGTTATTTTTGTCCGAGTTTTTTTTCTATATGATGTGGTAGTGGTTTGTTTTCTTGTCTAGAAAATAGGAAGTATCTTGTTATGTAAGCTTTTCGCCTATGTAACGGGCTGAGATATGGGATTCACTCATATCCGTTGTTCTTAAATGTTTTTTTGGAGTAATATATTTACCGGGTCTTTTGACCTTTTACCCAAAAAAAAGATGGTAATGGTTTGGACACCTCTTTCTTGGAAGATACTTGGAGGGGTGACACTGCCTTTAAATCACTTTATCCTCGAATATATGCGATGGAAACTTGTAAGAACATTAATGTTGCTTCCAAATTGGCTCATGATAATTTGGGTTTCTCTTCGTGTCGTATCCCTAGAAGTGGTGCTGAGCTCGAGCAATTCAATGATATGTCGAATTCCCTAGTAGGTTTCCAGCTTCCCACCATGAAAGATAGATGGGTTTGGTCCTTAATGGGCTCGGGTGATTTTTCGGTTGCTTCGATTCGTAAATTTGTCGATGACCATCTGCTCCCCGATGTTTCCTCCAAATTTTGTTGGAGAAAGATTGTCCCAATCAAATTTAACATTCTTGGCCGAAAAATTAAGGGAGAATTTCATATATACCCTTAAAAACACAAGTTATTTCATATATACCCAACCAAGGTAGTAAATATCATAAATAGGGGTGTTCATCGGTTCGGTTATCGGTTAATCGGTTTATTCGGTTCGGGTTGTTCGGTTAAAAAATTTTTTTGGGTCATAACCGAAAACCGAACCGAACCGAACCGAAAATATCTATAACCGAACCGAACCGAGAACCGAACCGAAGTTCGGTTCGGTTATGGGTCAAAACCGAAAACCGAATTTTTTACTTAAATTACACTATTTATATTTTTTTTTGAATTTAATTATATATATTTTTGGCAAAAAAAATATTTCAAGCATAAAAATGTGTTGTTTTATATTAGTATAAAATTTTAATGGATATTTTTTATATTTAAAATAATATAAATATATAAAAAATATATATATTTATATAAATTCGGTTTTCGGTTCGGATAGCTAAACCCATATCCAAACCGAAAACCGAATTTTTAATTCGGTTCGGTTCGGTTTTAACAAGTTCGGTTCGGTTATATGTTCGGTTCGGTTTTCGGTTTATTCGGTTAATTAACCGAACCGTGAACACCCCTAATCATAAATACCCAAAAACACATTCCAAATTTCATATTTACCCAATTTTGCTTATTTTATTAAAATCATATTTTATTAAGACCATTTTGCCCCTCATGGTTTCCACCAAATGGGTCAAATCTGTAACAAAATTCTTGTTTATAATCGAATCATAAGTGTCGTAAAGCGGCAATTTTCACAACATGTTGCAAATAGGAGTGTCGTAGCATTTTTTTTAAATGCAAACATTACAAACCGTGACTAGTATATTATCATGAGATAATTTCTTAACCCTCTTTAATGCTCCACTTGGGTCAAAAATTCATGTGACTATATACAATCAATAATTAAACATTGAAATTTGACTAGTGCTTTTATATATTGGAGGTATTTTTAATCCAACAAGATGTGTACATTAGTTAGTATATTGGAGATATTTAACCACAACAGATGTACACCAATACGCTACCAGTAACCAATGAGTGGATGCACCCGTGCGTTGCTGCAGGAATGTTATGTTTAATCTAAACTCGAAATAAAACGATCATATAAAAATAATTTTTTGAATTTAAGGACTTTGCAAAAGAATGGTAACGGGGGACTAACGATGCGATTTATAGCTAACCTTAAGGACCATTTTTGCATTTTTTAAACATGTTACTGTTTAGTCAACTGTAGCATTGTTTCCCATCTTTAGTATACAAGGATAATATGTACCCAATATCCATTACTTCACTCTTATGTGACCAAAAGCAAAAAAGACTTAAGCCACCAGTAGCCAAAAAAAAAAAATTGCAGTACTGCATCACAACACCATTACACTATTTCTTGCTCAATCTTTCTAGTTCACCATCTAAATTTAGAACCAACTACAGTCTTGGAGATGATAATATTTTATTAACAATAAGTACCCAAAATAAGTAAGGGTAGAATGGTCATAAGTTTAATAATAAATAAGATTGGGTATTTTTGATATTTAAAGAATGAATTGGGTATATATGAAATTAAAGAGATTTTTAAGGTGATATATGAAATTATCTCAAAAATAAAATTAGATTATTTACCCACTCGGTTTAATCTTTCTAGAAGAGGGCTCATTCTATTCTATGCCCCATTTGTGAGAACCATACTGAAAATTTGATAACATCAAATAAGTATATTATATTGTCATCATTTGTCCTATATAATTGACTTGTTTTATTATATTTTATATGAGAAACGATACTTAATTGTTTTCTTTAGTAATTCTCAGGTAAAACCAAGCAATTGGTCAAACTTGGCGATTTTTGACGAAATATGGAGCAAAATAATCAAGATGGAAAAGTCTACTGAAATCCAGAAGATACGCCGCATCATTCTAGACAGATGCGCCGTACTATCAAACTTAGATGAATTCAAAGACCATTGCTTGACTTTGAAGAATGCGCCGCATCAGATAATATCATGTGCCGCATATGAAACTTTGGTCAACGAAGAAGATCCAACTTGTTCTACTCCAGATACGCAGCATCACATTAGCAACATGCGCCGTATCTATATCAAGACTTCACCAATTACAATTCAAGATACTGAAGGACATACACCGCATAAAGATTCAAGTTACGCCGCATCTGAAGATGGTGTACGAATATTCCATAATATATTAATCTTGGACCCTACGCGAAATTAGGTAGATGCGCCGCATCTACTTACTCAATGTGCCGCATCGAACCCTCAGATAGAACCTATAAATACCCCCAAGAAGTCAGATGAAAAGATATACATAAAAACCCTAAAGAGATGAATTCAGACGACTTGGCAACACAAGACACACCACATAAGAAGATCTTAGAGCAGTAAGAAGGTCCTGTATGTATTTAATTCATTAAGTAGTTTTGTTTATCTGTAATAGTAAGCTTTCATTCATCAGGATTGATGGGCTTGTGGCCACCATACTGCTCCCCTTAAAATTGTTTTCCCATCAATTAAAGTTTATATGTTGATGTTTTTGGTGACTTATATATGTGCATTGATAACTTCTATGTCTAGCTGAGTTTTGCTTGGGCTGCCATACCCCCTCCTCGCCTACTTATCTAGCGTCTAGAAAGTGGGATAAGCATAAGTGATCATTAAGAGTTTACTCGCCTATATTTATGATCCAACGGGACATATTAGATTACGATATACAACATATAAAACTAGCAATAAAACAAGTAACAAACTACTTAACAATCAGGACATGCCTTCTATATGTATCTATTATCTATTTGTGTACGTGTTTGCTATTAGCTGATTCGTTCTCATTAGTTGAATTTACTGTTTAACTACCAAATCGTGCTAGTCTCTCTGACTTAACCCCCTTGCGTTAGATTAGATTGTAAAACTAACTTATAATATTAAAATACTAATAGACTAACTAGGAATTACGTTCCACTCTTAGTGATCGACACTCTGCTTACCACTATATACATATTGATTGGATACACTGTGCGTTAGTGTGTGTGATAGGATAAGTCGGCTAAATATAAATGTAAAACTTGAAATAGGCAAATCACCTTATACTACACCGTGACACGCTGCACACATCAAGTTTTTGGTGCCGCTGCCGGGGAGTGAATTGTTAAAACCTGTTTATCTATTAGTTTTTTAATTAGGATTTCTAACTTTTTAGATTTTTAGGTTTGTAGTTTGCTAACTTTGTTATATTGTAGTTAAATTGTATTCATTATATAATTTGCATATGTGTTTGTTTTTTTTTTTTTTTTTTTTTTTTGTGTTTTATTAGTTTTTAGTTTTTCTTTTGTTTTCTGCATTTGCATTACACTTTGATCATTTCACTACTCTTGTGCACAAGTTAGTTAATTTTCAGAATAATGGATGATTCAAGCATCACTATGGAAGATTACATTCTGAACCTAACTGGAGAAGCTCATTGGAATTATCAAATCTCCGATAACTGGAAGCTTGCGGTAAACGGTAAGGGTAAGAGGAAACTCAGTGAAGGTAACATTGAGTGTCTTCGATTCTTTGAAATTCAATTTCCAACTATCCTTTATGATGATTCACTTACCCATAAGGAGAGTTCTAAACTAGACTTATCCCCAAAATTAGATGATAAATGTGAATTATCTTTATCCAAATTTGATTATTGCATGGTCATGTCTGATTTTTTTTAAGAAACGGTTTGCTAAAAAAGAAAAATTTGATATATTAAAAATTGATACAAACCTGTTTTCTTATGAAGTGCCTAAATTTGAAAACACCGAGGTCAACAACGAAAGTTGTAATTTCAGTAAAACAATTTCAGACATTGTTCTATGTGATAGATCGCCTTTAAACCATAATCTCAATCTCAATAAGCTTAAGACGTTATTTATTTCTAACCTTGGAATAAAATATTATTTAATAAACAATGAGATCACAATTTACAATTAAACGGTTATACCAATTACTTTTATATTGAATTTATATATACCATATGGTATACCATTCGACCCCAAGTTGGTTTATAAGGAAATATGTTGCTGAAGCAATGGATGCGCCCATTAGGGGTGTGATACGCCATGTCATCTACACCTTAACCGAAGTAGATATTATTTTTAGATACGGCGCATAATGATTTCATGATGCACCGCATCCTGAACTTTCTATATATTGCGACTCATTCTCAGCCCTAGCTCGATAACTTACTAACACCAACTCATAATCCTCTTTAATTATCGATGGGCTATACTATTTTCTTAATTCGTTGTTCGATTGAATGATAAAGGTATTACTCTGATCTATTATTATTAGTGATATTGTTGATTTAATTTTTTAATGCAATTAGTGGATATGTTATAATTAATCATGAGGGGGTGATTAAGAATCTCATAAATTACTTGGCATTATAATTAAACCTATAATTAAACAGATCGGGTAAAACATTTTTGATTAAAAATTTGGATTTGTATACTATTTTAATGGTAAAAGAAACTATTTAGGTTTGCATACTTTAGAATGCTTTTATATATCATTACGAGAATGTCCTTCTGATGATTTTATAAAATCTTTAAGAACCCTGATTAACGATCTGCGCATTATAGTGAAAATTGTGAAAGATGCGACGCATCTTTATATTGTTGCTCTGTATATCCTGCACAAATGAGATACGGCACATAGGATCCCTATCATACGCCGCATCATTAATAAATTATCAATTTATCATACTAAATTTTTCCTTGTAGATGATTTTCCAACGCATGAACACTTGGATGATGGTCGCTCTTTCGGAACAACTTATATATGAAGTCCTTTATCAGATTGTATTAACAAACTCTGGATATACCAATGATAGTATCACATGGGATACTCAACCACATTACTGGAAAAATTGTGTGAATTAATCGCAGTCCCGCCTGCGTACTAAGCACCCTTGGAAAAGTTAACACTATTCTTCCAGGAACTGTTGACCTAATGATTCCCATGTATTTCTCAAAATATTAATTACAATTAATATCAAGTCTTGATTATACATGCTGTATGATTTCAATGGAGAAACATTAGGCGTTGAATGAAAACAAGAATGATAAAATCTTGATGCTCGTATTTGCTTTATCTTTGCTTTTGTATAAATATCGATGTTGTTAACCTCTTAATTGTAATAATCTTGGATTTCTCATATTAATATATCTGAAAAATTTGATTGATT
This sequence comes from Artemisia argyi, assembly GCA_030686995.1. Taxonomy (NCBI): domain Eukaryota; kingdom Viridiplantae; phylum Streptophyta; class Magnoliopsida; order Asterales; family Asteraceae; genus Artemisia; species Artemisia argyi. Next base: position 67,355,902 of record CM060680.1, read on the forward strand.
TCTAATTTAGCTTTGACTTACAAGCCTGACAATTACTTCAGCATTTTTTTTATGGAAATTAACAAATTAGAGCCGAGAGGGAATTCGAGAAAGTTTGAGAAATATCGATAAATTATGTTTATTTTTACACAGACTACTGACAGTCTGTTTGGTAACTACATGCGCCGCATCTGGTAAAACAGATGCGACACATCCTATCCTTTTTCTATTATTTTATTCAATGGTGTAAACATAGGGGTAGATTCCATTTCAATTGCATAGATTGGCTTAAAAATCCTTATGTTGTAACCATGTAACTTTTGTTTGTCTAGCTCCTTGCTAGTTTTAATAATATCAGCCGTTCAAAAAAAACTGCCATAGCAGTTATTTAACTATCGAATCAGTTAAATCAAAGGGCGAAATTCGGGTGGACTCTGCCAGGGGCTGCCGCCCCTTGGACCCTACTACCTAGGGCGCTGCCCCCGGACCCCTATCATAATAGCGTCATACAAGTGTGCACTCCGCACAACCCCGAGTTATTGAACTTTCATCATGATTAAACATTGGTCAACTAAGTCAATCCATTACACTTAAAATCATATTGGTGACGCAAAATCACCAACAATTTTCATGTGCCATCCGGCCGGCGTCTCGAAAAATAAGGTTTTATTATAAAAATCGAGATTGCGGACAGTCATATGTTAGAATAATAATATATTAAATCTTTAGCGACGACATAGCGAGCCTAAAGCATAATTTTATTTTAGAGATGGGATGGGATGGGAATGGTTTTGTTGTTTTGTTTCTCGTGTTGAACGGTAAGGACCCGATGAGACTGATGTTGATCAAAAAGCTCGAGTAACACTTAAACAAGAACTATACTTCACTGCTGTAAGGCAATATTTGCCCAAGTGTGCAAAAACTTGTGTGATGTTGTGTGTCGCTAGAGAGACTTGTAGGGTTTAGAGATAAACCCTTTGGGAGTGATCGAAGGCCGCAAGGGTGCCAAGTGTCGATCATCCGAGAGCAGGCAAGGAAGACAAATGTCATACGTCCTTTAATTCGTAGTGGGGTTTGTCGTGCATCCCCATTGAGAAGTGTCAGGATGGTACATCTTAACCTCTAGTAACAGTTGGGTAGAAGTATCTTTGTCCTCGTTAAGGCCTAAGAGGTCCTTCCAGGCCTACGTGGCCTGGGATTCAAGTCGAGCCTTTATCAAGTGTTGAATAGGCCTTGGTGATGGGCTTGATTTGAGCGTATAATTAATGGGATTGGGCCATTAATATTGATACGCTATCAAAAACTATGTATGAAAACTAAGAATCCATACCAGAATTAAAAGAGTCTTAGAGAGAAATTCAAGAATCCATACCAGAATTAAGAAAAGAAACTAAACAAAGCTTTAGTAAAAATTAGTAACTTATTAAAACTAAAAACATTGATTATGACAATTATAGATTGTTGTTTTACCCTTCAATCTTCCTAAAAAAATTAAAACACATGACTTCACATGTTAACCCAAGAACCTGTGACAAAGCCAGAGGAGCTAGAGGTTGAACATGCCATGCATCATCTTCATTCTCTACTACACGTGGTCCTTGTTGGTTTAATGTGTCGTTGTCAACCCACGAATCTACGAATTACATAACCATTAGTTATTAGGTCTTCCATGTCCACAAATTTATGGGATAATTAAGTATAGCCATTTATATCAGATTTAGGCAAAATAACTTATGATTCATAACGCTAATCACATATCTGAACGGTCAGATTCTATAATTGTGAGTTATATACAACGTGACAAAAGAAAGAAAAAGAACAAGAAAAAAAAATCACACCGATCCAACAGTTAATGAATTTGTGACCTCAATTTTCCTAAGGTTGTGCAGAAAATGACGAACCGAACTTTTTTTTTATTATTATTATTATATTTTTTTTGCTTCTCGCAATTTGGCTTCAATAAGTTGTGTGATTTCTTGTCCGAAAATATGCTCTTGATATCAAATGATGGCGGGAATCATTATGAACGCAAGAAACCACACGAATAACGTGTACATGTTTGGGCTAAAATGAGTTAAAACGGGTGGAATATAAATGACAAAGTTACGCATTACTACACGTTTGGGCTAATAGGTATCATTGTCGTATATATTACAGCCGTTCACCCATTTTAGCCTAAACAAATACTAATAAGTAACTTTGTTGTTTATTTGAATCATTTCACCCGTTTTGACCTTTTTTTTAGTAAAGGTGTTTTATACACCCAATAAATTTTACTCCATCTGTCTCATATTAAATGTTCATGTTTGACTTTTCAAGTGTTTATTTATCAACTTTGATTTTAAATATTTTTACTTGTGTTATATAGTATTTGATATAAATTATATGCAATTAAAATATATTTAAAACTTAATTTATTCACATATTTTATAGTATCAAGTATTATATTACATAAATAAAAATATTTAAGGTCAAAGTTGAGAAAGAGAGACCTTAAATTCAAACATGACATTTAATATGGGACGGAGGGAGTCACAAAAAAACATTTAAGTACATAAATTGTAAGTGAATCTCACATCTAAGCACGTTATAAAGAGGGGAAAACAAAGGCACCATTTGTATCATAGGATCTATTTCACTTATTATTCTCTTACTGAGGAGCATTGTTATATTCTCTTACACTATATTTCTATTTATCCTTTTACCCACACAAATACACAACATGTGCAAAGCACCAATTCTCTTTCTTTATCTTTTTCACTTATTATTTCATTTCTCACAATCACATAAGTAAGAAGGATAATTAGTTACAACAATTAGAATGATATATTATTTTTCACTAAAGAGCAGTGGCGGCGATTAGCATGTGCAAGTGGTACAATTGTACCGGGCCTCCTTTATAAGGGGCCCTAAATTTAGTATACATTCACTAATATTTATAGTTTTAAATATAAACGTTTTAAATTTTTAGTGTCTTTGTTAAATATTATCAAAGTTGAATCGGGCCACATACAAAAAATAGAAGATAAACTTTGGGTCACATACAAAAAGAGTAGTGAAAGACTTGGATTATGAGGGCCTCATTTGTGATTTCGCACCGAGCCTCCAAATCAATGAGACGACCCTGCTAAAGAGTATCCACCGTTGCAACGCAAAAATAACAACATCAGTTGCATCCTAATTCCGATGTCCCTCGACTATTATTTTCAAATGAACTTGATCTAAATGTGTGGATCTGAATAACTGATTCATAAAGCAAAATATCGGTCTACGTACAGCTGGTTTAATTGATGACAGATACAAATGTCTATGACTAGTTGTTGAAATTTGACATCTATGCATATTTGCAAGTCTTTTGTTTCAGCTCATACTCATAAGTTGTTATGTTTCTTTTCTTCTTACACTTAATCATTTCCTTAACGATAGACCATTAATGTACATGACTGTTTCTTGTTTACTTCTTTTGTGTGTATAGATACATATATGTTTACGCATAATTAAATGCATGCATACACGTACATATACAAGTACGCATACATGCAATTCATTGTCACTTGTAACACTTAACTATATCAATATGTTGTTCTATACTTGTCTACAACTTATGATTTTTTGCACCATCGCCACCCTCAAACCTTCTATCGCACTCAATCTATCCACGGTCTCATTCAATGAAGTTTTCTCTCCGCTCTACGGTAACCAAGATGTCAAAATCTCCAACAATGGTAAATCCGTTCAGATATCCATAAACCGCTGGTCGACTTCAGGATCTGGTATTGTTTCACGATACACATACAATCGTGGTGTGTTCACTGCCTCCATCAAGCTACCAAACAATGGCTACACGGCCGGTGTTGTGGCAACATTCTATCTTCGAAACAATGAAGTGCACCGAGACGAGATTGATCTTGAGTTTCTTGGGCATGTTGAAGGAGAAGTATGGAGTCTTCAAACCAATGTTTATGGGAATGGAAGTTACAATAAAGGGAGAGAAGAACGATACTCGTTACCATTTGATCCTTCTCTAAATTTTCACAATTATAGTATTCTTTGGGACACAAATCGTATTATTTTTTTTGTGGACCAATATCCCATTAGGGAAACTGAAAATTTTGTGAGCATTGGTGGCAATTTTCCATCTAAACCTATGTATATATATGCTACCATTTGGGATGGGTCGGATTGGGCTACACACGATGGCAAGAATAAAATTATTTTGCAGCGTGGCCCGTTTGTTGCAAGTTATTATTTCATCGTTAATGCGTGTAGTGCAACGCAACCTGAGTGCAGTATTGCACTTCCAGGTGGTATTTCTGCATATGAGAGAAGAGAGATGATTCTCTTTAGAGCTTTGTATATGAAGTATTCATATTGTGGTGATAAGGTTCGGTACCCGGCTTCGTTACCTGAGTGTCGGGATGAAGGTTACGGAATGCAGCCCGTCCAAGCACCTATATCCAGGGCAACCCGAAGGTTCACATGATAGTAAACCCCTAGATGGAAGTGTCTATTATTTATAATTACTGGTATTTTCAATTGATTCTGAGTTACAAATAATACCGGTAATGAATAAAGTTGGTTCTCAAGCTGATTGAAGACATTTTTCCTAGTGTAACTATGAATAATTATCAATTAATATGAATAAGTTATGGGTTTGCAGTCCATTATTTTCTCTGAATCATCAATATTACAATTTGATTGGACATGTATGCATTTAGTTGCTAGTTACATATTTTACTATGATGTCAGTTTTAGATGATGGCGTTTGTTGGATAATACCTCGACAACAAACCCGAAGTTCGATCGCGGAACGCTAGATCGCGAGTTATATCAAGCACCCGTAGCAAACACAAGAGACTACAAAAGAACGATAAGAATATGCACACGATATACCCTCAAACACCCCTTTATTAATCAACCAATAAAGCTTACAATTTGAGGAAGAAGAATGAATAACTAGCATCCCCCCTCATCTCTATTTATAGAGATGAGGGGGTAGAAACCTTAGCTTGCAAGCCAAGTAACTAGTTTCTTAATCTAAGTACAATCCTAAACATTATTTAAACTAAATACAAGTAATCCCCTTATTATTGTCTAAGTCACATTTAACCCTCCTAAGTATTGCTACTAACACATAACAATTTCCACCTTAGGAGTAATACTTAGGCATTAACGATACTCAGCATCTTCATCTAATGCTGGAACCTCGAACCGGGGGCCGCCTTGAGAACCAGGCCTTGTACTTTAATAAATTCTCAAGTTTAGCTTTCTTAGACTCCTTCACTTTCTTCTTTTCAGCAGCATTACCCTCTGCACCCTCTTGACCAGGTACTCCGGTTACCGTAATGTCTGCCCCCACCTTTATACCAAGGTGTACCTTTTCCTGCTCATTTACCAAGCAACCCGTGTTTGTCTTTTCTTCAAGTTGTTTAACCTTCAACTTTCTTTGAGCCACTGCAACATCATTGTTACTAACCTGAATAACCTCAGCTTCACGATTTCCCTAAGCTTCCTGCAGTTCCACCTCAAACCAAACACGTTCATCAACTTGTACTCCATGGAATCCTGTTTTAACACCAGGACCAAGTTGTTTGAACCCAACTTGTTTATGACCAAGTTGTTTGAACCCAACTTGCTTATGACCAAGTTGTTTGAATCTAACTTGTTTTAAACCTCCATGCTTTTGTACACCAAAAGTCGTTACTTTTGCTTCAAGAGTATACACACAGTTCTCTTTCCTGATCCCGGTCATCATAACCCGACAACCTTTGATCACCTTGACTCTACCCATCTGCATCTTCACAGTATAACCCTTATTTTCAAGAGTACCTAATGACATTAAGCTTTTTCTTAACCCTGGAACATACCTGACATCATCCAGTATAAAGCCTGAACCATCATGCAACTGTATCTTCACTTTTCCTGTCCCTCTGATAGTGCATGTCTTGTTATCACCTAACTGAACCGAACCACCATCAACATCCTTGAAGTCATACAAGAAATCCTTCCTAGGTGTCATATGATAAGATCCACCTGAATCCATTTCCAATTCAGTCATCTCATCATTCCCGACTACCACCAAGGCTTCTCCAAAGTAGGCGCTACCCTCCTCATCAGAAGAATCAGAATCCTGATTATGCTTACCCTTCCTGACGAACCCACCTGACTTCTTCCTTGGACAGTCTCTCTTCAGATGACCCTTTGAATGACATATGAAGCACTTGAGTTTAAAAGTTTCACCCCTTGATTTAAGCCGCGAACTTCCACCAGAATGAGCTTTCCTTGAATGATCTGACCCTCCCCTTACATATAACCCGTCACCAGTTTCTTCCTTTGTGCCTTCAGTTCTTTTCTTTAACTCTCTTGAATTCAGAGTCGCCAGAACATCCTCCATTGTCAAGGATTCCCTCCTATACAACAATGTCTCCACAAAGTTTTTATAAGACGATGGCAACGACGTAAGTAACATAAGAGCCTGATCCTCATCCTCAATCTCGATATCAATATTCGCCAAATCAAGTATCAACTTATTAAACTCATCTATATGATCACCCAGTTTCGTACCTGGACTCATATAATACATGTATAGCTTCTTCTTCAGATACAGTCTATTTGCTAAGGATTTAGTCATATACAGACTTGTCAACTTCGCCCAAATTCCTGCAGCAGATGTTTCCATGGTAACTTCCCATAAAACCCGGTCTCCCAAGCATAGAATCAAGGTACTGTATGCCTTCTTCATCAAAGCAGCCTTTTCACCTGCTTCCATGTCCACGGGTAATGTCTCTAATGCAGCATCACATCCCAGCTGTACCATTAAAGCACGCATCTTAATTTGCCATAACCCGAAGTCATTCTTTCCATCGAATTTCTCGATGCCAAACCTAGTTATAGAACTAGCCATTCTTCTTATACCTTGCTAAAAACCTTGTCAAGTTGTTTCTTAACTAACTTTACCGACAAGCCCACAAGCTGTGTGCAATATTCCCCCTTGTTGCTATAACCCTTCTTGCAAATCGAATTAATTAGAATAACCCTAAACCCTCGATTTCGAACAAGCAAACCCGATCGTAAACTTGGAACCCAAGCTAACCACGATCAAAACTTGTACGCAAGAAAACCGCAACAAGAATAATCTTCAAGTTTTATCGAAGTAAAAAAAATCTAGACGAAAACCTTCGAATTTGCTTTTAAACCAAAAACGAATACCGAAGTCGACTTTTAAATAAATAATACTTGAATCGTTTTTGCAAACAAAAACCCTTTGTAGTATATCACGTGCGTATGATATAGATAGAATATAGTAATAATTACTTCTGTCACACTATTAATATTCTATCAACTTCTTCTCGCTAACTTGCTACATTCCGAAAACGATTCGATAACTTGAAATCGATTTCTTTGCTTTGACCACGAAACCAACTCGGCACCTCGAACTAGCACTCCATCTTCGGAGACCACAATAACCTGGGCTCTGATACCACTTGTTGGATAATACCTCGACAACAAACCCGAAGTTCGATCGCGGAACGCTAGATCGCGAGTTATATCAAGCATCCGTAGCAAACACGAGAGATTACAAAAGAACGATAAGAATATGCAAACGATATACCCTCAAACACCCCTTTATTAATCAACCAATAAAGCTTACAATTTGAGGAAGAAGAATGAATAACTAGCATCCCCCCTCATCTCTATTTATAGAGATGTGGGGGTAGAAACCTTAGCTTGCAAGCCAAGTAACTAGTTTCCTAATCTAAGTACAATCCTAACCTTTATTTAAACTAAATACAAGTAATCCCCTTATTATTGTATAAGTCACATTTAACCCTCCTAAGTATTGCTACTAACACATAACAGCGTTTAAACTAAGGGTTCTACAACTTTTTTTTTTTTTTGTTTTTTTTTTGTTTTTTTTAACTAAAGCGTGTTTCATAAAAAGGCTAGAAATCTAATTCCTCTTCATTTGTGTCAATTTCTTTGAACAGTATTGCAAGAAACTAAAAAAAAGATTACAACATATTTTACTTGATACTAGCAGGGTACCCGCGCGATGCAGCGGCAGGTACCCTGTGATTATATTTTCTGGTAATGTGATATTATGCGGTCATATTTTTTAATGATTAATTTACAAATAACAATAATTTTAGGGTTTGATTAGTTGGAAAATCCATTGTATCTTAACCTAGTGGTCAATAGTTCGATCCCCACTCCCTACAAAAGGCCGGAGGTCCTTTCCTATCTTAGATATAGGTAAGGCTGTCTACATCTCAACATTTTCATACATCGTGGAAGACGGTATTGGGACCCATAAAAAAACAAAAAAGGAGTAGTATAATTTCATTTACTATTAACCGAAGCTACTACAACCACCTTTATATTTTCTGGCCTACATGCGACCTTTTAGGCATAGTAAGGCGACCGACATTTATATTTTTATTTTTATTTCAAAACAATCCATCTTTTTTACACTATATATATCTCCTACATTTTCGTTTTTAATATACACTATTCACATGAACCAAATATCAAAATTAGCACAAAATCAACTATACCATATAAATAATATACGGCTCAATTAGTAATTAGTCTAAAACCATTTTCAGCCTAAACAAACTTTAATTATCTATATCTATTAAGGCCCATGATAAAACTACCAAACAATTTATGATATCATTTGGCCAGCCCAATTACAACCAAACCGGTATATAACCCAAATGTTAGGACTTATAAATACGTTTACAAAGCCTAAATTACCTCATTCCTGCTCTAATTTCCCTCACAAAAATACGTAGCCATGATTTGCAGCCTCATAAACATCACATACACTTCCTTTTTTTCTTATCTTGATAACCGAACATAACCAACAAACTATGTTTGCAAGAAAATCAAACCCTTTTCTTGAATATCAAACAAAAGCTCTCTCTAAGGTTTTATCTTGTGTTGACTATGATGGTGGTTTTGAGATAGGGTTAGAACTGAGGTAGATGCAGATGTTGGGTTTTATTGTTGCTATATACTTTATGTTCGTGGACCATAGATGGAATAAGTTTGATGTTTGTTTTGGCTTGATTGATGATTGTTTTTTTCTTCTTTCGTTTCATCTTAGCTTTTGTTTTGATATGTAACGGCACATTTTTGTTCTTCTTTTGTGGAATGCATTAATTGGCCGATGGGGTGACTGGTTTGTGAATTTTGGAGCCTTCCGACCTTCATCGATCTTGTGGTTGCAGTGGTGGCGACTCGGTCAGCGCAGGGGCGACCGGTCCGGTTGACCGATCACTGTGCCCAGCCTAATGGCTTTATTTTTAAGTACTTGGCTTAGTAGCTTGATTAGCTTGTACATTATGGTTAAATGATTGTATATTTTGGTGAATGTGTGAATTAATTAGTGTATTAATTATATGTGTTGAATAGATTGTTGACCTTAAAATCATTGTACTTTACATACTTGTGTTTTTTGTTTTATGGCTTGTATTTACTTAAAAGCTATTGTACATTGTGCTTACATGGTTGTAATTTTTGGTGAAGGGGTGTTTTTAATAGCATTAATGTTGTTTGGTAGAATTTTGGTCTTAAAATGACATCATGCTGTTTTTTGTTGTACAATATGCTTACTTTGTTGTAATTCTAAAAATTATGTGCATTAAAGTGTTGTAAACCATGCATTATTTCTTGTAAATCTGAAATTTTTGGAGAAGGGGTGCTTCATGCATTATATGTAGTATAGATAGCATGAACTACATTTGAATCATTGAGAATTCAATACACTCAAATTACTAAATTAACCTTATATTAAAATTAAATCTAAGAAAATTCATTGAATGATATCCTAAATTAACAAACGCCAACAACTAGCCAACGGCCAACACATCCTCATTGAAAAATCCTAAAATTGCCGATGACACTACCCCTTTCTTCTTCGGCGCTTTGCTCTATTCTTGCCCATGGACTTCGAACTTCCTGCACTTCCTCTTCCTCATCATCTCCAGCCTATGTATTCAAATTAAAACCACCCTGCATAGACTGCGACATGTTGAATGAACTAGAGGTGGAAGACTTGTATCTCTTGCTCATTTCACCCGTTTTGACCTTTTTTCAGTAAAATGTGTTTTATACACACAGTAAATTTTATTACACCAAAAAATATTTAAGTACATAGGATGTGAGTGAATCTCACATCTCAGTACGTTATAAAGAGGGAAAAACAAAGGTACCATTTATGCTTTAAACCAAAACTATCATAACTATGACAATTCAAAACTTATGAAAAACACCCCAATGTACTGTCTCAACTTGCGTACTCTTTGTTGGCATTTCATGAGTTGTTTGCTAGTTCAATTTTGTACCCCACTTTGCCCCTAGCAGCCTGTTGCTGCTGGTACATCAGGTTATCACTAAGCTCATTTGATTTTTGCTTCAGTTTGTTTGTATCTTTGTTATTGTTGCTGCTGGTACATCAGGTTAGCACTAAGCTCATTTGATTTTTGCTTCAGTTTGTTTGTATCTTTGTGATTGTTGTTGCAAGCTTGTTTATTTAAGTTTTCGGTTTCCTGAGTTTATGCACTATTCCATATTGAGCTGAAAATTTCATTTATGTAGCTTAAAATTTACCGTGATAGCCACTAGTTTCATTAATATCACTTAAGTTCAAACCCAAATCTGTTTGATTTTTCAATTTGCATCAGCCTATTTGAAGCTTTTCAACAAAAATTCCTTTATAGAAGTGGTTAGTGTTTGTTGTTTGGTAGTTTTGCAAAAAGAGTAATTGAAAAATAAAAATGCTTGCAAAACTGACATAAGTGAGATTTGAAACCACGCTATTCAGCCCACCACAGCACACATATACCATCTGCTCTTGGTTTCTTTCTTGTTACATCATGGCTAGTTGAATATTAATCACTTGTAGTCTGTTTTGCTTAATTAAGCTCTTCAGCTTTTGTTTGCTTATTTTCTGCTTAATTTTGTACTGAGCACCCGTTCCTAATATTTTTCTTAGGTTGATATTTAGTTGTAATATTTATTGAAAAAGTTTTAGATTTATTGGTATGTTGTAGTGTTTATTAGAGTTTAATTAGTGTCATTTAGTTTTTTAAATAATAGTAATTAGAATTTTAATCCTATAATTAATTTTCCTTTCCCTAAAATTTTCTTTTGTCACATAGTACGTAAAAAAATTAGTTTTATGCCCATAGGTCTAGTATTGCTTAAAAGCCATTTTTTATTTTGTGTAGTCGCGTTTATTTTAATTAAAGCGTTAGTCTTTAGTTTTCAAATATGTCTTAGATTATATTGTTTCACGTTATTGTTCACAATACCAAACATTACCAAGTTCTCATCCTGACAAGTATTTTAATCCCGAACCTTACACGATATCCTTGATTCACACCTCGTTGGGACACGACCCGGGCGATCACTTGCCCGGTATCACACACACACACACACACACACACACACACACACACACACACACACACACACACACACACATATATATATATATATATATATATATATATATATATATATATATATATATATATATATATATATATATATATATATATATATCGTATTCACATGTTTTGCACGTCGGCCTTTTCACAAAGGTTGACTAGTCAATTCCACCCACGTCTACTTTGTATGTGTCATTGATATCCGTTCACACAAAACGACGAATCATACACGTTTGAGCTAATAGGTATCTTTGTCGTATATATTGCACTCGTTCACACATTTTAGCCCAAACAAGTACTAATAAGTAACTTTGTTGTTTATTTGAATTATTTCACCCGTTTTGACCTTTTTTCAGTAAAATGTGTTTTATACACACAGTAAATTTTATTATACCAAAAAATATTTAAGTACATAGGATGTGAGTGAATCTCACATCTCAGTACGTTATAAAGAGGGAAAAACAAAGGTACCATTTATGCTTTAAACCAAAACTATCATAAGTATGACAATTCAAAACTTATGAAAAACTACTCTATAAAATATGAACGTCTAGTATAACCACAAACCTTTTTATCAAAGGAATTGCAAATAGTTAATTGCTCATTAGTCAAATCTTCACACATATCATCATTATAAGAGTTATAATCATAATCATTCTTCAAAAATTTTGACATGTTTTAGTCCAAACATGTACGCATTACGGATAAAATGGTTGTAATGGGTCAAAACGGGTGTAATATAAATGAGAAAATTACTTATTAGTACAGTTTGGGCTAATAAGTAAGTTTGTCGTTTATATTACACCCGTTTGACCCATTTTAACCCAAACATGTACTAATATGTTACTTTATCGTTTATTTGAGTGATTACATTGGCTTTGACCCATTTAACCCAAACATGTACACTTTTGGGCTAATAAGTAACTTTGTCATTTATATTACACCCGTTTGTCCCATTTTAGCCCAAACAAGTACTAATAAGTGACTTTGTAGTTTATTTGAGTGGTTAGACCCGTTTTGACCCATTTTAACCCATTTCACCATTTTTTTACTTTACCGAACCAGATGGTAGCCCTGCGAGAAAGGCAAGTCGGTCTTGAGCCTGAGAATAGGATGGCGGATGAAGCAATTTTGGGTAAGGCCTTGGGAATAAGGCGAGGGTTGAATCCGAGACAGGGTAGCAGGTTGCGAGGCAGTTCTTCTTCATCTTATTCTTCTGCACACTCCCACCCCCTCCCCCATGGGTATTTTGAGTTGCATTTACGAGGTACATGACGGCAAGTCAACAACAAGTTTAGGCACTATAAGAACATATAGCGAATGCAAACATCCAACTGCCACCACCCGCTGTGCTCAATCCCAATCAGTTTATTGATGTTGATGAGATGCTGCTGCCCCTGGAGATGAGTAGGTTGGTTTATTAAACCTGTGTAGGTTGGCTTGTTGAACAATTTATGTTTATGTTGTGAATCACTTGTAGGCGTTGAACAATTTATGAAATGTCGAATGATTTAAACTCTGAAAAAATGGTGGCGGAAGATCTGGAAAATCAAGGTCCAAAAACCTAGGAAAATGCGCCAAAATAGCCTGTGCTATTAAAAGCTGCTGCCACTTTTATCTACGACACGGCGTCACTAAAGGGTTGACATGTCGTCGCTAAAAGTGGTCATCATATTATTCCGATCCATGAAAGGCAAACCTTTAGCAACAATAAGTTGTCGCTAAAGGTGGTCGCTAAAATGTTGTCAATGAAAGTCAAATCCTTGAAACAATGACAAGTTGTCGCTAAAGGATTTAGTCAATAAAAGTCAAAACCTTAAGGGACAACCTGTCGTCACTTAAGGTTTCGTCACAAAAGAATGGTAAAGTCAAAGTCAATGAATGTCAAGTCAAACTAGTTGTCACTAAGATTGAAAACCATTGTAGCTAAAACTTTTAGCGGCAAAGCTTTCAGTGACGATGTGTCGTCAATGAAGGTTATTAGCGATGACAAACCGAATTTTTGTAGTGTCAATTCGCCATAACTTTCTTAAAAACCTAAACAATTCTAATACATTAAAAAAGTTTTGAAGAGAAATTCAAGAATCTATACCAAAATTTAAAAAAGAAAATAAACAAAGCTTTAGTGAAAAAGGGAAATTTTTTTAATAATGTATTATACTTGCCACAAATATTACTTCGACGTAGCGTACAAAAAACTTTCTTTAATACTCCCTTATACTCCAATTTTTTGTCCTTTGTTATGTAAGCATTACCCAAACAACCAGTAGTCGTCCTAGTCAGCCGGTTCCAGCCACGTTTTTTTTTTTTTTTTTTTTTTTTTTTTTTTTTTTTTTATTGTAACTCATTTATATTAATATGTATGAATTTCTTTTAACCACATGGGTAATTTTCATCTCATCTTCTTCTTTCCATCCATATGTATGAACCCTAAACCTAATTTTTCACAAAATTGAAATTGACACACAACATTACAATTGAATCTCATACAAATAGCGATCTAATTAAAATGGCATCTTCCAGTTCATCAGGTCGTTATTTTCGAAGGAGATATAGCAAAGAAGAGAAAGCCCGTATGACACATTGTATTTGTAAGTTTCCAATCTACGAGTAAGTTTCATGGACTCCTGAAAATCCAGGTCGTAGATTCAAAGCTTGTCCCGTTCGTGTAAGTTTCATTGTTTAATCATAACCATAAATTTTTGATGTTAATTATGTTTTACAATTTCGATAGAATAAAGATAAGAAATGTGAGGTGTATGGGTTTCTTGATGATGAGTTACCATCACAATACTACAAAGACCTTATCTACAAGTTGTATAAGGACAACGAAATATCGGAGTGCAACCTTCATAGCGTTACTCACCAAGATGATGCTCAAAAGGTGACATCAACCATGGTTGTTGCTGAACCATCCCTTGATTTCATATGCAAGGAATTGAATGAGTTGAAGGTCAAGGGAAAAGTCTATGAGATGTTTTTGGTTTGTTCTACCTGTTTCATCATTGTGCTAATGTTGTTGATTGCACTGTCAATTAGAAAGTGTTAGGAATTCTGTGAAGTAAGAATTCTGCTGTTGTTTCTGCTGAAAGGTTACTGCTGAAGAGTTAGTTCCTGCTGAAGCAGTATATCTGCTGAAGACATAGTTCAGCATTATTAGTTTCTACGGATATAGTATTTCCGTATTTTGTGTAATGTAGTTTGGATATGCATGAGTTTATTTAGGATGTGATAATGCATATCTTTTAGAAGTTTTAGAATATACGTTTCTTGAGAAACGGTTTAGGGTTCCTTGTATATAAAAGGAACACACGATTATGTATTGAATAACTTTTAGTGAATACTCTTATTATAATTAAAAGATCCATAGAGGATCAAGAGTTCTTAGTATCAAGCTTGTGTTTTGTTTCCGCTTTATAAATACAAGTTGCAGAGATTGTCTATTAGTGTGTTATTGATTACAGTGACATTACTAACGATTCTAGAGTGCTCAAGAAGATCTATCAAGGTATAATAGAGTCAACAAGTGGTATCAGAGCCTCGAGAGAGTCTCTGTCATACTAAGAAACACACATCGTACACCTTAAGAATCCAAACAAATCTACAAACATGCCTGGATCCGATGATGATGTTGATACAACCCATAACATTAACACCACTTCTCTTCAACAACTCAACCTCTCCAACAGTAATGCTAAGTTTCCATACTTGAAGAATGCTAGTGAATATCATCTGTGGTCCATGAAGATGCAGAACTGGATCACTAACATAGATTGGAATCTATGGGAGATTGTCAAAAAGGGGAATAGTCTGAAGAAGCATGTTACTGATGCCGATGGAGTTGTTACTATTGTAGTTCCCAAAACTGCTGAAGAGATTCTGACTGTGCAAAGGGAGAGTAAAGTAAGAACAATTCGGCTCCAAGCTATACCAGATGACCACATGGGTGACTTCTACTTTATGGAGGATGCCAAGGACATTTGGATGGCTATAAAAGCAAGATTTGGTGGGAATGATGAATCAAGAAGGTTGCAGAAGTCTATGCAGAAGCAAAAATTCCAAGAATTTCAGATATCTAAAGAAGAGGGAATTCATAAGGGTTATGACAGGTTTCATCGAATCTTAAGTCAACTTAATCAGTTGAAGGCAAGACCTGACAACGAGGACTGCAATGCTAAGTTTTTGAGATCTTTGCCACCATCTTGGTTACAAGTCAGTATTGCTCTCAAAACAAAGGGTGGATTGGACTTAATGTCTTTTGATGACCTCTACAACAAGCTCAAATCTCTTGAGCCTGATGTTAGAAGTCCCATACGTCCATCCACTCATTCTGCATTTATTGGGGCATCTACAAAACCTGTGCATCAAGCCTCAAGTTCATATTCATCAGGAGCATCTTCTCAAACCCATACTCAATCTGCTCCTAAATCAAAATCCAGTAGTGTGTTGGAGGATATTATTCATTCATTTGTGGCTGAATATGAGCATCAGCAGTTTCTTGCTTATGAGGATTTTGAATAGGTGGATCCATTGGAGATGGAGGAGATGCACTTGAAATGGGAGCTTGCAATGATCTCCATGAACATTAAGAGGTTTGAAGCCAAATCTGGAAGGAAGTTTGGTTTTAATGGAAGAGAGGCAGCAAGGTTTGATAGAAGGAAGGTTAAATGCTACACTTGTGGTCAAGTGGGACATTTTTCAAGAGAATGCAAGGAGAGAAAGGCTGGAGATGAAGTTAGATATGGCTCTTATCCAGTGGAAGCAGGAAATACCAAGGCTGCACTTTCAAAGGCTATGGTGACTCTGGATCACCAAATTGATTGGGCTGACCATGAACCTGCTGCAGAGGAAGCTTCTACTTCTTCACAAGTGAATCTGCTGGCATACACACCTTCAGAAGACAAGAAGGAGCAAGTCTCCTTGATGGGAATCTCTCAGGTACACAACTGTGTATTTGGATGAAGTGTAAGATACAATGAGCTTAAACAAGAATTTGATGAATTGAAACCAAAATACAATGAGTGTTATGTTGAATTAGAGTCTTATAAAATGGCTTTAAAAACTTTAGAGAAACAAAAAGTATGGTTTCAAAAGAATCAAGTTAAATATGATGAAAAGATAAGAGTACTAGAGAGTGATTTAGAAATTGCTAAGATAGACTTAAGACGTACTGAAAAGGAAAAGTCTGACTTAGAAAAGGAAAAACAAGAATTACAAGCTAAATTAGATAAGGAGATAGCTGGTCGTATGAAATGGCAGGAAGGGGCATCTAATTTGAGTAAATTAATTGATGGTCGTCAATCTGTTAGGTCTAGAAGAGCATTAGGATATGAGAAATATATAGACCCTGAAGAGTTAACATATCCTGATATGTCTAGTGTTTTTGACCCTGAACCAGCCTTAGCTTATCAAACACCTGTTAAATATGTTAAGGAAGGGGGAATGAATGCTGTCCCTGGACCTATAAGAGGGGAACACATGCCTATAGACCTATCCATACCTATTGACTTTGATGGATCACACCATCTCTATGGCAAAAAGTCAACTGACTTGCCAGACCCTATTATTAAATCTACTGACTTTGTCTCTTGTTGTGACAGTGACAAGTCTTCTGATGAAGGGTCCACCTCATTTGTCAGCTGTGATTTAAGTGAGAAGTCTGACCTGCCCAAGACCACTCCCAAGACCACCCCCAAGACCATACCAAAGACATCACCCAAGACTCCCCACAAGCCTTCTAGAGTTGCTGCTGATAACAAGACAGTTTCTACTGAAGACTTGTTTTCAAATTCTTTGCACAATAATACTTTTGGTTATGTTAAAAACAATTCTGTTTATCATGGTGATTTGAATACTTTTTCATGTTATGGAACTTCTTTTGGTTTAAATAAATCTTCTAAAAAGAAGAAATGTTTTGTGTGTGGAAGTAAATATCACTTGATTAAGGATTGTACATTTCATGAGCAAAGAATGGGTGAATGTGTTAGTCAAAGGAAACCTAGGCAAATGTGGAAGAACGTTAGTGAAATACCATCTTTTGTTCCACATCAGCAGAAACCCAATTCTGCTGAATCACATTCTTCATGGAGAAGAACCAGTTATAGACCATATGTTCGACCCACTAGTTCTTTCTTTTCTACTGGTTATTGGCCTAATTACTTTGACTCAATGTATTATGGTGGTGGGTATGGAAATACTGCTGTGAAGCCCTCAGCAGGTTGTTCTTGGACAAAGAAGGGACCCAATATGCAATACAGGCCCAAGAACAATGGTGGATCTAAAACATCTACATGGCCTATCACTAATGATCCACAAGGCAGGCTCAAGTTAGCAATGACTTGAGTCTCCAATGTGTACTAATATTGTATAATTTTTGTTGTTGTTGTAGGAACATCCTTTGAAAAGTATTGAAGTTGGTATTGTTGATAGTGGTTGTTCTAGAAGTATGTCAGGGAACAAGGACAAGATGCATGACTTTGAGCCCATAGAAGGAGGAGGCACTGTAACCTTTGGTGGTGGAGATGGCAAAATTACAGGGAAAGGAACAATTAAGACACCCTTGTTAGATTTTGAAAATGTTTATTATGTGAAGGAACTGGAGCATTTTAATCTATTCTCTGTATCACAAATTTGTGACACTAAGAATAAGGTTTTCTTCTCTGAAGATGAGTGTCTTGTACTTTCCAAGGACTTCAAACTCCCAGAAGACACAACTGTATTGCTGAGAGTTCCTAGAACCTTCAACTTATACACATTCAATCTGAATGATGTCAAGCCAGAAGGTGATCTAACATGTTTGGTAGCCAAAGCTTCCCTGGATGAATCTAATAAATGGCATAGGAGAATGGCACATGTGAATTACAAGACTATCAACAAGTTGTCCAAATTTGGTCTTGTTAAGGGCCTTCCTTCTAAACTCTTCACCAATGAACACAATTGTATTGCTTGCAACAAGGGAAAGCAACACAGAGCCTCTTACAAAGCAGTCAAAGCTGTGAGCACCATTTCTGAACCTCTTCAGTTGCTGCACATGGATCTCTTTGGTCCAACTCCTATTAGAAGTATTGATCACATGTACTTCTGCCTGGTTATCACAGATGATTATAGCAGGTTTTGCTGGGTATTCTTTCTAAAAACTAAAGATGAAACAACTCCAATTTTGAAAGAATTCATTATCTTAGTTGAAAACCAGCTAAATAAAAAGGTTAAAGGAATTAGGTGTGACAATGGGACAGAATTCAAAAATGTTGTATTCATAGAATTTTGTAAGTCTAAGGGTATTAGAAGGGACTACAGTACTCCAAGGACCCCACAACAAAATGGGGTTGCTGAAAAGAAAAATAGAACCCTCATTGAGGCTGCAAGATCAATGCTTGCAGACTCCAAACTACCCACAATGTTTTGGACTGAAGCAGTAAGTACTGCTTGCTATGTCTTGAACAGGGTATCCATCACTAGACTTCATGTCAAGACACCTTATGAACTTCTCACTGGGAAAGTTCCAGACATACATTACCTTAAACCTATTGGATGCAAAGTTACCATTTTGAATACTGCTGATATACTGGGTAAGTTTGATGGGAAAGCTGATGAGGGGTATATAGTTGGTTATTCAGCTCATTGCAAGGCCTATAGGGTTTATAATCTGAATGCTAAAAAGATTGAAGAGACACTTAATCTAAGATTTCTTGAAGATCAGCCTAATATTCAGGGACAAGGCCATTCTTGGTATTTTGACCTAGATTATTTGACTGACTATTTGGGTTATACTAGGCATGCTTCTAATCCTAATGCAGGTACCAAAGATCCAAATTCTAACCCTGCAGGTTCCATGGATGATGACTCTGAATGTGAGTCTGAGCCAGAAGAGAATACCATTGTTGTACCATCTTTTCCACCTAACCATTTTGTAGGTAATCACTCTGCTGCTGAATAAGATGATGAGTCACATTATGCAGAGGATCTTGCAAGACTGAAGAAGCAAGAACATGCTACTACTAAGGAAGCTCAGAAACTCCATGAAAAGGTTACACAAGAGACTGAAGCTATCCTACATCAGTCAGCACAAGCAGTCAGTGGAAACAAGGATACTACTGCTGATTCAGCTGAAGGCACACCTATTCCCACTGATAAGGTCACAGATGCTGATTCTACTGATGCTCACTCTCCCATCTCTACTGAAGTCTCTGCAGATTTTGATAAGCCCTTTACAAGATTTCCAAGTCCTTCTGATCTTGGGAATTATCAGCCAAAGCCTGGCTTGTTTCACTCAGCTTCTTATGATACTGAGTTTGGGCCTACAGTCAACAACCTTGATGCCAAAATTGATGTTCCACCTACAGCTACAAAAAGGATTCATAATGCTCATCCCCTATCAAAGATTATTGGAGATCCTAAAGACCCTGTTCGAACTAGAAGCACTATCAAGAATACAAAATATGGTGAAGTTGCTTTCATCTCTTATGTCTACAATCAAAAGAGGAACAATCACACAGACTTCAAACACTGTCTGTTTGCATGCTTTCTTTCTCAGATAGAACCAACTAGTGTTCCTCAGGCACTGGTTGATTCAAGTTGGCTTGAGGCAATGCAAGAGGAGATGCTGCAATTTAAGAATCAGCAGGTTTGGATTTTGGTTCCTCTTCCTGATGGTAACTATGTTGCCTCATGGCAATGTAGTTGAGGGTGATGATGCTGGTAATATGCCTACTCCTAATGCTGCTGATGATGGTAATCCATCATCTTCTGGTGTTTCTGCTGATGGTAATCCTTCAGTGGTAATGGAGGAAGTGCCAGCTACAACTGCTGAACCATTACCTGATTCTGCTGACTTACCACCACCTACCCCTGTACATATGTCACCTAGTCATACCATTTCACCAGCTCAGGATGCTCCAGCTGAGCAAATTCATGAGTTTGAAGATAACTTTCAGACTCTTGAACCTGAGAGTACTAGACTACCTTCACCCAGTCCTTTGGGAGAGCAAATTAATGAAGGTTCTCCTAATGTTGTACATGAGTCTGTTTCTCCTGCTGGGTTCAATGAAGCTCCATATACCACTGAGCAATCTGCTGGTAGAGCAGAGGACCCTATTACTCTCACTTTTGTATATGATTCCCTTAGCAGGTACATGAAAATGACTGAAGATCTCCAGAAAGAGCTTGCTGAGACCAAGACTACTCTTGGTGATGAAATTAAAAGTTTGAAAAGCAAGGTTCAAGATTTGGAGGCACAGCTGAGTCAGCAGAAGCAAAGTAAGGATGGATTGGATTCTACTAAAGTTGTAAAGGAGGCAAATTTGGATTCTCTTGAGATTCTAGCTGAAGTTGCTAGACAGTCTAATGTTGTTCCTCCTAAAGTTGCTGAAATATCTCAATCTAAACCAAAGATACTAGTCCACAGAAGAAGAAGTACAAGACAGTATTTGGCAAGGCAAGCTGCTGAAACTTCAAAAGTGACTGGTGGTGATGATGATGTGCTGATGACTGAAGCTGTGGATATACTTCAGGAGAAACAATCAATAAGTGGGGTTGCTGCTGATCAATCTGCTGATAAAGGAAATACATCAGGAGAAGTTTACTTTGTAGCAGGGAAAGAATATTTGAATTCTCCTGTTCATCATTCATCTGAAAATCAACAAGTTTCTTCTGATAGAGAGGTTCAAGATGTACATGATGAACCTATGACAGATGTGAATGTTTCTCATGATGATATTGCTGCAGATAATGTCCCTCATGATGATTTGGATGAGCTTGTAACAGCTGAAGACAGAGCTGTACAAGAAAAACTATTTCAAGAATGGGAAGATTATAAGAAGAGTGCTAATCTAGCTGAGGAAGAACAAGCCAAGTTTGATGCAGAATTGGATACAGTCACTCAAAGATATGTTTCTACCTTACCCATTGAAAGACAAAGGGAATTGGATGCAGCTGTTCTAGAGTTTGATGAGTCAGATTGGCAGTAGATTGGACAACAGATGCTTGATAATCCTGCTGTAGCTACTGATATTATTGGTAAAAGGGTAGAGGAGCAAGACTATGCTTCTGAGATTGTGAAAGTGTTAAAGATGAGGAAGAAGGTAGCAGATGAATTAAAAGCCAAAGCTAAAAGAGAAAAACCGATGACTCAAGCACAACAGAAGGATTATATGAGAACATATGTGAGAAGTCAAAGCAGTTCATTATTTAATACTGCTTGGTCCAAATCCAGAGTGTGGGGACTTCCATTTGACAAACTAGTTGAGATTTATAACAAAATCAAGGCTAGGAATGACAAAGCTGGAATGGGTGCTTCCAAGAATATTCCTCTCCTCAATGCTGATGTTGTTTCATCTGTGAATATTCCTATTGTTGTTGAACAAGTATCTTTACCTGATACTTCTGCTGATTTACCACATGTTGCTGCTTATGTGGATAAAGGTAAAGCAAAAGTGATGACATCAGATGCTCCAACTAGAAAGAGAACTAGGAGACAATTGGAGCAGGAAAGATTAGATGAAGAGACTGCTAGAAAGTTGACTGAGGAACAAGAAGCTGAACAAAAGGCTGAGCTTGCCAGATTTCATGAACTGAAGACAAGAGAAGTTGAAATTCAAGCTGCTAGAAACAAACAAATAAGGAAGGCTATGGATGAACAATATGCCTCTGCTGCACTTGAATCTTCTCAAGATTCTACTGATGAACAATTGGATACTCCATCAGTAGATACTAATACTGCAGAAGTTGAATCTGCTGAAACAGAAGTTCATGATGCTATTTATGTTCCTGGAAGAAGAGGCAAGAGGATGGCCAAAGTCAGATCTTCACATTCCAAACAAAGTCTTATCAATGTGAATGCTTCTGATGCTTCATTTATAAGGGAAGGATCCTCTGATGATTGGCCTGTGGGAACTAGAGATGTTTTGGTTCATTGGGAGTTAAGTAAAAATGGTCAAGTTAATACCATTTACAGATTGGATAAAACTTCCATATCCTTTACATTTCTTCAACAGATTCTACATCTTGTGGATCATCAGGATTTGGTAACTCTATATGAGTTAGTTCTTAAGTATTATGCAACTCATACTCCTGAAGGATCTGGATTGTATTTGTTGGGTGATCTTCAAGTGTTGTTTGATTCTTCTACTCCCACTGGTGCAAGCTATGACATATGGAAGAATAATCAGAGATGGAAAGTTCAAAGTTGGAAGTTCTATTCTATGCCTTATGTTCATGTATTGGAAACTACAACTGGTCTGAGGCTAATTATGGATCTTACCAAAAGATATCCTCTGAAAGTGTCCCTGATGGAGAAAATGCTACAACAAAAGTTGGAGATTCCTCCCGATCCAGCTGGAAATACAAGATTGTTTGCTGAATCTTAGGTGAAGGTTTTCAAACAAAGGATTAAGACTTCCAGAGCAGCATCTGATTAGGGATATCATATTGTATATTTGTTTTATTTTATTTTAATTAAAAAAAAAAAAAGAAAAAAAAAGAAAAACTAACATCTTGTTGTATAGTATTTGTATGCAGGTTTGGTTATCAACTTACCTGATGTTGACTATTCCATCATAAAGTTGGCTAGTCCAAAGGGTACAGCTTTGGTAAAGACACATCAAATCTGTTGATAGCTGTAATGGTTTGCTCAAAACCATAGGGTTTTCAACTCACCCATGCTTTCTTGCTGAGTAGTTGAAATGGTTATCAATTGACCATGGATTTTTCCTTTATGGATTCTGAATAATTGGCTAGCCCACATGTATATGGCTTGTGGTAAAGGCAGTGGAAAACCATATTTGGTAATCAGTTAACCAAGATGATTTTCATCAAAATAATTGGCTAGTCCTGATCAAACGGCTACAGGTAAAGACATCTCAAATCCGTTTATAGCTGATGATTTGCTAAAAATCGTGTGGTTATCAGTGTACCTTAGAACACTTGGCTACTCCAGTAGTGATGGCTATTGGTAAAGAGACATCAAATCCATTATTTTCAATGATTCACCTCTCACAGGAGTTAACACACCTGGAAGTGATGAGAATAGTATGAAACTAATTTGTTTTGATGTACATTTGGTCATTTGTTGCTGCAAAGAATGGAGCTTTCAAGTATTTGCTGATCATAGAGATTCTGCTGAAGATGATTCTTTGCTGGTGCTATCTTATTACAATCCTCTTGGTATGTTATTTTAAAGATCTATCAAGAATCTTGAACTTAACCAGGTCAAATTCAAGATTAGGGGAGGATTGTTGGGAATTCTGTGAAGTAAGAATTCTGCTGCTGTTTCTGCTGAAAGGTTACTACTGAAGAGTTAGTTCCTGCTGAAGCAGTATATCTGCTAAAGACATAGTTCAGCATTATTAGTTTCTGCGGATATAGTATTTCCGTATTTGTTAGCATTAAAAATATGTATTGAGAAGTGATGGTCATTCTCATATTAGGAACTTTGTCTTTGTGTCGTTAAGTATGTAATTATTTAAGATAGTTGGGCATTGGACTTGGTAATTTAATATGTTAAGAGTTATGTTAGTAAGCCTTTTGTAATTCATGAAAACCAAGTCCAAGCCCAAGTCCATTAGAAAGCCCATGAGGCCTTTCTCTCTAACTATATAAGGCACCTTACCCCTCATTTGTAAGGTGTGCTTGTGTGTGTATTGTGTGTGTTTTTTAATAAAAGTTCTCTTCATCTTATTACTCTTTTTCTCTCATTAACGCCACACATATATTGCATCAAGTCACCATCTTTACTTCTTATACTTCTCATATTTGTGTAAAAGTTGATATATCTAAGGTCCTACAAGTGGTATCAATCGCCTAACAATGATTTAGGAGTGTTTTTAATCAAGTTTTTGTTTAAAAAGTTGCATTTTTCATTCATTTGTGCACTTTTTCTTCAAAAAGTTTTGATTTTTACGTGGTTTTAGTGTTAAAGTTGTGAACTTTATTGAAGTTTTAGTGACTCTAAGTGTTTTGGGAAAGATTTGATCATTAGAAACAAGTGAAAAAAGAGTTTTTGGTTGAAAAAATCGAATTTTTGAAGCTTTCTAGTCATCCTACGCGTAACTTGGGTGAATAGTACAAGAAACAGCTGTCTACAGTACTGTCTACGCGTAAGAATAAGTCAAAACCCTCTTTCTACGCTTAAGTTTAGTCAAAACCCTCTTCTTACGCATTACTTTGGTTTTCTACGCATAAGTTGAGATTCTACGCTTAAAATCCTACGCCTAAGTTCCATTTCTACGCATAAGTCAGATCTTACGCATAAGATTTAATCTTACGCGTAAGTTTCAGAGTTCTACGCATAAGCTTTATCACAGGTCTTCTCTTCGTGCTACGGTGACTCAGTACTTCCCTGACTTGGATAAGTTTGTGGAATACTTCGACATGGGATATCTTTCAAGCTTGGATAAGTTTGAGAGATCAATTTGGTTGAAAAAACCTTACGCGTAACAATTCTTACGCATAAACTCTAAGTTTACGCGTAAAATCAAAGTCTACGCATAAACATTATTGTTTACGCATAACTTAGATCTTACGCATAACTTAAAGGTTACGCCTAACATCTTACGCGTAAGTTTATTCAATTTTTACGCGTAAGATCAAGCTTTACGCGTAAGTTTTTGACTTTTGACTACCAAACTTCAAACGACCATAACTTTTGAACCGTAACTCCGTTTTCGACGAATCAGCTGTCAAAACGACCGTGAGACCGAGAAGAAAGACACGTTGAATCATCTAAAGATCATTCAAGCCAAGCTTCGAGGCCCAAATCCACTCCAAACGGAAGTTATTGAGGTTTTAAGGTTTTAGATCAAATTTTTCACCATAAAAACTTGCATCAACTTACACTAAACACAACTCCTACTTCGTTGGAACGATCCAAGAATCAACTTTATCAATCTACACTTCATCAATGGCTACTCAGTAAGATATTCATGCAGCCGGTGCGGAAAACCGACCTCCAATGCTTGAAAAAGGTGGATATCTCCCATGGACAAGCCGCATGCTTCGTTACATCAAAACAAAGCCTGATGGTAAATTAATGATCAACTCCATTACAAATGGTCCATTCAAGCCAAGACAAGTTCAAATTGAAGGTAATCCAAATACAATACCTCCTACTCAACCATTCGTGCGTGAACAAACAGAAGCAGATTACACAGAGGAAGACAAGAAGCAGATCGCCGCAGATGATATGGCAATGCATTTAATCCAACTTGGATTACCACGGGAGATCTTTGCTGCGGTCGACAGCTGTGAAACTGCTTATGCTATGTGGGAACGTGTTAGAAGGATTTGTCATGGAACAGAGATTGGACAACAAGACGTTGAGAACAAACTTCTTACTGAATGGGAGAATTTCACATCCACTAAAGGTGAACAGATTGAATCTTACTACACAAGGTTTTGCACTTTGATGAATGAGTTAATCAGAAACAAGTTGACACCTCGAACAATTGCAACAAACATCAAATTCATCAACAACCTTCCAGAAGAATGGGGTCGTTATGTTACAATTGTCAATCAAACAAAGGATTTACATAAGGTGAATTATGATCAACTCTATGACTTTTTGAAGCAAAACCAAGCTGAGGCTAATGAAGTAAGGAAAGAAAGATTGGCAAAGAATCATGATCCTCTCGCAATAATTGCTACTACACCAACACCGCTACCAGTGAACACACAACAATCATCATCATCTTCCACTCACAACTACATGCAACCATCATACATTCAACAACCAACACCGGTCTACCAACAACAGTTCTACCCACAGCAACAACAACATGTTATTCCACAACAGCGATACCAACAATTCCAAGAACCAGAATTCACTGAAAATGATGAAGCTACTGCAGCATTGACCCAAGCGTTTGCATTTCTGTCAAAGGCATTTCAAGGACGCTATTCTACACCAACAAACAACAACCAAAGGATTTCATCGAACACTCGCAACAAGCAGATTGCTCAGCCGAGTTTCAATATGGGCAACGGAGGCCAAATGGTTAGAGTTTATGGGAATCAGCAAGGATATGCTACTGGAATTAACATGGGGAATCAGAATATGCTGAATGCAGGGAATCAGAATGCAGCAAATCAGTATGGTCAGTATGCAGGGAATCAGTTGGGTCAGTTTGTTGGAAATCAGAGGGGTCAGAATGTTGGTAATCAGGCAATGGGTAATCAGAATAGAAATGTTGCAGCTCCTGTAGTTGGGAATTTGGGAAATGTGAATCAGGGTAATCCGGTAAAGTGTTTCAACTGTCAGGGTGTAGGTCATATGGCAAGGAACTGTCCTACTAAGCCGAACAAGAAAGACACAACGTATTTGCAGAAAGCATTACTGTTGGCACAAAAGAATGAGGCAGGATTTCAGTTGAATGCTGAGGAAAATGATTTTATGGCTCTTATGGATGACATGGAAGACAGAGAGGATATCGATGCGAACTGCATATTCATGGAAAATCTCCAGGAAGCTAAGTATGACACGGATTCTGACACACTTCCTGTTTATGACACCAATGCACCATCTGAGGTATCAAATTTCAACACATGCCACAATAATGATATATTTGATATGTCTCCTCATGAGGAACAGCATTTTGAGAAGCAAGCACCCACTTATGATACATACCTGGACACGCCAAGTAGTAGCAATACTCCTTCAGCAACTCCAGATGTGAATCATAATGGAGGCTTCGTTTCACAGCATGCTGAGAATGATGAGGAAACACGTGCTTTGTTTGAATCATTATTGAATAATTGTCGTATTGAAATTGAGAATGTGAAAAAGGTCAATCGTGATGTTAAGGCCGCGAATGTTAAATTGACCGCTGAGCTTGAGAGTTACAAAGAAAACGTTAAAGCTTTTGAATTTCATAACAAAAGATTGTCTGAATTAGAAACTGGTTATCAAAATTCCGTTTCAAGGGAAAAACAATTGCAACTCAAGTTTGATACACTTGATGTTAATTCTTTCAAAAAGATAAAATCTTTAAACGCGGAAATTTCTGATTTACAAAACCAACTTTCTAAACAAAAAACAGCTTATACCAATCTTGAAAAAGAAAGGGATGAGTTGAAAAAGGACTTTGCAAAGAAAGAAGACAAACTTTTGGCCGAAATCGTAGAGTCAGAACACATGATTGCTCATTTAGAAGAATTAGTGGTTAAATCGGGTCAGTCAAGTCAAACAATGAAAATGATTTCAAATCAAACTAATCCGGTTTACCATACGAAACATAAAGTGGCTCTTGGTAACAACACCCCCAGTAATCTCAAGAAAGCTCAGCAAGAACAGAATGTTTTGTATAATGGTAATATGATTTACACCAAACATGATCCTCCCGTCGTTCGGGATTCTGTGCAAACGATAGCACATGCCGAAGAGAGCATAAATAAAATGAAACAAAAGGATTTGAAACCCATTGATTACAACAAATTGAACAAACTTTCGGGAATTACTTTTGTTCCACAAAAAGAACCATCTGTGTTTTCCATAAAACGACCATTCTCAAAAATGTTTTCTAAGAAAGTAATTGTTTCCAAATCTCTTTAAAAAATGGAACAAATTTCTTCTAACAACACTTTTAATACAAGTGAGGCTAGAGAAATTTTGGATGACGTTAAAAAGAGAATTCAAGAACTTCAAAATATTGTTGCTTCTAAAACTACAATCAATATTAACAACTGGCATTCCAGTTTTCATATTGAGCAGAAAAAAGTTTTTGAAAACGAAATTACTATCCCACTGAATAACATCAGTGCGAGGGTAATCCATTTTGAACAAGCTTTCTTAAAAGAAACGGCCGACTTTGTCAAGGACCACAAATCCCTGGTAAACGAAACTAATGATACTCGTGAAAACATGAATGTTTTGGAAAACCTAAATGATTCTCTCTTCGAAGCTGTTATGACCACTGACATTATGTCCATCATTTTACAAACATATTCTGTTCAAGACGATGAACGACTAAGAGCTGAGACCTCCGAAATTGTTTCAAAATATGAAAATGCTCTTATAAAGCTTGAAAAAGAAAATGTGTCATATTTTAAACAACTTGATTGAAAAAAGGAAGAATGCAAGTATGACAAATTGTCGTATGAGCGTGCCTTAAAGAATATGAAAGAGCAAAATGATCTTTTGAGGGCTCAGCTTGAAAGTCAAAAAGGAAAGGGTGAGGAAACCAAGTTTGCAAAACCATTGACTTCGGAGAAACCAAATGTTTCAAACACGGTTCAAAAACCAAAAATGTCAATTTCAAGGTTTGCTCCAAAAGTCGATGAGAAAAAAGATTTGACAAAACCAGTCACTCCAACACCCTTGCCCAAGATAAGTGAAAATGAAAAGATTGTTGATAAAGGAAAAGCGGTTGTCGAAACACCAAAAGTGATAGCACCTGGCCTTTTTAGGATTAGTCCCACTAATGCGTCTGCCTCCACTTCTAAGACAAATGCGTGCAAAAAGGCTAATTTGAAAGAATCTAGGGATGCTAAAAGGACAACAATATAAATCCTAATGTGTGTGCCTTACCTTCTATAGGACTAGAAAGCACCTCTAGGAGCAGCAGACTAAAGCCTAGAAGCAATACAAGGAACAATAGAGTCTCGCCTGTTTCTAAGAGTAGTTTCAAGAATAAAGCTGAAGAAGTAGAAGAACACCCTAGGAATTTATCGCTTTGTAATAAGAGACATGTTTCATCTAAATATAATGTCGAGAGTACTGTTTCTATTGCATGTAATGACTCTGTTTGTTTAATATGCAAGAAATGTTTAGTTAATGATGTTCACGATGAATGTGTTTCTAAGAATGTGAATGTTACGCTTGAACAGAAGCATGTTCCAAAAAGACCTAGTGCTAGATCCAGATCTATAGAAAGATTAGTTGCACGATTTAGGACTAACACTATTAGTCGAATGCCTAGGAACTATCTTAAGTTTTGTATGTGGATTCCGACGGGTAGAGAGTTCACTCTTAAGAACGGAAAATTAGAAATAACTCAAGCTAAACAAGTAGCAATTGTCTATGAGTGTGATTTAGATTCTACTCCTAACCCCATGGAACCAAATTCAAAATGGTTTCCAAATACAAACTCTTCTGTTCTTGGCAGGTTATCGAAATATGTCTTTGGATCGTCGACTCGGGTTGCTCCAAGCACATGACCGGGAATTTAAAGCTGCTGATCAATTTTGTCTGGAAATTCATGGGAACTATACGCTTTGGAAATGATCATGTTGCAGCTATTCAGGGTTATGGAGATCTTCAGTTTGGGAATTTTTTAATCACTCGAGTTTACTACGTCGAAGGGTTGGGACACAACTTGTTTTCAGTTGGGCAGTTTTGTGATGCAGATTTAGAAGTTGCATTCAGGAGAAACACGGTTTTTATTAGAAATTTGGTTGGTGATGATCTCTTAACTGGTAATCGTGGTACAAACTTGTATGCTATCGACATCAACCAAATGGCTTCTACATCACCAATTTGTCTTATGACAAGGGCAACCGAAACTAAGTCCTGGCTGTGGCATAGAAGATTATCCCATCTCAATTTCGACACCATCAACAAGTTAGCCAAAGACAACATCGTCACCGGACTTCCTAAGTTCAAATACACCAAGGAACACCTTTGTCCATCATGCGAACAAGGAAAAAGCAAAAGAGCATCATATAAACCCAAAACCGTACCTAGTTCGGAAGCAAGGTTACATATGTTGCACATGGACTTATGTGGCCCAATGAGAGTTGAAAGCATTAATGGGAAGAAGTATATTCTTGTTATTGTTGATGATTATTCAAGATATACTTGGGTAAAGTTTTTGAGATCAAAAGATGAAGCACCAGGCATCATCATCACCTTTCTGAAGCGTATTCAAGTTCTACTTCAAGCTCCAGTAAGGATTATAAGAACAGATAATGGCACAGAATTCACAAATCAGGAGTTAAGAACTTACCTCGAAGATGTTGGAATTACACATCAAACATCAGTTGTTAGAACTCCACAGCAGAATGGGGTAGTTGAAAGAAGAAACCGAACTCTTGTGGAAGCTGCTCGCACAATGCTGATTTTTTCTAGTGCACCACTATTCTTATGGGCTGATGCTGTAGCCACTGCTTGCTTTACTCAAAACCGATCCCTAGTCCATCCGAGATTCAATAAAACCCCATATGAGCTAGTGAACAACCGTAAACCTGACATCTCTTACCTTCACGTGTTTGGCGCTTTGTGCTATCCGACGAATGACAGAGAAGATCTAGGGAAGTTAAAAGCTAAGGGTGATATTGGAATCTTCATTGGATATTCAGAAAACTCGAGGGCATTCAGGGTGTATAATAGAAGAACGAAAAAGATAATAGAGACGATGAATGTGAAGTTTGATGAGATTTCACAAATGGCTTCTGAGAGATACGCTCTAGAACCCGCGCTTAATCCGATGGCTTCTAATCAAAATGGATTAGGACCCGAACCAAACCAGCAGACTTCTGAACACATCAGTTCAGGACTCGTGCCTCAAGGAGCTCAGTCAACAAACACGGATAAACCTTCAGAACAAGAACTGGAAAATTTCTTCGAGTTAATGTTTGATGAATATTATGGTGGACCTTCGATAAATGCATCTCAACAACATTCTGCTGCACCTGCTCAAAACCATCAACCACCACCACCATCACAAGATGCATCTACAACAATCGAAGCTGAAGCACCAACTACGTCAACATCATCTACATCTACTCAAGCAACTCCAGTACTTGACACTGGAATACCAAGAGTTGATGAGCAAAACCAAAACACAAATCTTCAAGAAGAACCAACAAATAATTCAAACGATGTTACGTTAGAAGAAGAAGAAGTATTTGAAAACCCGTTTGCAACAGACTCTGCTGAATCTTCTTCAAGGTTACAAGAACCATCTAACACACATTTGTTACACCCAAGGTACCCTTCTACGTTTCAATTGACAAAAGACCATCCAATAGAACATATTATTGGTGAACCTTCAAAGCCAGTTCAGACAAGGAGACAACTTGCCACCGATCTAGAATTGTGCATCTACGTTTGCTCAATCAGCCTCAAAGAACCAAAGAACATTCGGGAAGCAATGGCAGAAAACCCTTGGATTGAAGCGATGCAGGAGGAATTTCTTCAATACCTGTTACATGATAGTTGGGAACTTGTTGAACGACCACTTGATAAACGAGTTCTTGATCTCAAGTGGTTGTGGAAGAACAAACTGGATGAGGAAATGACTGTTATTCGCAACAAAGCTCGTCTCGTGGCTAAAGGTTATCCACAAGAAGAAGGGATAGATTTCGAGGAATCATTCGCGCCTGTAGCTAGACTTGAAGCAGTCCGGATTTTCTTAGCCTATGCAGCTCACAAAAACATCACAGTCTATCAGATGGACATTAAGACAGCTTTCTTGAATGGAACTCTGAAAGAAGAAGTGTATGTGAGTCAGCCAGAGGAATTCATCGACAAAGATCATCCAGACTACGTCTACAAGCTTAAGAAAGCAATTTATGGTTTAAAACAAGCTCCAAGAGCGTGGTATGACGAACTATCATCTTTCTTGCTTAAAAACAATTTCACCAAAGGAACGGTTGATGACACCTTGTTTATCAAAAAGTTCAAAGATGACATTTTGATCGTTCAAATTTACGTGGACGACATTATTTTTGGATCAACCAATCCTAACCATTCAAAACATTTGAAAATCTCATGAAAAGCAAATTTGAAATGTCCATGATGGGGGAACTAAAATTCTTTCTTGGTTTACAAATCCATCAATCCCCTCGTGGTATTTTTATCAATCAAGCTAAATATACAATAGAGATTTTGAAAAAACATGGAATGGAAAATTGTGATTCTGTTGGTACACCAATGGTCACTTCACGAAAAATAGGTGCTGATTTGTTTGGGAAACCTATCGATCCGAAAAAATATCGGAGCATGATCGGCTCTCTCATGTACCTAACTGCTAGTCGACCTGATATTCAATTTGCTGTATGTTTATTAGCACGGTTTCAGGCAAAGCCTACCGAACTTCACCTCAAAGAGGTTAAACGGATCTTTCGGTACCTACGAAGCACCATTAACATGGGACTTTGGTATCCGTAGGATTCGGAGTTCAATCTAACAGCATTTTCAGATGCAGACCATGCTGGTGATCAAGTTACAGCAAAGAGTACATCAGGTGGAGCACAATTTTTGGGTGAAAAGCTTGTAAGCTGGTCGTCAAAGAAACAGGATTGTACTGCGCTATCAACCGCCGAAGCCGAGTATGTGTCTCTATCTGCGTGTTGTGCCCAAGTTCTTTGGATGCGGACACAGCTCACAGATTATGGCTTTACTTTTGACAGAATACCTATGTATTGTGACTCAAAAAGTGCCATAGCCATCTCGTGCAATCCCGTACATCACTCTAAGACGAAGCATATCAAAGTCCGCTACCATTTCATCAAAGAACACGTGGAAGAGGGTACTGTTGAATTATTTTTCGTTAAGACTGATTATCAACTCGCCGATCTATTTACTAAAGCCCTTCCAAAAGAAATGTTTGACTATTTAGTTCGACGAATTGGCATGCGAAGCCTAACTCCTGAGGAGCTAGAACGTCTTCTCGAATCTTCTTGAAAAATGATTTCAAAATCGCTTCACTGTAAATATTTTTGAAAAAACAAAATACAAAATTTGAAAAACCAACAAAAAACAAAATAAAAAAAAATATAAAATTTTCAAAAAATACAAAAACAATATAAAATCAAAAAATCCAAAAATATTCTTCTCACGACATGTCTCTCGTATAAATCAATATTCTGTACGTTTCTAGAAATGTCATTCAACAATGATACGGACATGTACAGATGCTTGAGCGTGAGTTCTTTTTAATGTTTTTCTAAAACATGTCGTTTCTCAAAAGTTTCTTCACTATGGCTTTCGTATACTTCAGTACGAAACCCGTACGTTAAATGATGACTTCTGATTGTTTTCAAATCAAGGACTCGTACGTTCAATGACGAACTCTTTTTCAAAAAGTTCGAGTCTAAACAAACAAAAAAGATTTCAAGCAAAAACTCGTTTTCAAAATAGAATTCTTGAGCACTTTTTCAAGATTGTTCAAAAGATTTCTCAAAATCTCTCAAAATTAGTGCTCAAGAAAACTCCCTCTAAACCCTTAATTAATTTTAAATGAGCTATCATAAAGGGGGAGTATTAAAAACTAAAATGTTCCGATTTCATGCAAAATAGAATCTGTCTTTCTCTCCAAAAGCTTTTTCTTAATCAGTTGATATCAAAAATATCACGCTATGCTATTTTTGAGGGGGAGAAGACATGATTAAAATGTGATCAAAGATGTTTAAAGTTTGTGACTGTATCTCAAAAGAGCTCGACTCAGTAAGTACCAATGAATTGACGAAGCTTAAATGTCAGTAATCGAAAAGACTTGTCCTGGACGGGTAATAATTTCAAGCTAGTCTAACTAGTGATGTAAGCGTGTCTCGAATAGGACTTGTCTGAGTAGAATGTACCGTATCGAGATACTTTCTTTGGACTTGACCAAGACGGGTAATAACTTCAAGCTAGTCTAACTAGTGATGTAAGCGTGTCTCGAATCGGTCATGTTCGCTGAAAGTGGATCAATTCAAAAAGTGCAAACTCCTCCCGCATGTGCAAATTTCTTAAAAATTACATGAGCACATGTGAAGGGGGAGTCCTTCAAAAGAAATACAAAACTCTCGAAGTGTCAACAATGTGTTTTATTATCATAAACACTTTGAGAGATTTTCACAAAAAGGTTTTATGGCATGTGATCAATTATATGATTCATGGAGTTATAAGGTGACTAAGGTTAGGGAAAACCGTCCTATGATCCGCCAGAGCCGGAGGGATCTACCCAAGGACAAATCCAATAGATTAGAATTAGAAGTCCTTAGGTATGATTAAAAAAAGGAGAAAATGAGAAAGGAGAAAGAAGGGGTTGAAGAATTAAAAAGAAAAGTTATGAAAAAGGGTGAAAAGAAATAGCCCTCCAAATGTTCAACCTTAGGGCAGACACCGGGTACAACTCATATGCTACTGGCTGTTACCAAGGTGACACCGGTATTGAAGATAAAGACGTCATGGACCCAGTGACGCACTGTACTTAACCTTCTATCCACTCAAGTTCTCTTAAAAGAGCTTGTTTCATTCTCACGGGGAACCGGTGTAATCTATCGACCTGTCTCTTAGAGATGGTTGATATTGAAGCAGGAGACCTCTCCCTAATCTCCGCATAGGAAGCCAAATGTGCACTTATAGAGTCTAGAGCCCCGAGATTCATCAAAAGATCTCATAGGAACACATGATATTTCTACACTGGTTGTTCATCATTAAGGACACCAGATGTAAACTTAAGAGTCCTACGCAGATCTTAGCAATCTGCCAGAACATTTATGAGAGGATTCACTTTTGTGATTCTCAATGATTGAATGGAAATTCCTGCCAGGGTCAACATCAAGCAGCCCTGACAGCAGGTCACTTCGGTAATTCTTTATGGGTTACGCTTAGTGTTCGCGGTGGTTTCAAACGGTCTACAGTCGTGGAGTGATCCCCAGCGACTCACCCAGTCATTGAGCTACTAAGTAGGTCTTGTAAGCTCTCTCGAGAGTATCTGACATGGGAACGGCCTTGGTAAGGGTTAGAAGGAGTCTTCACACTATGCTGTTGATGATCTCTAATTCTTATCTGTAAGTACCAGATGCTTTATTGCTAACTGTTTATATGCAGGGACACTTCATCTCCATGGCGACAGATTCCACATGCTCATACATACATCTGGAAGTTAAAGAAAGCTCCCTCAAAGATCTATACAACACAAAGTTCAAAGAAAGATTCTACGCCAAAAAGAAGAATCTACAAAGTATAAAGACTAAAGATCAAAGTGAAAGAAAGGGAACTACGTGCATATGAATATCAAAGTCCAAAGATGTATGAGCATGTTGGAATGGCAAACAACCACCACAGACGCAGAAGTGAAGAATGACAGATAACTCCACATCACAAAGGAACAAAGAACGATGAAAAATCAGTTATCAAAGATCACAAAGCAGGAAGGAACAAAGACTAAAGACTATTCTACAACAACACACAAAGTTAAAGACAAAGAACACGGAAGACCTAATCACGTGAAGCATCATTCGAATGACCACCCCTTAGGGGGAGATTGTTAGCATTAAAAATATGTATTGAGAAGTGATGGTCATTCTCATATTAGGAACTTTGTCTTTGTGTCATTAAGTATGTAATTATTTAAGATAGTTAGGCATTGGACTTGGTAATCTAATATGTTAAGAGTTATGTTAGTAAGCCTTTTGTAATTCATGAAAACCAAGTCCAAGCCCAAGTCCATTAGAAAGCCCATGAGGCCTTTCTCTCTAACTATATAAGGCACCTTACCCCTCATTTGTAAGGTGTGCTTGTGTGTGTATTGTGTGTGTTTTTTAATAAAAGTTCTCTTCATCTTATTACTCTTTTTCTCTCATTAACGCCACACATATATTGCATCAAGTCACCATCTTTACTTCTTATACTTCTCATATTTGTGTAAAAGTTGATATATCTAAGGTCCTACAGTATTTTGTGTAATGTAGTTTGGATATGCATGAGTTTATTTAGGATGTGATAATGCATATCTTTTAAAAGTTTTAGAATATACGTTTCTTGAGAAACGGTTTAGGGTTCCTTGTATATAAAAGGAACACACGATTATGTATTGAATAACTTTTAGTGAATACTCTTATTATAATTAAAAGATCCATAGAGGATCAAGAGTTCTTAGTATCAAGCTTGTGTTTTGTTTCCGCTTTATAAATACAAGTTACAGAGATTGTCTATTAGTGTGTTATTGATTACAGTGACATTACTAACGATTCTAGAGTGCTCAAGAAGATCTATCAAGGTATAATAGAGTCAACAGAAAGTAGTGATCCTAGTATTGTATTAGGCATTTGTTATTTTGAATTTGGCATCTAGTTTATGTTCTGTTATGTTATTTATGTTGTCTCCCAAAAACACTAATGGTACTTCCTATGTAATGGTGAATTTATTGGTTCTACTTGTTCAATATTGATTCTACTTGTTCAATATTTTGTTCAAATTTTGTGTTAACATTGCAGCATAAATAACAAGTGAAAAGAACAAATTTTGTGTTAACATAGCAATGTTTTGCTATATTTTTGTGGTAACATTACAGCTTACAAAATTATAAGTCACAAAAATAAAAAACCAACTCAATGGAATGACATTAACAAAATGTGTTCTTTCATAACATATAGTTTGTGCAAAAGCACATTACACTGTTAAAACCAGAACACATTGATCCTAATGATCCTACATAGCCCTCAAGTACATAAAATAGGGCTGAGTAGTGGCATAAAATGCAGCACTACAATTCCATATTTTACAAATCTTCATAGTGGCAAGAATTGCTGCACTATGTTAGTTTTTTACCCTAACCAAGTATGCCCTTCCATGAACAAAATAGGGCTTAATAATTACACATACAGATCATAATACTAAGATTGTTTCTGCACATACAACAGTTAACAAAACTATGTGCACTAATTGTTGACATATCTAGTCAACAAGGATTTCATTGCCAATACTGGAACCTGGTCCAGTAACTGGTGCAGACAACCTCTTGTGCAGAATTCTTTGACTTGGCATTCTTGGTGGTAGCATTTGAGCTGCAGCTCTTTGTCTTGGATGTTGCACAGGTTGTGCTTCAGCTGATCTTGTCTCTCTTGTTAACATTTGTGGAACATGTCTGCTTCCCCCCACAAATGATGTTGCTCTTCCACCCCTGTTTGATGGTGTCCCCCTACCACCTCTGAAAGTTGTACCTCTGCCACCCCTTAATGTCCTTGTTTCAAAAATATCGCTGTCACTTGACTTATTAGATCTTGTCACAACATTGCTTCTCACTACTGCTGATCCACCTACTTGAGATTGTTGGGTACCTAATAACATACACATTCATGTGTAACTTAATAACTATTATTAAAGGAAATGAACAACTAGTATACAAAACTATGTTACAAAACATTTACCTGCTATGTATTCATCATTTGATGATGTATTATTCCTGCCCGACATAGAAGAATTCAAATTTTGTTGATCCTCAATACTATCTGAACAACCAGAATCCATTGCCAACCAAGTACCCATCCTCCCTAGCCTCTCTGCTGGAATTAGCCTACCCTTTTTAGTCTTACCACCTCTCATCTTCAAGTGACCACACCTGTGAGCATGGCCACCCCTTTTATTCACCATCTTTGGAAGGTAAAAGTGTAACACCCCCAATTTTAAAATATTTGCAGCAGAATAAAGATTGGGTGTTACTTCACAGCTCATAGTTTTTTAGTAGAAAATGATTTTCTAAAACATTTATCATTCGAAGTTTTGTAAATATCAGAGTTTTCAAAACGAGGTCCCAGTGGTTTTCAAAATTTGTTAAATAGGTTTTTGAATGATAATAAAAATTTTATAGCCTTTGTAAGAATTCCGTGCTCCTCCGTCCCATCCTTGCTCGTTATAGACCTGAGATAAACATGCTAAAAATCAACAAAAGTTGAGTGATATTCATAGGTTTAATTTTTAATAGTTGAACAAAAGTTATAAGTGATAATTGCACCGTCATACAATTATAAGTTAAAAATCAGTTGTTATTGCATTAAGCTCATGACACTCAGCCGATTAACAGATCTCATCATAAATGATGGATTATAGTAACAGGGGCCCTCGGGATAGGTCCTTGCCAGTAACCTATTAGATTTCAAATAAAGTGCGTTTGGTTGTTTTCTCAACGCCCAAACGGGGATTGTCAATCCCTAATAGATCTATCCACAATTATTTATGTTCACCTCTCTGGGTGACTAAAGCTCATGATATGAGGGGCTTTTGGCAAAAAGGTACTTAAGCAATAACGAGATCAGGTAAAGCATACCAAGAAAATTACTTGTGTTCAGTTTGTAAAAACTAGCATGTATCCCCCTCGCAGGGTTTATAAAACATTTAAATAAGTAAAGGCGAGGCTATGAACTCACCTTAGTGGTTTAGTGAATAAAAATATCGATACTCAGTTTGCAAAATGGGAACGGCTCCACACACGACCTAGATAATATATGGCATGTTTTAGTGTTTGGTAGTCTTAATGTTTTAATCGCGAGTAGTTTTTGAATGCGTGATTTGTTAATTTATCGTTAGTAAGACTTTTGGTTTTATAGTATATCGTACGTTTAGTTTAGTTATATATATATATATATATATATATATATATATATATATATATATATATATATATATATATATAAATATAACGTAAGGTTTAATAATAAAAATAATAACGATAGTTTGAAATAAAGCGTAACGTTTAATAATAATAATAATAGTAATAATAATAATAGTTTGAAAGTAAACATAACGTTTAATAATAATAATAGTAATAATAATAATAATAGTTTGAAAATAACGTAACGTTTAATAATAATAATAGTAATAATAATAATAGTTTGAAGATAAACATAACGTTTAATAATAATAATAGTTTGAAAATAAACGTAACGTTTAATAGTAATAATAGTTTGAAAATAAACGTAACGTCGTGACGTGAACTCGTAAAAATGGAAAGTAGAAATAAAAATATTAATTTTATATATATGGCCCTTGTATTTTCTAAAAATTTACACTTTTTACGCTAACGGCGTTAGCGTTACGCCGTTAGTCCAAAATTTAATATATTTACATTTTACGTTCAAGACTTTATATTTCTTACACCTTTCACCCTAGAGCTTATAAAAAATCAGTTTTCACCCTTTAACTTATGAAATGACATTTTATACCGAAACTTTAAAAAGTTGACACTTTTAACCCGATTTTCATAAAATTTGCAAATTTAGTCCCAACTTCACTAATTTCAAAACTTAGTGTTTTTATTTCTTACTTAGTTTCAAAATTTCTTATTTAACTTATTTTGACAGCTTATTAGTTCGAAAAATCTTATTGATAGCTTATGGGCTTTTAACGAAAAACCTAAGCCCGTTAACTTTTTAGATCCAATGGGCCTACGGGGTTTTGGGCTTTGTTTTGGGCTAAGGTTAGGAATATGAAAAAGTTGCAAATCAGCTTATTGCCTCAGCTTATTCAATCTGCTTATTGTGAAATGATTGGGCCTTAAGGCCCAATCGATACTAGTTAATTTCCAAAGTCTAGCTCCTATGTCGATTTGGTTTTGGTTATTTACTAGGTTCAAACGTGATTTTTATTTGAAAGTTTCTACACAAAAATGATTGTTTGTCATGAGGTCTTTTGGTTTGTGAAATAAAAAGGTATGCTCGTTAAGTAAATATTAAAGGTATACGTGCGTTTTGGGCGTAGCATGGGTCGAATTTTTATAAGAAAAGACTTAGAAATTTTTAAGGGTTTTTCATACTTGTTGTGGTACGCTAGGAATGTACTCCAAATTGGTTCGTACGTAGCTTTTTAGTTTCAAAACTCTACATAGTTTATTTGTTAAGGTGTGAAATATATAGACGAACGTAAAATATATATATGTTGTATATTTAGTTTTCGAATAAAGAGGTGCAATTGTGTGTGTCGCGTAAAAAAAATAATGCAAATGAAAGTTTTATATAAATATTGAAAAGAGTTCGTTAGTAACTTACGACACCAAAATGGTGGGTAAAACAAGACGTAGAGTCGAGAAGAGAGTGATATGAGTACGTAGTGTGATTGTGTGCTCGACCAAGGTTTACAAACAACAAATTGCTTCTCCTAAACCCACACGAATTCCTTGAATTCCTACTCAATGCTTCGACCCAATGCCTAACTTTACTAACTAGAAATATTTGGTGACTTTTGGTTTGCATGGAAGAAGAAAACGCAAGCATGCATGCATGGGATTTATATATGGTTGCTAGTGTGTTCTAGTGTATAAGATTTAATGTGATTGGATGGTTACTTGTATCCCAAAAGTCCTAAAGTTGTAAGAGTGAATATGATACTTCATGTTTTTGGTTTCTTATGGTCGACATTCTCAAAACTCAAAGGAAACGTGTGCATTGAAACTATGAAATGAACCCGTACTTGTGAAATGCATTTTAATAAGATTGTAGTACTTGGCCTAGATGAATAAAATATGAGATGGAGTGTGCTTGAATTAAGGAAGTACTTGTTTGTTTGAAACATGCAATGTCGACCACCATTTCTTTTAGTACACCGATTTGTAAATCGGCATGGCTTGAAATATTTAGACACTAGTTTGTGTTTAGAAATGATTTTAGGAAATTATAGAAACAAACGTGGGTTAAAATGTTTAAGTTTTGGATTAGGTGAAATTTTATGAAATCGTTTTTGGGACATAAGCTTTGCCTCGTAAAATCGTAGCTAGACTCAACGTGGGGAACTAAAATTCGACACTCTATATGTTGGCTAGGGGAGTAATGAGTATGTGTAAAAATAAGTGTGTGTCGTGTGTAAGATTTGAGCATACTAAGCTCGTTTCTAGTTGGTACTAATCGAGTGGAATGAAAACAAAAGAAGGAAAATGGGCTAAATTGGTTTTGGGATAGGAATAGTAACGGGCCAAGAAAAGAAATGGGCTAAGGAAATAATTAAGGGTCCGGTTAGTGTAATTAGGTTTAGTAAAAATAAATTTGATTAGGAAAGTTAATTATAATTTCAAAAGTTTAGTTAAGATTTAGTGAAATGTTTACGTGAGTCCGAGAGTGAATAGTGTTTTGTGAATAGTGTACCATAAATAGTAAAACTTTTGAAAAACATCTCGATATCACTAACCGACTCCAAAAACGATGAATAGTGAAATGATGAATAGTGTTTGGTGAATAGTAACCGATGAATAGTAAATTTGAAAAATGTCGGAAAATGCAGGTTCGTAACGAATAAAGAAAATTTTAATATTATCGCGATTTTAGACTATAGTGGTACATGTGTGAGCATCGTTCCAAGCAAAAAGAATCATGAATATCGTAGTAATTTTAAGTAACATAGCATATTTGATAATAAAATATATAAAAATTTTTGCTATTGGTAAAAACGTTATTAATTAACAAAATGATATATTAGTCTTTGATTTACTTTTATTATTTATAGGAAAATTTACGGGAGTTTACAAAAAGGGTCTACCATCACTAAACCTTCCTCTCATGTTAGTTGCACCCATTTCATACTCATTAATCTCTGTGTGAACAAACCTAGGAATATCATGATCATCAACTAACTCCGGCTGAGTATTTTGTTTCTTTCTGGGCCTACCGGGTTTTCCTTTTTCTTTAGGGGTTGGAGTCATTGTTTCCTTTGTACATCCCTTTCTATTGTGTCTAGCTTCTCCACAATTATGACACGTCATAACCACTCCTGCCCTACTTATCTTAGTACTAGACTTGGGTTCATGGCTAGCCCTCACCCTATTTCTCTTAGGCCTTCCAGGCATTGACTTTGGAATTGGACCTAAAACCCTAGAATAGTTACTAACATCTGGCCAAAACTCAATACCGTCAACTGGTTGTAGGTATTGACTATACGCTAACGTATACCTGCCTTTCCTAAAACAGTCAGGAACGTACTCCTCTACCATCTTATTCAATTTGAATATACAAGCTATTGCATGGAAACAAGGCAAACCTGAAATCTGCCACATTTGACACGAGCATTTCCTGTTTGGTTCATCCACCTTGAATGCGTGAGACCCCTTCCTAACTTCAAATTGGTTACCACCACATGAAACTACATGCCAAAACCTGTGAATACAAATCAACTTAAAACAGAGTGTACGTATTGACTATATACATTTTTTTTGGTAATAATAGAAAACAAAATTACCTTTGTTGATCTTTAGTATGCTCCAAAACCTTCTGAATGTTAGGGCAAATGCCACCGGTCCACTTTTCCATCAACATTCTCATTGTGTGAAGCCTCTCCATAACTAGTACTCTCATTGACTCTAACATTGTAATAATCGGTTTATGCCTAACACTAACTAAAACCGCATTAAAACATTCACTAAAGCCGTTCTCTACAGCTTCACAACATACACCCTCTTTGAAAAAGGCTCTAGACCAAGAGTTAGGATTTTTTTTGAACCAAATATTCATGTGCTTTTGGATTAGCTTTTTTTTTTTTTTTTTTTTTTTTTTTTTTTTTTTTTTTTATCTTTTCCATAACTTTGGTATGTTGTGGTGGATATGATGCTTTAGATGCTCCCCAGAATAGTAGTCTGAATTCCTCACCACGGAATTGTTTGCGAAAGCCTTCGTATATATGCCGAGCACATTGACGATGCTCTGCAAGAGGCATGACATCCTTTACTGCTTCAATCAACCCCTACGATAGCAATAAATAATACATTTGTTAGTATAAAAGGTGTATACTATAGTGTAATGTAAATATCATAAAGGTATTTGGTAACTCATACCTTGTGTTGGTCAGATATGAGTGTCAATCCTTGCCCGAAAGGAATGTCTAAATCATCACCCAACAACTTTAAGAACCAGCTCCAATTGTCTTTATTCTCGACTGTCATGACAGCCCATGCCACCAGAAATATATGGTTATTCCCGTCTCGACCAACTGCTGTTAATATCTCCCCTTGGTTTAGTTTCTTAAGAAAACAGCCATCCAAAGAAATTATTCTACGACATCCTAGTTTCCAACCCTCTTTCAACCCGTTAAAGCAGACGTAAAATCGGTCAAAATAGGTCTTCTCATCAGGATTAACAGACACACCTACTTTGACTGTACTACCAGGATTTGACTCCAATAAAGCCTTTGCGTATGACCTTAGTAACCCATAGTGATCCTGGATAGTAGCATCCCTTTCATTCAAAGCATACGCCTTAGCATTTTTACACTGTGTTCGACTAACATGGCATTTGTATTTCCTTAAGACTAGTTCAGCTATATTGTTAATAGTGATATTTGGGTTCATCCTAATCTTATCTCCAAATTGCTTTCCTATCCATTTATAATTTACAAGTCTGCCATAATGGAAACTACGAACACAAGTGTGGGTATCCTTGAGAGAAATAACCTGAAATGTAGCTTCTCCTTTTAGCATTTTCCTGTAACATCTCCAAGAGCATTCTGAGTTGCCAGCATTCTCTGATGGATACTTTTTATGGCAAGTCTGTTTCCCTTTGCTTAGATCCCTAAGTGTCTCTTTCCGTTGACCACATTTTGCTATAACCTTGCTTTTTTCACTCCTCTCGAACCACAATGAAAACCCAATGGCAACCGCATAAAAGGTAAGGCATTCTCTGAAACTCTCAGCATTAACATACTTTTGCCCAAGCTGTGAAGTGAAAGAAAAAAATTTACAACATTTAGCAATCATTATACACAACGAATATTGATAGAAAGTTACACAACAATTAGCAATAGG
Organism: Artemisia argyi; assembly: GCA_030686995.1. Taxonomy (NCBI): domain Eukaryota; kingdom Viridiplantae; phylum Streptophyta; class Magnoliopsida; order Asterales; family Asteraceae; genus Artemisia; species Artemisia argyi. The sequence goes on from CM060680.1 coordinate 67,399,751, forward strand.
AGAAAGTAATATCATTACCATTGGTTTCTTTAGTCGCCAATGTGTGTCATCATCATAAATAGGGTAGTTGTCGCCCTTTTTGGACTTATGAACAATGGAGAAGGGTTCAGTTATCCCAACTCCATTACCTCTGATGTGCTTTAACAAACCTTCCATGAATCGTTCATGCTGCCTAACCAATGGTCCTAAACCATTAGGCCCTGGTCCATCAACAACTTCCAGTTCCTCATTGTCATAATCCTCAGTTTGTTCTTCAGGCTGGTGCTCATCAGATGTTGTGTGTTTATTCTCTATTATCCGCTTTCTCAATTGGATTACCTCATCTTCACCGTCACTAAGATACTCATACGACTTTTCTGTTTCACAATCAGAATCATAAGACTCATAAGCAGATGAGTCATGATCAATGTTCTCATTGTTTTCTTCTGCTTCAGAGTCAGAATCAGATGATAATTGAGGATTAGTATTCTCTCTTATTGTTATACCGGTAACCCTAGGAACATTGGTAACATTTTTTGCTGTTGGCTTCTTTTTCGCTTTCATAACCGACTTTACTTTATCAAGTTTCTTCTGTCTAGCTAGCACCACATCATCTATATTAGCATCTTGTTGACCATCAACATGCATATCATCTACATTTTCAACCACATTGTCTATAACCTCATCAACAACATCATTTACTACAGCGTCGGCAACAACCTCATTCTGGTCAACCTCATTCACTGCAACCTAATCAACTACCTCATTGGCTACAACCTCATCCTCATTGTCCATAGCCCTAACATCTAGTACCTCATCATCCGCTATCATATCAGGTTGTTGATTGTACTCCTTATACACCTCCTCTTCATTTAGGGGTGGGTAATCATATGCCAAGTCATCCTGATAATTCCATACTCTAGTGAATGTAACTTTACCCTCAAAATCTTTCCTAAGTGGCCTATCTTTAAGTGGAGGTGACCTTAAATAGGGAGAGTGTGCTTCTTCCTCAGCTCAAGCAAGCAACTCTTCATAAGACATACTACTAGAATCCTTTTTCATCTTTTCATGTTTTTTCCTTTTTGATGTTACCTCAGAGTCTGAACTATCTAAACAAAGGTTGTGGTGGTAGTATGGTGCTAGGTTTTGGGGTGCATGAGCAACATACAAATTTACGGTCTTATGCTGCTCGGCTAGATCATACAACGCATGAACATCTGAATCCCTTTCAATTATATTTAACCCCCCACAATCAATGTCTAACTCAGTAATGCACATAAACAAACCTCATATATTTTGCTTAACCTTAGCAACTAAAATATCTAATAGTGGGTTAAACATAATTCTATCAGTGGTTGCAGCCTCCATTAGAATCTCTCTCTACCATAATCATACCTTAACAGGTCAAACATGAAGACACCATTGTAGTGTATTTTGAAGACCACATCAAGTGGTACCTCCATTAAACCTGTAAGAATTAAAATAATTTAATCAAAACCCTAATTTACGAAACCCTAAAAAACAAATTTATATTCATCATAATTTAATACAAATTAGTAAAATTAACAATAAATTATTGCAGGAATATACCTTTTTACTTGCCAAATAAAGGAAAACGATAATCAATTTGTATTATTTAAAGGGAACACGAATTAGGGTTTAGATACCACTTTGGGGATCTTGAAAGTGATGTGTGAATGGTTAAGTATGTGAAGCGTACCCTAGATATGGACCACAGTTATACATAAACAAGTACAAAAAGTGGGGAGGAAAGTGATGCGTATGGTGGAATGTGGATGGTTTGATCCAAGCGTGTGTTTTTATTCCACCGTGGCTTGATACTAAAACAGATATACCGGGTACCGGGTGTTCGGGTGATGGCTTACATAACAAAAGACAAAATATTTGATTATAAGGGAGTATTAAAGAAAGTTTTTTGTACGCTACGTCGAAGTAACATTTGTGGCAAGTATAATACATTATTAAAAAAAAATTCCTAAGTAAAAATTACTGTAGTAATCTATTAAAACAATGTGGAATACGATTATGATAGAGCTCTTTGTTTTCTCGCTAAAAAAAGACTTTACAACTTCTACTTCTACTAACAAACACACGATCTGTCTGGAAATCCAGAAATCCATAATGTATTCTCACGCTTGGAGATTGGTTTCATTTGGACATAACTGGAGCTATAACAACGTTTTATTAGATATTCGTTCAAAGCAACTATATTTGTAATATGGAAGTCTTTTAGATTATTAGATATATGATTTTCCGAGACTTGTAACATTCAGGTGTGAATTAATTGTCACCATACAGTCTGATGGCTTTTGACTTGCAACGAAACATAAATACTACCAGAAGTTTAGTTCTTTTGGTGCCGCCGCAGCGTGCGGACTCCACAATCCTTTTTTAAAACATTGCTCGTCGAAAGATTTTAATTACAGAGGAGCATTGTCATATTCTCTTACACGTTATACTCGTCCTCTTACCCACACAAATACATAACATGTGTAAACCACCAATTCTCTCTCTTAATCTATTTCACTTATTATTCCATTTCTCACAATCACATGAGTAAAAGCATTTGGTGTCTTAACTCAACTCCCATGTTAAACTTTAACATTTTTGCGTTAAAGATGCGTTAACCACACCGTGGTCTTGATTTAAAGGTGCGTTAACCACCCACGTTAAAGCTTTAACGTTGCGTTAAAGGGTGTTTTTAATTAAAAAAAAAATATACACTTTTGCCCCATCTAAAAATTCCTATTTGAATTCAAAATAAATTCTAAACGCCCCCTTGGTTCTTAAACGGTACATTTCGAGCGGGATAAGCAAATTCAAATTCAAAATTCAAATACGAGCGGGATTATTTAATTTCAAATTGGAGCGGGATTTATTCAAATTCAAATTCAAAGCTGCCTATAAATACAACTCCACCGGAGTTGTTTATCACACACATAACTCATACACACAATTCACACACAGATTCTCAACAATGTCTCGCAAAGACTTCTCCTAACAATACCCCAGTCCACAACAAGTGCCAAAAGATATCTTTCCACCAGAAGATGAAGTTTATCACTCCACCAGAAGATATCTCTCCGGTTAACACTCTACCGGTTAACCACCAAAACAATCCGTTTGGACTCATTGAAGATGAACTTTGACTTCTTGACCGGGATGAGGAAGTCAGGAGAGAAACAGAAGAAAGAGAACTTCGAGAGTAAGCTGCTCGTATGGAGCAGGAAGCCAGGGATGTAGAACATTTTAACAAGAACTGATTTGACATTATGGAAGCAAAGTATTATGCTGGCGAGTTTAGGTCCTCTTCAAGTGAGGAGGGTTATAACTCAGATGATTCCTTTTCGTAGTTTTATTTAATCGTAGTTTCATTTTCATTACTGTATCGTAGTTTCTATTAATCGTACTATGTATTTCGTGTTTCACTTTAATGTTTAATGTAATTCGTGTTTTAAATATTATGTTAGTTATTAAATAAAGTATTAGTTTTAGTTTAAGGGTTGATTTTGAAAATAGTTGAGTTAAAGCTGAGTTAAGGTTGAGTGATGATAAGAGGTATTTTTTTTATTATTATTATTATTTTGTAGTTAAGTTGAAAATGTTAAAGCTGGTGTGGCGCTGATTCTCACTCAGGGTGAACACAGCTTGTGCTCTAAGAAGGATAATTATTTTTCGCTAAAGAATATACACCGTTGCAATGCACAAATAACAAAATCAGTTGCATCATAATTCGGATGTCCATCGGCTATTATATTCAAATGAACTTGATCTAAATGTGTGGATCTGAATAACTGATTCATAAAGCAAAATATCAGTCTACAGCTGGATTAATTGATGATAGATACAAATGTCTATGACTAGTTGTTGAAGTTTGACATCTATGCATATTTGCAAGTCTTTTGTTTCAGCTCATACTCTTAAGTTACTATGTTTCTTTTCTTCTTAGACTTACTCATTTCCTTAACGATAGACCATTAATGTACATGACTGTGTTTCTTGTTTACTTCTTTTCTATCTATAGATACATAGATGTTTACCCATATTTAAATGCATGCATACACAAGTACGCATACATGCAATTCATTGTCACTTGTAAGTTGTAACACTTCAACGAGACTATATCAATATGTTGTTTTATACTTGTCTACAACTTTTGACTGTTTGCATCATCGCCACCCTCAAACCTTCTATCTCACTCAATCTCTCCACGGTCTCATTCAATGAAGTTTTCTCCCCGCTCTACGGTAACCAAATGTCAAAACCTCCGACAATGGTAAATCCGTTCAGATATCCATAAACCGCTGGTCGAATTCAGGATCTGGTATTGTTTCACGATACACATACAATCGTGGTTTGTTCACTGCCTCCATCAAGCTACCAAACAATGGCTACACGGCCGGTGTTGTGGCAACATTCTATCTTCGAAACAATGAAGTGCACCGAGATGAGATTGATCTTGAGTTTCTTGGGCATGTTGAAGGAGAAGAATGGACTCTTCAAACCAATGTTTATGGGAATGGAAGCTACAATAAAGGGAGAGAAGAACGACACTATTTACCATTTGATCCCTCACTAAATTTTCACAATTATAGTATTCTTTGGGACCCAAATAGTATCATCTTTTTTGTGGACCAATATCCCATTAGGGAAACAGAAAATCATGTCAGCATTGGTGCTAATTTTCCATCTAAACCTATGTATGTATATGCTACCATTTGGGATGGATCGGATTGGGCTACACACGATGGCAAGTATAAAATGATTTTGCAGCTCGGCCCTTTCGTTGCAAGTTATTCTTTCATAATTAATGCGTGTCGCGCAACGCAACCTGAGTGCAATATTGCACTTCCAGAGGGTATTTCTGCAGATGACAGACTAAAGATGATTATGTATAGAGCTTTGTATATGACATATTCATATTGTCATGATAAGGTTCGGTACCCGACTTCGTTACCTGAGTGTTGGGATAAAGGTTACGAAATGCAGCCTCTGCTTCCCATTTCTCCTTCTACCTTCTCCTCTGCTCTGCTCACAACATTACCACTGCCATATGTCACTTTCCTATTGGTTCAGACATGTCATCCTTTTCCCTCATTGGTCAAGACACATCATAACTACTTTTCCCTCTTTTCCATTTGCTATAAATAGTTGTAATCTTCTCACTTTTCATTTGAGCTTGATGAATTTCCCTCTTGTTCTCTCTAGTTCCTTGTAACAAACTCCAACAGAATAATAACAAATCCTTTTCACAATTCACTCCAATTTACATTCTGCGCCTGTAAATTCGGTGATTTGTGAGTGTTTGACTACCAATCCTTGTGATTCTAGTTAAGCACGTTACAATTGGTATCAGAGCGGTCTTCCTGGCCCTCTAATTCCATTTTCCGATCAAATTCCGGTCAAATCTGACGTTTTCCGGTCAAATCTAAGGTTTTCCGGTCAAATTTGACGTTTTCCGGCGGACTTCCGGCGATTACTGCTTATTCCGGTGACGTTTTGGGGTTTGAAGCTGTACAAGATGGTTAACACCAGGAATAATGTTACTGAGGGTCAAATTGATCCTAATATTCAAAACTGGGTGACTAATCATATAGATACTGTTGTTGCTGGAATAACTGAGCAATTAACTACTATGAATGGTACAATACAACAGTTACTCACATCAAATCAGTATTTTACTACTAGATTGGCTCATGGTGAAGGCAATAACAGATATAGCAGGCTTGGTAAAATGGAATTTCCTAAGTTCTATGGTGATGATGTTAAGGGATGGTTGTATAGAGTCAAGCAGTTTTTCACTATTGACAATGTGGATGAAGTTGAGAAGGTTAAGATAGTTTCAATCCACATGTATGAAAGAGCTCTGACTTGGCACTTGCAGTTTATGAGAACTCATGGTGAAAATGTCACTTGGCAAAATTATGAGGAGGCAGTTCTATTGAGGTTTGGGGATGTCAATGAAGATCCAATGGCTGAGCTTAAAAACTTGAGGTATAAGTCCACATGAAGCAATACCAAAGTGACTTTGAAGCCTTGTTGACTCAAGTGAATATTACTGAAGCTCAAGCCATTAGTATGTTCATTGCTGGATTGCCTGCTAGTATTGAGGTGAATGTCAGAATGTTTAAACCAAGGACCCTTGCAGATGCATTCAGTTTGTCTAGTTTGCAAGAAACTGCTTTAGCTTTGACTAAGCAAAGGTATACTCCTATTTTACCTACTCCTAAGCCTATTACTAGTACTTCTTATGCTAATAGGAATGTCACTTATCCTGCAAAGAGTACTAGTACCTTAGCTTTACCTGCTCCTCCTACTCATAATGTGGCTAAGAATAGTGGTGAGGAAGGAATAAGGCCTAGGAGACAACTGAGTCAAGTTGAGTTGAATGACAAAAGGGCAAAAGGTTTATGCTTTTATTATGATAAAAAATACATGTCTGGTCACAAGTGTGAGGGACAAGTGTTCACATTGGAGGTAAAAGGAGTAGATAATGTTGCAGAAGAGAGTTGTTTTGAAGAAGGAGAATGTAGTGGGGAAGAGTATGTGTTGCCTGAAGAAACAACACAACCACACATTTCCTTGAATGCTTTGTCTGGTGTACCCACATTTAACACCATGAGAGTTAAAGGTCATGTGTTAAAACAGCTACTCCACATTCTTATGGACTCAGGGAGCACACATAACTTTTTAGATCTTCATACAGCTAAGAAATTAGGGTGCACAATTTCAAAGACTTGTCCACTCTTGGTTTCTGTAGCTGGAGGTTCTAAATTGGTTAGTCAATACATGGTTAAGAACTTTCAGTGGAAGATACAAGGGGTTATTTTTCAAACTGATGTCATGTTGCTTCCCTTGGGTGGATGTGAACTTGTACTTGGCATTCAGCGGTTATCTACCTTGGGAACTATCATGTGGAATTTTCATGATCTGTACATGAAGTTTGTTTACCAAGGGCACAAAGTTGTACTTAGGGGCACTCATCAATCTGATATAGCTTGGTTGAGTGGCAAACAAATGAGTAAAGTTCTGGATTTCAATGGCATTACTCAGTTTTCCTCTTTGTTTTGTATGGAACAAACTGCTACATTGACTTTGGTGCAGTGCAATGGTTCAACCACACCATTGGTATCTGATCAGTTGCAGCCATTACTGGAGGAGTTTGCAGATGTGTTTGCTCTACCAACAGATTTGCCACCTCATAGAAGCTTTGATCACAAGATTCCTTTGGTTTCCACAGATGTCAATGTCAATGTGAGACCTTATAGATATCCTCATGCTCAAAAAGATACTATTGAGGTTATGGTGAAAGAATTACTGGATTCTGGGGTAATCAGACCTAGCAATAGTCCTTTCTCTTCTCCAATAGTCATGGTTAAGAAGAAGGATGGGTCATGGAGGTTATGTATTGATTACAGACAGCTAAATAGGCAAACAGTCAAAGACAAGTTTCCAATTCCTGTGATAGAGGAATTGATTGATGAATTGCAGGGAGCACAAGTATTTTCTAAGCTGGATCTCAGATCAGGGTATCATCAAATAAGAATGCAAGAGGAAGATGTTTACAAGACTGCTTTTAAGACTCATGAAGGCCACTATGAGTTTGTTGTGATGCCTTTTGGACTCACCAATGCTCCTTCAACTTTCCAGGCCTTAATGAACTCAGTGTTTAAACCATTCCTGAGGAAATTCACATTGGTGTTCTTTGATGATATCCTTGTTTACAGTCCTTCTATGCAATCACATGTGAGTCATCTCAGAATGGTCCTGCAAACTATGAGAGATCACTCATTATATGCCAAGCAAAGCAAGTGTGTGTTTGGTACAGCTCAAGTGGAATACTTGGGACATGTAATTTCATCACAAGGAGTGACTACAGATCCAAGCAAAGTTCAGGCTATGCAAGATTGGCCCATTCCTGCTAATTTGAAACAGTTAAGAGGATTCTTGGGCCTTACTGGTTATTACAGAAGATTTATTCAAGGTTATGCAAGCATTAGTCATCCTCTTACTGTTCTATTAAAGAAGAATGCTTTCCATTGGAATGCTCAAGCTCAAGAAGCTTTTGAGAAGTTGAAAGCAGCTATGGTTCACTCACCTGTTCTGGCTTTGCCTAATTTTCAGGAAGAATTTGTTATTGAAACAGATGCTTCAGGAGTTGGCATTGGAGCAGTATTGCAGCAAAATGATCATCCTATTGCCTATCTAAGTAAGACCTTAGCTCCAAGACATCAAGCTCTTTCCACTTATGAAAAAGAGTTACTTGCAGTGGTGTTAGCTTTACAAAAGTGGAGAGGCTATTTGCTTGATAGGCATTTCAAAATTAGGACTGGTCATTTCAGCTTGAAGTATGTGTTGGATCAGAGGATTACTACACCTTTCCAATCCAAGTGGCTTCCTAAGTTGCTTGGTTTTGATTATGAGATAGAGTACAAAAAAGGCAAGGAAAACTTAGCAGCTGATGCTTTGTCTAGAGTTGAAAGACAAGCAGCTTTGTTTACCTTGTTGACTGCTGGAATTTCTAATGAGCTCATGGATGCTGTGATGGCTACTTGGATTAATGATCCAGTTCTTGCACAGATAGTGGAAAGTTTGAAGCAAGGTTCCAATATCAACAAGTACACATGGCATAATGAGCAGTTGAAAAGAAAAGGAAAGTGGGTAGTGGGTAATAATATGGAGTTGAAATAGAAATTGGTTGAGCACTTCCATGGGTCAGCTATTGGTGGTCATTCAGGGGTGTATGCAACCACTCAAAGACTCACTACTTATTTCTATTGGAAAGGCTTGAGGAAGATGGTTAAAGAGTTGGTGAGAACTTGTGATACATGCCAAAGAAACAAGCCTGATCTTTCTGCTTATCCAGGCTTATTGCAGCCTTTGACTATTCCTAGCAGAGTTTGGGAGGACATTTCAATGGATTTTATAGAGTCTTTGCCATTGTCCCATGGGAAGACAGCTTTGTTAGTAGTGGTGGATAGGCTCTCCAAGTATGCTCACTTCTTGCCTATTGCCCACCCTTTTACAGCTTCACAAGTGGCACAACTCTTTCTTGACAATGTGTATAAGCTGCATGGGTTGCCAAAGTCCATTGTCAGTGATAGAGACAAGGTCTTTATGAGTTTGTTTTGGCAGTCATTGTTTAAGATGTTGCAAGTGCAGTTGAAGACTTCTTCTGCCTATCATCCTCAGAGTGATGGCCAAACTGAGATTGTTAACAAGTGTTTGGAAACTTACTTAAGGTGTATGACTGGTGAAGCACCTAAGGATTGGATGAAGTGGGTTTCTCTAGCAGAATATTGGTACAACACTAGCTTCCATAGTGCTATCAATACTACACCTTATGAAGTTGTGTATGGACAAGCTCCTCCATTGCATGTTCCTTATATGGCTAGAGATAGTCCAGTGGATGCAGTGGATAGGACACTTCAAACTAGAGAACGAATAATTCAAATGTTGAAATTCAGTTTAAAAAGAGCACAAGACAGAATGAAGAATCAAGCTGACAAGAACAGGGTTGATAGGGAATTTGAAGTAGGAGCTTGGGTCTACTTGAAGCTCCAACCTTACAGACAATTAACTGTTAGAAATGGGAAGCAAACCAAGCTTTCTTCCAAGTTCTTTGGGCCCTTTCAGGTTATACAAAGAATTGGGAAAGTTGCTTATAAGCTACAGCTTCCAGCTACTGCCAAAGTCCACCCTGTTTTTCATGTGTCACAGCTTAAGCCTTGTTTCTCTGATTCTGCTTCAATGGGTACTTTTCCTCAATGTGATGATGAGGGTTTGTTAGCTGTTACTCCATTAAAGCTATTGGAAAGAAAGATCCTTAAGCAAAACAATAGGATGGTAGTGATGGGACTTATCCAATGGACAAATGGCAGTATTGAGGATGCAACTTGGGAAAACTTGGCAGACATTGTCCAGCGGTTTCCTGAGTTTGAGCTGGATCCTTGAGGTCAAGGATCCTTTGAAGGGGAATGGATTGTTACATGCTTAAATGGGAAGACACGTGCAAGGCACGTGATTCATTCAGATACAACCAAACACCCCGTCTCTGCTTCCCATTTCTCCTTCTACCTTCTCCTCTGCTCTGCTCACAACATTACCACTGCCATATGTCACTTTCCTATTGGTTCAGACACGTCATCCTTTTCCCTCATTGGTCAAGACACATCATAACTACTTTTCCCTCTTTTCCATTTGCTATAAATAGTTGTAATCTTCTCACTTTTCATTTGAGCTTGATGAATTTCCCTCTTGTTCTCTCTAGTTCCTTGCAACAAACTCCAACAGAATAATAACAAATCCTTTTCACAATTCACTCCAATTTACATTCTGCGCCTGTAAATTCGGTGATTTGTGAGTGTTTGACTACCAATCCTTGTGATTCTAGTTAAGCACGTTACAGTTACCTGAGTGTTGGGATAAAGGTTACGAAATGCAGCCTGTCCAAGCATCTATATCCAGGGCAACCCGAAGGTTCACATGATAGTAAACCCCTACATGGAAGTGTCTGTTATTTATAATTACTGGTATTTTCAATTGATTCTGAGTTACAAATATATAATACCGGTAATGAATAAAGTTGGTTCTCAAGCTGATTGAAGACATTTTTCCTAGTGTAACGATGAATAATTATCAATTAATATGAATAAGTTATAGGTTTGCAGTCCATTATTTTTTCTGAATCATCAATATGGTACAATTTGATTGGACATGTATGCATTTAGTTGCTAGTCACATATTTTACTATTGATGTCAGTTTTAGATGATGTCGTTTAAACTAAGGGTTCTACACACTTTTTATTATTATTATTATTATTATTATTTTTTATTATTATTTTTTTAATAACTGAAGTGTGTTTAAAAAAAAGCCAGAAATCTAATTCCTCTTCATTTGTGTCAATTTCTTTGAACAGTACTGAATTAAAAACAATATACTACGTATATTGCAAGAAGCTATAAAAAAAATTACATACAAATATTAATTGATATAGCATGAACCACATGTTGAATCGTTGAGGATTCAACACACTCAAATTACTAAATTAACCTTATATTAAAATTAAATCTAAGAATATTCTCATTGAATGATATCCTAAATTAACACACGCCAACGGCCAATGCATCCTCATTAAAAAAATCATGAACTTACCGATGACGCTACCCCTTTCTTCTTCGGCGCTTTGCTCTATTCCTGCCCATGGACTTCGAACCTCCTGCACTTCCTCTTCCTCATTGTCTCCAGCATGTTGTTGAATAAATAGTTCAAACCTTCTTTCATAAGTACAGGGACTAGTTCTGTTAATAACAGAACTTATCTAACACTAATATATCTTTCTATCTTTGTTTGGTATGTTTATATTGTGTAGGGACCTAAGATGGACATCAGCTAAAGTTGCAGCCTATATAAGCTTTCATTCACAGCTAGGGTTTCTCAGTTGTTGTTATCTCATCTTCTTCAAACGCTCTCAAACGCAGTCTTTGATATTCTCTCATTATTCTTGTTTAGTTAAGATCTGATCATCTTGATCTTGTCTTGGTAGTATTGTATTGATTGTTACATCTGGTAACAATCTTGATCTTCTCTTTTATTGTATTGTAACTCATTACTTTGAATCAAGGGGTGGTTGGTTGGATGCAATCCTAGTGTTCTTATAATTTCTACATGGTATCAGAACGAAGGCTCTGATATTCGGCTTGGTGGTTTCTGGTTAATTAGGGTTTGGATCTGAAAAAACCTAATTTTCAAGAATTGGGGGTTTTTGATTCTGGTGGTTTCTGGTGTTAATTGGGACCTGTTGAGTTCATAATATCTCTTAACTAAGTGAATTAAGAGTATTGTGATTTCTTTCCGCTGTTCTTTTCCATATAGCACTGTAAGTTCTTACTTCTCTTTAAGATTACTTAGTTTTAGTTAAGAGGGTGCAAACGGTGTGACTAACATCTTGATCTGCCTCCTTGAGAGGTGTGAATACCTGCTCTGGTCACACCCAGTTCTCTTGGCTGGGGTGTTTTTTGAGTTTTTTTCTTTTCTCTTCTTGTTTGATTATCTGCTTTCTTGATTGTTTTTTCCTCTTATCTGTTATTTGTTGTTTAGTTGCTTATTATGGCTCCTAGTAGTAGTGATACTGATCTTATTAGTAATCTTGATTTGGGTAATCCTTTGCATCTTCATTCCTAATGATATTAGTACTAGTTCTATTGTTTCTATTAAACTGACTGGTACTGAGAACTACAGAGTTTGGTCTACTGCTATGAAATTGGCTATTAATACTAGAAATAAAACTGGTTTTATTAATGGTACATGTATTAGGGCTACTTATGCATGTCTCTAGTGATATTCTTGCTAATCAATGGGATAGATGTAATTCTATTGTTTTGTCTTGGATCTTGAATTCTGTATCTGAGGATTTGTATCTTGGTCAAATTTTCTCTGAGAATGCTGCTGATGTGTGGGCTGAACTTAAGGAAACTTATGATAAACTTGATGGTTCTATTATTCTTAGTCTTATGCAAAAGATTAACAACTTTAGACAAGGTGAATTAACTGTTTCTGAATATTATCATAAGCTTAACTCCTTATGGAGAGAATTTGACATTATGACCAAATTGCCTAAGTGTTCTTGTGCTGCTAGAGAAGATGTCTTAAAACATAATCAACTTATGAAACTTATGCAGTTTCTTATGGGTCTTAATGATGTTTATCAGCCTATTAGGAGCAGTATTCTCTCTAGAGAGACTCTTCCTGATGTTAAAGATGCTTTTGTTACTATTTCTAGATAAGAGTCTCACAGAGGCATTGCCTCTTCTTCTGCTTCTTCTTCTAATTCTGATTCTAAATCTCAAATAGCTGGTTTTACTTCTAAAACCAATTGGACTAATAATTGGAATAAGAGATTTGATAACAAAAAGGTTTTAAACTCTGATAATAAAAAATTTGTTAATACTGGGAATAATAATAGTGGGAACAGAGGGCCTAATCCAAACTTGCTTTGTACTCATTGTGGTAAAATTGGTCACACAATTGATAGATGTTTTGATCTAAATGGATACCCTCCTGGCTACAACAAAAATCCTGGTAAAAAACAAACTAATTTCAAGCCTTCTTATAATGCTAATTCTTGCTCTACTTCTGTTGAAAATGGTTTTTCTATGACTTTTACAAATGAGCAGATGATGAAGTTAATGAGTCTTATTAATGATATGCCATCTTGCAGTATGCAAGCCAATATGGCAGGTATACCAAGTTTTATGAATAATAATGTTTTCTTTAATGTTAACTTTCATAAGTTCTATAATCACAATACTGCCTTATGTAAAGTCAGTATTGGGTGGATTATTGATTCAGGGGCAAACCAACATATGACTATTAATACTCTTAATATGTTTAGTGTTGTTGACATTTCTGGTTTAAATCTTATTGTGGGTCATCCTAATGGTACCCTTGCTAAAATCAAATACATTGGTAATCTTAAGCTTTCTGATAAAGTCATTTTATATGATGTGTTGGTAGTTCCTGAATACTGTGTTAGTCTTTTATCTGTGCATAAGCTTATCAAGGATAGTAGAATGTTTGCTGGTTTTGATGAATCTAAATGTTACATTCAGGATTTGACTCAAAACAAAATCATGGGGACTGGTAGTGAAAATGGTGGCTATATTTGTTTGATACTCCCTCTCCTATTACTTCTAAACTTCAAACAATAGGTAATATGTCTGTTACCTGTTATGTTTCTAAGTCTTTGTGGCATAACAGACTTGGTCATCCCTCTGATCAAGCTGTTAACATGCTACAGTCTGATCTTCAGTTCACTAAAGGCTCTCATTTGTCTCCTTGTGACATCTGTCACAAGGCTAAACAGACCAGAGAACCTTTTCCTATTAGTGATCATAAGAGTTCTGCTATTGGTGATCTTGTTCATTTAGATCTTTGGGGACCTTATAAGGTTACTAGCAGAGAAGGATTTAGATATTTTCTGACTATTGTTGATGATTTTACCAGGGCTGTTTGGATATATCTTGTTAAAACTAAAGATGAGGTGTATAACTTGTTTATTAATTTTGTTAATCTGATTCTCAATCAATTTAAATGTGGTATTAAAACTGTGAGATCAGATAATGGTACTGAATTTGTCAATAATAAAATGAGTAATCTGTTTAGCAGTCTTGGTATTATTCATCAAACTACTTGTGCTTATACTCCTCAGCAAAATGGTATTGCTGAGAGAAAGCATAGGCACTTATTGAATGTTGCTAGAAGTTTGTTGTTTCAAAGTGGTATTCCTTTGAGTATGTGGCCTGAATGTATCTTAACTGCTGCCTATCTAATTAACAGGTTGCCATCTTCTGTTCTGAGTGGAAAATCTCCTTTTGAGCTTGTGTATGGTACAAAACCAAAATTGTCTCATCTGAGATGTTTTGGTTGTCTGTGTTTTTCTTCTATTCTTAACAATTCTGATAAACTTTCTTCTAGATCTGAAAAAAGTGTTCTCATTGGTTTTTCTACAACAAAAAAGGCTTATAAGGTTTACAGTCTTGAAACTAAACTTATTTCTTATTCTAGAGATGTTCAATTTTATGAAACTATTTTTCCATTTAAAATGAACACTAAGCTTCAAACTCATAAGGATCATGACTCTTCATTAAATGATCTAAATTTTTTTAATGAAAAACACAGTGATCTAAATCCCAATGATGAATGGAGAGGTTCTGATACTTCTTATGATGAAGGCGGTGCCTATTCATGCCCTAGAAGTATAAATACTTCTCAAGATGGTGAGAATAATGGTATGGCAACATCTATAGATGATAATACTCTATCTGAGGGAAGTGACCCTTCCAGTTCTAATCCTAACACAACTCAGTCTCCTTTAACTCAGAACATTAGTCATGATCAACCTGTTCTTAGAAGGTCTAATAGGGAGTCTAAGTTACCTGCTAGGTTTAATGATTTTGTTGTGAATAGTAGTAAGAAATATGGTATTGAAAAGTATGTGTGCTATTCTAATCTGAGTCGTACTAATTATTGTTTTTCTACTACTTTAAATAAGTCTGTTATTCCTACTTCTTATGAAGAAGCTTCTAAAAAAATTAATTGGATATATGCTATGAATGATGAGGTTACTGCTTTAAAAAGAAATAACACTTGGACTGAGTGTAAACTTCCTGAAGGGAGGAAACCTGTTACTAGTAAGTGGTTATGGAAAATTAAGTACAAGTCCACTGGTGAAGTTGATAAATATAAAGCTAGGCTTGTTGCTAGAGGCTTTAGTCAGAGGGAGGGATTTGATTATATGGAAACTTTTAGTCCTGTTGTTAAAATGTCCACTGTGAGATGCATGATTAATGTTGCTGTTTGTAATAATTGGAGTATTTTTCAGTTAGATGTTAATAATGCATTTCTTTATGGTGATTTAACTGAGGATGTTTATATGACTCTTCCTCCTGGCTTTGATGATCATAAATCTAAAGTTGTGAAGCTTAATAAGTCATTATATGGTCTTAAACAGGCTCCTAGACAATGGAATGCTAAGTTGACTTCAGCTCTTAGTGAAAATGGTTTTGTGCAATCTAAATTTGATTATTCTTTATTCACTAAGAGGTCTGGAAATGTGTTTTTGATTATGCTTGTGTATGTTGATGATATTGTCATAACTGGCAATGATGTTAATGAAATTGAAAAATTTAAAGTATTTTTAAAAACTAAGTTTCGAATCAAAGACTTAGGAAAGATAAAATACTTTCTTGCAATTGAGGTCTTAGATAATGATAAAGGTGCATGTCTCAGTCAAAGGAAATATTGTCTGGAACTTTTACATGAATATGGTTTACTTGCTGCTAAACCAGTTGAATCTCCTTTACCTGAGAATACTACATTGAATCATATTGAATCTGAGAGTGATAAAGCTTTGCCTAATATTGGTAATTATCAAAAACTTGTTGGGAAATTGATATATTTGACTAATACTAGGCCTGACATAGCTTATTCTGTGCATTGTTTAAGTCAATATATGCATGCTCCTCTACAGCCTCATTTGAATGCTGCTCTTAGAGTTTTGAGATACTTAAAAGGATCTCCTGGTAATGGTATTCAGATTAATAAAAATGGGAATCTTAAGCTCAAAGCTTATGCTGATTCTGATTGGGCTAGATGTCCTGTTACCAGAAAATCTGTTTCTGGTTATTGTGTGTATTTGGGTGATTCTTTGATGACTTGGAAAAGTAAAAAACAATCTACTTTGTCCAGGTCATCTGCTGAAGCTGAGTATAGAAGCATGGCTTCTGCTACTTGTGAGATTATTTGGCTTATAAACTTGCTTGGTGATATGGGTGTTAAAAACTTGTTGCCAGTTGTTTTGTATTGTGATAATAGTTCTGCTCTGCAGATTGCTAGTAATCCTGTTTTTCATGAGAAAACTAAACATTTTGAAATTGATGTTCATCTTGTGAGAGAAAAGGTTTCTGCTGGGGTCATAAAAACTGAGAAAATTCATACTTCTCATCAGATTGCTGATGTTCTGACTAAAGCTCTTGGTATTGAGCAACACAAGTTTCTTTGTGATAAGCTTGGTATGATGGATATGTTTAAGGTTGAAGGTTTGAGGGAGGGTGTTGAATAAATAGTTCAAACCTTCTTTCATAAGTACAGGGACTAGTTCTGTTAATAACAGAACTTATCTAACACTAATATATCTTTCTATCTTTGTTTGGTATGTTTATATTGTGCAGGGACCTAAGATGGACATCAGCTAAAGTTGCAGCCTATATAAGCTCTCATTCACAGCTAGGGTTTCTCAGTTGTTGTTATCTCATCTTCTTCAAACGCTCTCAAACGCAGTCTTTGATATTCTCTCATTATTCTTGTTTAGTTAAGATCTGATCATCTTGATCTTGTCTTGGTAGTATTGTATTGATTGTTACAGCTGGTAACAATCTTGATCTTCTCTTTTATTGTATTGTAACTCATTACTTTGAATCAAGGGGTGGTTGGTTGGATTCAATCCTAGTGTTCTTATAATTTCCACACATGCGCATTCAAATTAAAACCAACCTGAACAGACTGCGACGTGTTGAATGAACCAGAGCCCGAAGACTTGTATCTCTTGCTCTTTTCGTGTTTCTTTTCATCAAAGTCCGGAACTTCCACTTCTTTCCATTTCGCACAATTTTTCAACTAATCCCAGCAATGTAGCAGTGTAAATGGGGTTATATATTCAGCTTGATAGTCCAAAGTGCGTGTTGGTTGTAATCACCGTCTCCAGCTTCACTTACTGCCATCTGGAAGTACCATACACACCACAAAATTGTGCAACTTTTAGACGCACCATCTTTCATTTGTGTTTATCATATCATAGGTCCAACGTTGGGTTATAGGACAATCTGTATGCATGCGTGCTAAAATCTCATTCCAAAACCCAACATACTTTCATGCATTACCAGTAACGCTATCTTCGGATATGCAGCAACCCAAACTCTGCACAATGAAATTTCTTCTTCAGGTGTCCATGTAGTACACCGTTGTTCCTCATCATTTCGAAAAGCCTTCTTTTGGAATCTTCTTTTCACCTTCTTCGTTTGGTTCGTATTTGGTTGTGATGACGAATCGCCCATAAAGGTTTGGGAGTCGTAGTTGGTGGTGTCGAATGGGAACATGTTTTGTTGCGGGTATTGGCTAAAAATGTTTTGTTGTGGGTATGGGTTTCGGAATGGTTGATTTTGGTAAGTTTGGTTGCCGTAAAAGTACGATTGTACTCATAAGTTGATTTGTTAGTTTGACAGAGGAGTATTTCCGAGACAATTTTTTTTTCGGGTGTTGGGGGAGTGTTTCAGGTAATGTTTCATTGTTAACGTTTTATGTTTCGGGGAGTGCTTTATTGAGACAATTTGTAAGTAAAATGATATTAAGGGAGTAGAGAGGTATTAATACGAGAGTAGAAAGTATAATATGAAGTTAGTGTTTAAAAATAGTAAATTTTATAAGGTATTTATAGGTAATAAAATGATAGCGAGTACTTTTTTTTTTATATTTTTTATTTATTTATTTTAAGTGTTACTAACCGTTTGGGGCGGGGGAGAGGGCACTTGTGCTTTGTGCACGGTTTCATATTAAATGAGGAGCTCACCGATATCGCTTGGTGTAAGAGGCTCAAGCGGCACCATGGTTCGGCCCAATAGGCCTCGTGTGTGAGGTGATGAGGGTGTCACGGGAGGTAACGGCTGCCACTGGAAGCAACCTTAGATCACAAAAATGCAAATTTTTCTGTTATAATTCAAATTATCATCCAGTTGGTACCACTCACGAGTCAGTCGTTAATTGCTATAAAGAGTCATACAATGATTACACAACATATTAAATCTGATAAATCAGTCCGTCAGAATTCGTAAACTAATCGGTTAAAGGGTGGAAAATCCTACATATTAAAACGAAAAAACAAATAATACTTATTCATGTGATGGATACCGTGTCTGTTTTATCAACTAAAAGTATGTAGGTTCAAACTAAAATAAGAACCAGTTAGTATTATAATAATATCAAAACCACCAAAACTGCATGGAAAGATGGATTGTTACACGTACAACCTCATAACCATCACTAGTTAGTACTATATATACAATATATAGCTAGCCAGCCCAAACCCTAAAGCACCCAACATGCTGGTCACGGTTATTGTGCCCGATGCGACTTATGACAGTGCAAAAGGTGTGCACGTTGCAAGGAATCGTAATTGTTCCTTTTTGCTCGAAGCCATACTCGTCTTCGGCTTCTTTCAACAACTGCATGAAGAGTGGATGGTTGAACCATATAACAGGAACTACAAATCTTTGTTGTTCACCACTTGCTTCACCAACTTTCACAGCCAAACACCCTTTTGGCACAGTTTGCTTACGCCGGTTAATTAGTAGATGCCTAGTGGTGGTGATAGTTGTGGTGCCCATTTCTTTTCGAACAGTTCTTTAGTTAAAAGTAATCTATCAAGAAGCTAGCTGCTAAAATTATACAACTATAAAGAAAGAACTTTATAAGGGTTACTAAATAAGCTTGATAGTATCCATTAATGATGTTATGAAAAGTGTACGGGGGATTGAAAAGATGTTAGTTAAAGAGGGTACGGAAAGAGAGTCTTCGATATGGTCTAGGTTAATGATATATAGGAAAATGTTATACACGTGGATCATCGGTTCAAGATACGTGGTAGATTGATGCATGATTATCAAATGCATATTTCCCATGTGTTTGATTTCTCCTTATGCAACAAAACAAACCAAAAATTGCATCTTCTGGTTTTTTCATATACTGGTTTATTATTTAATACGGAACAATAGTAACCGTTGATAAAAAATAATAGTGTTCTGAAACAATAAAGAAGAAGATGAAGAACGACAACAAAGATATAAAGAATCGAGAACTCACTTTTAAGATATAAAGAATAGAGGACTCACTTTTATTCATATCATAAAAAGGTATATTTATAGTTATAAGATACAGAGTTTCCAAAGAAACAAAGTCTTTAAAATACATACGATAAAATCATGGTAAAGAGAAAAAGAGTGCAACGCTATCTTTTCTCCTTCTGATGATCACATCACTTAAGCTCATTGAGTCAGTGAAATGCACCACATGAATAAATATTATCAACATGTTGTTCGCATATCCATGTTAAGGATTAACATTCGTCATTGAATCACAAGTTATTAATTGCCAACAAATTCAAATTGCATGTTATATCATATCGTGTATGACCATTAGCGAGAACTTTAAATATCTCATAAACATTTTAGTATCACACTTTTAAATCTATATTGTGATCATTATCTTTATAAATCAATTGGGTCTTTTCAACATCATGTGACATAAACCAGTGATGAAGCAAAAATTTTATATACGGGTGGGCCAAATATCGATATAGCAGTTAATGAATAGAATATCGTCACGATAAATTGATATAGTTCTGGTTTTCTATTTTTTAATGCATGGAATATACTACACAAAATAACTTGCAAATAAATCTTGAATGTTACATGTAATAAGATTTTGATCTAAAAAATGTACTAAAATGTAATGAAGCATCTGACGAGTGATAATACCTTTAGTTACATGTGAAACAAAACTAAAGATCTAAGAAATATGTGAAATTTGCACTTTTAAGTTTAAATAAATGAAAGGTTATGATAAATGTGTGCTAGATTCAAAATTAAATTATACTTCGTACATCTGTCTTATGTTTTAATCCTCATATCTCAATTGGATGGGCCAATTTATCTATTAACTATTTAATTTTAAATTAATAGTATGTTTATGTAGTAACTCTCTAGAATTTTGGGGTGAGCCTTGGCCAACCCAAGTTTATATGTGGCTCCGTCATTGACATACACGTGAAAGTTGTTTATCTTTATAAAGATATAACTTTGTCTTCAGTTTTCATGTTGTACAAATATTTGATGGATGCTGCAATGTTTAATCAACCACATGGACGAAACGTGCAAGATTCTAGTAGGTTTTATAGTCAGCCTTTCTCGTGTTGGTTATTCATAATGAATAACTTGAACCTTTACCCTAGAAATAATAAGTCCTAAAGAAGAAAACAATAGTTACTGCCTAAACTATCCCATACACTAATTTACTGAAGTTATTGCAATAGTTTAAGTGACTTGAAAGACACAAAGGTAAACAAATAGAAAATCACATTTTTTGAATTACATTAGACTCCATGGGAAGAGATCTAGTGAGAAGAGAAAATATAATAAGATGAATGAGAAATATTTTTAGCCACACATTTTACTTCTCATTCATCTGAAATGTGCGGTTGTGGTTACTTCTCATTCTTCTCATTTTACTTTTATTTCTCATTTGATCCTTACTCTAGACTCCATAAGATAAGATTAGGCATATAGTGAACCAAATAACAAAGAAAACTTTTTGTCCAATATTATAAATCTTGTATAAATAGTCGTCAAGTCAAGAACGTTTACAGATATAGAATTGTTTTGAATTGTGATGTACCTTTTCGGACAAAATGATATAGGACGTTTTAGGGGATAGATATACATTTTGAAGGGACTTCCGATCCGAGCCATATCACTGTAAGACTTTTATATTAATTGACCCATTGGAGATAAAATACAAACAAAATCGATCCGTTCATAATTGTTATCAAGAAGCATCAAAATATGATTAAAAACGGCTTTTTTTGGGGCGATGAGCGGTGAACAATGAGCTTTTTGATTTCTAGTGTTCGTTTGACATGAGAGCTGTGAGCTTTGTTATTTTTTAGGAAAGCTTATTTTTCAAATGCTTCTTTATAAAGCGGTGAGCAGTGAGCTGTGGCTACTGCTCACTGCTACTGATCACTGCTACTGTTTACAGCTACTTTTGCCAAATATGGAGTTTTGTTTTTGTTTTGTTTTTGTTTTTTTTTTTTTTTTTTTTTTTTAAATCAAGCTCTCTCTTATTTGAGCTTAACTTGTCTTTGCAAAGCCTGGTTCTCTTCATACATTTGGATCCTCCTTGCTCGAACATGAGACTGCACTCAATCGAGAGCTTGCATACATCTGAACGTGGTTGAAGCTCACAACCCTTCTTTATCATAAAGAATATAATGTCACAAGTAAGAGTTGAGATTAAATGTTTCACATGCATCTTAAAGAAACTCATTACAAAAGCAATATATTGTGTGATTATTTGAATTTTATCCGATTAAAGTTTAAAATTATTTTTATGAGATACCTCAAAAAAGTTCTTTAAAGTATGTGTATTTTCATCAACATGTTATCAAGAAACACTTGATGAAGTGAAAAAAAGATTACAATAATTTAAATATTTTATATAAAAGTATAAAAGGTTAACTTGATAGAAGTCATCTTTAACAACATTGACAACATTCTGATGAAAGTTCAAGTAATCTAAAAATAAAGAGAATAATTTAGGGGCAATTTCATATCTCTTCAACAAAAGCATAAAAATTTCATATTTATCAAATAATGCTTTAAAAGCATTGTAAAAAATGCAATCAATAGTTGTATTTTAAGTATATATGAAATTAATGTTGAAAGAAAGAGAAAATATGAAATTCTCCCTTTAACTTTGTCATTAGGAAAAATTTAACATTTAACTTTTTTCTACACTAAATATATAAAATAAAATTGTTTTAATTATTGCCAAATAAGGAACAATTTAGTTCCTCTTATCTTAAATATTTCGAGGTTTTCTTTTATCATATAAAAGATAGATAAACAGAACTCTCGCAAAAATAAAATAAAATAAAATAAACATACAGTAAAACCTCTATAAATTAATAATGTTGGGATCAGGATATTTTATTAATTTAGCGAGATATTATTATATCGATAAATCAATAATTCATTAATTTATAGAGGTTTTACATATGAGCTTTAAATTTCCAAATCAAATACACTAGTTACAATATATATTAGTTAAAGATGAAAAATAAATTAGAAAAACAAATTTCAATTAACATTTTATGAATTTAAGACATTGAAGAAATTAATAAATGTATACTAAATTACTACTGAATGCTAAGCGGTTCAAGGCATCAAAGAAATTGTGGAATTGTTTTAGTAATTATTAATTTATAATTTTGTTGGGACAATATATATACACTGGGTTTCAAAAAAATTATTATCTTATTATTTTATCGATTGGTGTCCAAATTTGTATTGGTCCTAAGTTGGGACCGGACAAATTATTAATTTGATCAAAGTTACTAATTTATCGAGTATTAATTTATAAAGATTTTACTGTATATAAATTACCACTAATAAATGAATTATAAGAAGACCAACTCACGCAATCATAGACAACATATTTCCAAAAATAACAATGCAAATGATGGAATGCATGTGACAGATTACCATGACTGATCACGGTCCGAAAACCAGCCCGCACCAATCAAAACTTCACTTGATCAGGGCTAGACTAAAAATTAGGCCAAAATGTTCGGTCCAGGTCTAGATCGTTGGTCCGGTCTGGTCAAACAAAGCATAATGGTTGTTTTACGTAAGATCAAACTGGATCATACCGAAGATAGATCGAATATGAGAAAAAGGGTGGACAGAGAACCATACTGAAATATATTCGGTCAGATTGGGTTTTGGTCTTCGGTCCGAGCCGGGTCAGTCTTGCACGTAACTGCCCATTTTATGTCGGTATTTTGGAACAAATCAGACGAACCGGACCGAATATTTTTGTATGGTACTGGTGTTTTGGACTAAATCGGCTTTAGGACCGGTCTGGTCTTAGTCTGTCTTTGGACCGTATCTGCCCTGTTTGAGTTTGTCAAACTTTTCTTCAATCTCTGTTAACTTCTGACTTTGTTTAGTACATTTGCCCTACATTTGACTGTCAATGAACAAAGTCGGGCTCGATGAAGTCGTAAAAAAAATAATAATAATAAATTATGCAATTGAAAATAAAAAATAATTGTTCGATTTCAAAACTAATTCTACCTCACTGATAATTTTTCAAAAGTAAAGATCATTTTTTAGTTTATTTGCTCAACTTTAGGTTCGAAATTATAAACTAACAAATAATTATTTAGATATGGATGATAATTAGATTATCGAGGACAAAAATTATGTTTTTGCTAACGAAAATCAGGTTATTGATTAAAATAATCAGGTAATGAAGAAACATATTTAATTCCAGACCTATAAGAAGATGTAGTTGTTGTTACACATAAAGTGATACGTGATTATGTTTGGGTGGTAAAATCCCACCTAGTAGTTATATTAAAAATCGCATGTGATTATAATAATTATGTGTGATTGTAGCCGAAAGTATTACAAATTACTTGAATGTATGATGTGATGTTAGGTGAGTAATGTGAAAAGACAATATTGCTCATCCATTAATTATTATTCTAATACAATTATTTAATCAAAAACTAGTAATAATCTACACTCTTGGATCAAATAAATTGGATAGTAATAATACGATCTTTTGATATATAGAGAATTAATTATCCTTAAAAAAAACTTTTTCATTTAAGAATGGAATATGAAGTAATCATAACTTACGGAAGGCATCCACAAAGCAACAAGAAAACACTTGCTCACAAGCTTTATTAACAATTTTAAGAATGAAAAATAGCAAAAATCAATGTCAAGATGGTTCTTGCTGAAGACTGAAGAGTACTGTAACTGTGAACTTTTGAAGGCAAATGTTTTATGTGAATAGAACAAAATATATAACTCCTTTTTTACCCAATAAGGGAGTGTTTGATATTGACTGGATATTGTTTCTAAAAAATACCTGTTTAGAATAAATAATCCACAATTGCTTATTTAAACCTCTTTAATTCGCACAAAATTTATTATAAAAGTAGTTTAGCATGGCAATCCAAACACCCCTCAAATTTAAATATAACATGCTATATCGAACAAGCAAATAAGCAACTCTAATAACCAATCCCAAACACCTGCTAAATTAACATGGAATATGCAATTATCAAAATAAAATAGAGAAGAAAATAACCTAGTTTATACTTCATATTGTGGGCAAAAATGAAATACGAGTAACACACATTTTAACATTAGATCATGTAGTAATCTCTGACCCTCAGTTTCAACTTGTCCTAAAA
Organism: Artemisia argyi; assembly: GCA_030686995.1. Classification (NCBI taxonomy): domain Eukaryota; kingdom Viridiplantae; phylum Streptophyta; class Magnoliopsida; order Asterales; family Asteraceae; genus Artemisia; species Artemisia argyi. The sequence continues at coordinate 67,424,350 of CM060680.1, forward strand.
AAACAATAGGCTAACCAACTTCACCTTGTAGAAGCTCTTGCACTCATGGATGTATGGTAGTTGGTGCTTCTTTGTTTCCTATATGAACTGTAAACATCATCATACTGACTCACTTCATTCGGGTTAGCCGTTGCCCCAAGACCCAGCCTTCCTGACCCAGTTGACCCAGGTTTCTTCTCCACACTTCCATCAGCGAAGGTTCCAGTCTCTGGGTCCACTTGTAGGTTCGGTGGTGGCGGTATACAGGCACCACCTTTACGCACTGGAGAATCTCTTTGATACTCATATTCGTCATCACTCTTTGCATCCCCTCCTCCCATGGGTCCCTCAGAAGGATTCACTTCTCCAATATCTTTAAAAAATTTTGAGACTTTTTCTAGAATTTCAGATTGGGATACGGTAGAAGGTGGTATTACAGTTGGAATATCTAAAGGGCTCATGGGAGAGTAAGGTACTCCACTACCAATCTGCATCTTCCTAACCATTCCGGGAATAAGACCAGGAGGGAACAAAGGGTATGGTGGTAATTTCTCAGGAGCCACTGGCGGTGGAAGCATATGAGGTGGCGGTTGTTGAATTGGCAGTTGAACGGGCGCACCATAACCGCCAGATGGGATCGGGTTGGAAAGAAATTGTTGGTTTGGTATCAATGGTGGATGGCCTTGGTCTGATATATTTGGCACCATACCCTGTTTATCAGGCTGCCAATTAACAGATGGAACTGATGATTGTAGTTGATGTCCTACATGAAAAAAGGACAAAAGTAAATAACCAATATGCATTAACCTTGATAATTTACTTATAGCTACTATAATGTATTAGTATCAATTTGAAAGACCCAAAGCTCTTTGACTGTTCAATCTTCCAGATAATTTTACCAACAGGTGTTCGGATGTGTGATTTGAAAATGATTATATGTTAGTCAATAACAAGCTAGATAATCAGCTATACATAAACAGGTCATAGCATGCCTGTATAAGATGTGTGTGTGTGTGTGTGTGTGTTTAGCAAACACAATTATTTATAAAACCAAAACACAAACTGACCAAAAAGGACATCTGTGGAAGAAATAGAAAAGAAAATGAGAAGTGTTTTATTAAATGGAAGTAAAAATCTCCCATATTAGTAAAAGAAACAAGGGGTAGATAAATAAGTTATTTTATGCGGAATTAACTAGTTTTGTAGTGCCTGGTATGAAACGATATCGAGAAGTTATTATTTCAGTTTAAATAACAAGATAATCAGAAGCAGAGTATGTTTATTCAAACACTAAACCTTTTTTTTTTCAACTTTAGGTCGTAATAATCAGATAATCACTTTAAACATCCCCCAATAACATGTGTAAGCAACTATACATAGCATGCCTTCATAAGTTGTGTGTGAGTGCGTGGAGCGGGATGAGGTACCTGGGATAGAGAATTCGTTATTATTTGGTGGAAAAGAACCAACGGATGGGCCATTCAGCATCTCATTCTCAAGTTGACGTATAGTATCAGGATCATAAACTTCCTTGGATGCCCAGAACTGAACAATTTTCTGCAATCTGGATTGATTTTCATCCTTGTTTACAGGGTTATGGTAAATTCTTCCAAGCATGGAACCTAAAACATGCCTAAACGCGAGTGCCTCATTATCGATCTCATGAGGATTAACACGTCTTTGCAAGCTGCAGTTCCAACACAAAATATACGCATAACATAAGCATATCCTAGTATTACAATTCAAGATTTACTCACAATTCAATAAACAAAATTATTAATTATACCTGTCAAACAGAATGTCGTTGGCAAGGTAAATTATATGCAGCTGTCTTTCTGGGTCATCCAGAGAAAAAACCCGATCCCTAAGCGCCTCTGCTAAAGCCGGTGCAAACGGTGACCTCTGCATGAACCACATTTTGGCTCCTTTAATAGACTCTTTGGTGCCTGTGAGGCTGTTGAGCACATTATTCATCTCAGATGCAACATCAGAAGGAAGTGGCCCGGACAGACCTTTAAAAGCCCTGGAAGACTGGTCAAACTCTGGCCGAACGTGACCGGCAAAAGGCTGAGATTGTTGATGGTGCTGCTGGTCATGATATGGTGGATACGGGTGTTGATGCATTTGATGTGCACCAGGACCAGCAGCTAGGTGTGGGGCGTTTACGGGTGATTGGTTCATCATAGGATTAGGAGGGTGCAACATATTAGCTGAAGCTGCAGGAAACGGTGGTTGGTTGAACATGCCACCGGGTGGGCGTGCAGCAAACCATAATTTGTACCGATAATAACCATGGCCTTCACCACCAAACAAGAAACTATAAGCGGGATTATCTTTTTGCTTTTCACGGATCATGGCTTCAAACTCAGGCCCGTTTTTCACTGCATACTCAACAAGTTTATCAATACACTTCTGTTGTTCAGGGTCAGAAGGCGGAGGGGCAGGTGGTGGTGGTGCATCATAAGGGCCATGAAACGGAGAAGCGCCAAGATGCGGTGGTGGCATATGTGGAGGAAAATTTGGTGGTGGTTGCTGATGAAGATGGTGGAGATGGGGTGGAGGGTGCGGGTGGATCTGTGGCTGCTGCATATGGGGATGACGGGGAAATTGTTGGATAGAAGGATGTGGCGGTAGAAAAGGTTGGCCATGAGGTAAGAACGGTTGTTGATGTTGTGGGTGAAAACCATATGGCGGCGGTGGCTGTTGCTGAATATTAGCTGCTTGTTGCTGCTGTTGTGCAAATGACATGGCAGCTGCATAATCATGACCCTGACGGTCCATCAATCTTCAACACAATATATCCTCAAGAACCACCAGTAGAACCTATTGTATAAAAAACAATGGCAAATTAACAACATAGCTTGCCATCAACTCAAAAACACGAATAAATACTGGAAAAGTGGAAATGCATGAAACACCCTGCTAAATGATAGAGTAACTAATGACCTATTAACATGTTCCGAAAAGAAACCACACTATTGACACTAATACTGACCACACACAGACTGTGATTCGCAAGAAACATCATTTCTTGCCATTTAGTAACTTCAACTTTTTCTAACATTTCAAAAGGGTCACAGTGTTAGGCAATTGGTTATTTTTTCTGCTTATAAGCAGAAGCTAGATAAGAAGATTAAAATAAGCAATACATAAAATAGTGTTTGAATTTGCTGATGCTGTAAATAATTAAAAAAAAAAAAAAAAAAAAAAAAAAAAAAAAAATCAAGATAAAACTTTTTGTTAGAAGTTTAATCAAACGCATCTATACTACTATATAAAGCATTTAGGCCATTCCCTAAATAGAAAGGCTTAAAAATCAGCCTACACACTTGCCAATTATGGAAATTTCAATAGCTTGTTGCATACACACAAATAAATGTTAGTCTATTAAATTCGAAAACTTGTAACAGCCCACTAAATTAATACAGCCCATTTAACCATCTATAAACTTTTGACAATCACGCATTTAACTACTTGTAATTACACTACTATCTTAACTAAAGTTATTGTTATTCGTAAATTAATTGTTAAAAAAAGTATGACCAAATAACATCACATTGCCAGAAAATTTAGTCACAGGGTACCCGCCGCTGCTAGTGTTTATAAATGGTTTTAGGTTAGATGTGAGTTTAAGAATCTAAATTCAGTTTTTGGTCCCAACTCGCTTACATGGAAAGTGAAAACTGCGTATTTTGCCCCAAAATATGCAGAAGCAGCTTCTTTCATCCAAACACTCAAAACTACGCATCTTCTTTAAAAATAAAATAAATAAATCCCAAACACTCACCAAGTGTTGAATCCCTCATTCTACACGTCCAACAGGTACTCAATTCTTTTACTACTCCTAGAACATTCTAATGACACGAACTAAATCATTTGTTGACCAGTAGTAGTGGATACCAATTATCACGAGAGGTAGCTAATAACTAATTTGCACCTAAAAAAACAATCCTATATAATCGCAAACGCAACATCAACCTCAATAACAAAAACGCTTGCTAGCGCGCCACTGGAGTATGTTTTCACAATCTACTTTATCATTCAAAATATCAAATTACTCTAAGGCTAATACTCACTTAACCATATAAACCTAAAAGTTCAAATTCTTAACCTAATTAGCAGACATAACTATGCTTAATTTTAACTCTAACAAATTATATAAGTGAAAATAAAAGAATGTGATATTGAAGCCCTAAGGAGATGAGTACTTACTTAGTTGATAGTTAAAATTAGGGATTGTAATATAAGTATAATTTGAACGGAACAATTGAACGGGGTTCGGAGGAAAAAGGAGATCGGAAGGGGCAGTTGTTTACGGTGAGAGTCTTCAGTCTTGAGTTTTTTGTTGGTCTTTCAAGCCCAACGATAAATTATGGGTTTGAGTTACGAGTTTTGGGTTTGGAAACGATCTCAGCTTATGTTTAGGGGCGTTTGTTTAAGCTTATGCGAGGCTTATTAGTTTATTCAGGCTTATATTTTATAAGTCTTAATTTTCGGGTTTATTATATAGATTTAGGATCAAATGAGAAATATATTTAAAATAAGAAGAATAAGAAAAAAAACACAACCACAAATATTAGATTCACCCACAACTTTCTTTATTTAAAATATGTGGCTACAATTTCTTCTCACTCTTCTCATTTCAATAACTAGATCTATACTCTTATTATATAAGTTTATTATAATATGATAAACTTGCATAAGATCAAAAGTCTTGAAACAAGCCGAAAAATTGGCTTATGAAATATAAGCCGAAATCAAATAAGCTCATAAGCCCACATATAAGATTAAACAAATACCCTTTTAGAATTTTTTTATTTATTTATTTGAAGGATATAGGTAGAAATCAAATAAACTAATAGGGTTTTGGTGAAATAATAGCAATGATTTTTTTTTCAAATGTGACAATTTGATACGTGAACTAAAAAGTTTTTCACTTAACATAACAGACTTTCACCTTTTGTACTAATATGCACTCAGAAACTAGTTTTATCGAAATTTTAATATTTATGACATGTTATGGTATTTTTGTCCTTTTACTCACATGTCTTGCGATATTTTTTCTAAAAATTAGCAAGACTTTGCGATTTTTTTCAAAGACTAGCAAAACCTTGTGATTTTTTCTATAAAAAACTAGGAAGACCTTTGGAGTTTTAGAAAAACTAACAATATCTTACGATTTTTTTTAATATATAAAAAACCTAGTAAAACCTTGCGATTTTTTAGAAAAACTAATAAGACCTTGTGATCTTTAAAAAAAAAAAAAAAAAAAAAAAAAAAAAAAAAAAAAAAAAAAACTAGCAACACCTTGTGATTTTTTTAAGAAAAAAACTAGCTATACTTTGTGAATTTTTCAAAAGTCCTCAAATTGTAGCAAGACCTTGCTAGTTTAATGGGTATAATGACTTTTTGGATAAAATGCAAGAAATTACAATTACAATGTAATAATAAAGAAATTAATGTTACAAAAAAAAGTCTAGAACACTTTTTAGTTTATATAAAAAATTATTACATTTGAAAAAGTTTGTTGCTATTTTATGACTAAACCCGAATAATAAATGCTAAAATTTGCATTTTGTTTTATCGGGTTTAACCGGTATCAGATAAAGTAGTGTGCAAAGAAAAAATGAGAAAGTATGTTACATTAAGTGGACCACTCTTTAGTTCATGTGTCAAATCAGTACATTTGAAAAAATTCGTTATTTTATTACCAAAACCCAAACCAAACCCAAACCAATAAACTTAACCAAACACTTTTTCCGTGAATGTGGTTAAATTTTGATTAGTTTATAAGCTCGTATTCATTTGTATTTAGAAAGTTTATAAGTTCATAAACTCAATTGAATAACTTTATAAATTCAGAAAAATAAATTTTCAATTTATCAGATTTTCAATAAGTTTATAGGTCATCAAAGTAACTGGATTGACAAACACTTGTAAGATAAAGCGAAAATAACCGGCATCCTATTAAACAAAAACAATAAAGTGAAAATAACCGAGATTCTTCCGGATCACCAGCGAGTAGCCGATGATCGGAGGTTAACACATTTTTGTTGGTGGATCTTACCTAAAGCTATAATATCATATTATCATGTAAGATAACAAATAATTTTTTTTTTTTTTTTTTTTTTTTTTTGGTTTTTTTGTTTACATAATGGGATTTCATGTCTATTTATAATAGAACATGACGTAGAGAATAAGATAACATGACTCTAAACCTAATGGAGTCAAAGCTTTTGATTAGGCTTGAGCCTTAATTAACCTATCTTCTAACATTACGATCCAAATATTCATCATACCTAATGGATCGTGGATTAGAGGAAAAAGAGAGGGAAAAAAAGACACGCGTCAAGTTGTTTTCCCTGTAAATGGTTATCAATATGGCACATGGCGATGATGAAATGTTATAGTCTAGACAATCAAGTGCTTAACTAATCTAAAAGGAGAAATAGGGATCTCAAGTTTCTAAGGACGGAATTTAGTAGGGATCGAGTTGGGTCGTGTGGTCCTTTAAGATAGTTTAGCTACAAATACATTTTTAACCCTTACACTTTGTACTGGTAGTCATTATTAGTACAAATTTTAAATGATTTGAATTGGCCCCTCTAAAATGAATACGTTAAAATTCGTCTACTCCAGTTAAACTTTTCAAGATCAGTCTATGCATGTTCCCAACTTCAAAGGAGAAAACATGGTTGGGTCAAAAGGAGAGGGCGATAATGGTGATGATTTTGTCACTGAAACATTTGGCTCTACTAGCATGTCATTTTGTGTAAAATCTCGCAGGTGAAACAATTATTGATGTACAATATACTAAAATCAATCATACCTGGAGCAAACCAAAAACAACCCAAACACTCATTCGATTAAGAAAAGTTAATATGAATCGGGAGTAAACAACATGAGTGACACAACATGTATATATAATTCGACAACAAAGTAACACGATGCATAGGATAAACATATTAATATAGCACGAAGAAGTAATCTGAATGCAGGACGGATATGATAATTGTAAAACACACTCCTCCATTATAGTCCGCGTAGAGAAAAATTGCATGGAGACAAGTAAAACATAAGTTAGCCCACAACCTTTTATATACAGTGTATTACAAATGTGGATATGATGGATGCAAATGACACGAATTGGCACTTTCTAGTTGGATTTCTCTTAATTAGTCATATGATCAAATTTCATCTGAAAAAAAGTTATAAAACTACATCAAGGACCTTTTTATGACTATCTATCTGTGCTCAATAACAATATGTTAAGATGCATAAGAAAGGTAAGTTACTAGATTTTGATTCTTTAAGGTTAAATTTTTTTTACTCGCGAGACTAAACGATCAAACGGGTACACATAGTTGGATATTAACCATCTAAAAAGTGGTTTTGTAGCATGGTATCCTCAAAAACTGAAAATAGAGGTGGCAAAATGGTTGTGTTGGGTCGCGTTGGGTCTTAGGTCTTAGATGGGTATGGGTCTAGATGAGTCACTTGCAAGGATGGGTCTAGATGAGTTTGGGTCAAACGGGTCTTGGGTCGGGTCGGGTTTTTTTTTGGGTATTTCATCTTTGTCCCTTTATTCATCATTAATTATTCGGGGTTTTTTTTCCCGCCTGCTTTCGTCCATTTTTTTACGTTTTCGTCTGTTTTTTTACGTTTTCGTCAGGTTTTTTACGTTTTCGTCCATTTTTTTACGTTTTGTCCATTTTATTACTTTTTCGTCATTTTTTTACGTTTTTGTCCTTCTTTTTACCTTTTCGTCCTATTTTTTACGTTTTCGTCCCGTTTTTTAAGTTTGCGTCCATTTTTTTACATTTCCATCTCTTTATTTAACGTTTTCATCTGTTTTTTACGTTTTCGTCCACTTTTTTATGGTTTCGACTCTATTTTTACGTTTTCGTCCATTTTTTACGTTTCGTTAGTTTTTTTTTTACCTTTTGTCATTTTTTTTACGTTTTCGTCCTATTTTTTAAGTTTTTGTTGATATAAATAATGCATAGAAATGTTATTAATATTCTTTGATATCCTCACATTTTGACGATCACAAAATGTAAAAACATTAAACGTAAAATTATTACGTAAACAAGTATTTAGTTACAAATATCATTTCATCCAACAAAATCACTTAAGGTATGTATAAACAAATGTCTAATACATTTTATAATCAAAGGGATTTTATTTGGATGCTACAAATTTTATACAATGTTATAAATATTATATATATTTTGGAAAAACACTTTTGGTAAAGGAAAATATTTAATTCATAATAAAATAATAAATATATGAATTCAAATTTTTAACCAAAATCAGTTAGATTTTCACCAAATAAACTTTCACAAGAAAAAAACAAGAATTATGTCCGTTACAGGAGGGCGGCCGCCTTAAATATAGGGCTGCCCCCTTAATGTTTAAGGGAGCCGGCACGCTCCAGTTGTCAGAAAAGATTGCCTGTAAATACTGTTTCATTTCTGCTATTTTTCTTCACCTTTTGCACGAAAATTTTCAGTCCCAATCATTTCTAAACATCCTTCTAAATCTTTTGATCATAAGATTATAAGTCTTTGTTTCAAGTGATTCAATCCTTCACCACTCAAAGTGCAAGAGAAGAATACTCCTTCAACATCAAGTTAAGAAGTATTGTAGATTTGTGAATATAGTCTTGTAGTTGTGTAAATTATTTGTAAAGGTGTAGGGTGTTTGTAATAAGTAGATTTAGGTGTGTTAGTAGAGAAGAGAAGTGGTGAAGAAGAAGTTGTGAAGTTGTGAAGTTGTGAAGTTGTGAGAACTCGTGTAATAGTTGTAGTGTGTACAAGTTGTGCAGAAGTCGTGAAGAGTTGTGAGATTGGTTCTAGCTACGATTAGGACTCGACATTTAGCTTAGTGTCGTTAATTGGTGTAAGCAAAAGTTGTGTAAGGTTTTCTCCGTCATAAGAGAGCTTGTTGACATAGTGAAGAAAACTCTCGAGTAGGTAACTCGGGGAGTAGAGTAGGGCAAGGAAGGTGTCCTTGTAGCCGAACCACTATAAATCCTTTGTCTCGCGGTTTGATCTTTCCATCTCTAACTTATTACTTAGCTTACTTACCTATCTATCGTATATAGTTATAATTGTCTATATTATGCATGTTTTGATTTCACATACTTAACTTACATCATTATCATTTTTCATACTTAGATATAGTTGTTCATATTGTTCAAGATTTGAGTTCACATAAGATCGAATTAAAGTTTTAAAAGTAAACAAGGTTTTAAAACTAAACTAAGTTTTCATAATAAAATTAAAAAGACGTAAAACTATTCAAGCCACTACCTTCTAGTTTTCCACAGTTTTCGTCCGTTTTTTACGTATTCATCTGTTTTTTTTACGTTTTTGTCATTTTTTTTACGTTTTCCACTCTTTATTTAACGTTTTCATCTGATTTTTTACGTTTTCGTCTGTTATTCTACGTTTTTGACTCTATTTTTACGTTTTCGTCTATTTTTTTTAAATTTTCGTCCATTATTTATGTTTTCGTCTGTTTTTTACGTTTTCGGCTCCTTTTTAAAGTTTCGTCCTTTTTTTACATCTTTGTCAGTTTTTTTACGTATTCGTCAGGTTTTTCTACGTTTCCGTCCATTTTGTTTTCGCCTGTTTTTTGCTTTTTCGTCCTGTTTTTTTAAGTTTTCATCCGTTTCTTTACGTTTTCGGCTCTTTTTTTTTTTTACGTTTTCGTCTGTTTTTTATATTTTCGTCCGTTTTTTACGTTTTCGTCAGGATTTTTACGTTTTCGTCCTGCTTTTTTACGTTTTCGTCTGTTTTTTTACATTGTCGTCCGTTTTTTTTACACTTTCGTCCGTGTTTTTTTACGTTTTTTACTCTTTTTAATGTTTTCGTCTTCTTTTTTACGTTTTCATCTGTTTTTTTATGTTTTCGTCAGGTTTTTAACGTTTTCATCAATTTTTTTTTTATTTTCGTCTATTTTTATACGTTTTCATCCATTTTTTACGCTTTCGATTCTTTTTTTATGTTTTCGTTTGTTTTTTACGCTTTCGACTCTTTTTACATTTTATCCATTTTTTTCATTTTCTTCTATTTTTTACGTAAGAAAACGACGAAAAAGTAAGGTAAGGAGGAAAATAGACGAAAATGTATGAAAATAGAAAAAAAACGTAAAAAAAATTGACGAAAACGAAAAAAATGGACGAAAATGTTAAAAAAGAGTCAAAAACGTAAAAAAAAACATGACGAAAACGTATAAGGAGTCGGAAATGTAAAAAAAACAGACGAAAATATAAAAAACGGATGAAAACGTAAAAAACTGACGAAAACATTAAAAAATGGACAAAAACGTTAAAAGGAGTCGAAAACATAAAAAACGGACGGAAACGTAAAAAACAGATGAAAACGTAAAAAACAGGACGAAAATGTAAAAAAACGGACGAAAACGTAAAAAAACGAACGAAAACGTTAAAAAACACAGACGAAAACGTAAAAAAACACACGAAAACGTAAAAAACAAGACGAAAACATAAAAAAGGACGAAAACGTAGAAATATGGACGAAAACGTAAAAAATGGATGAAAACGTAAATAAAACGGACGAAACGTAAGAAAACAAACAAAAAAAAACCTGACAAAAACGTAAAAAACTGGACGAAAACTTAAAAAAACAAACGAAAACGTAAAAAACGAATGAAAACGTAAAAAACAGGACGAAAACGCAAAAAATCGGACGAAAACGTAAAAAAACAGACAAAAACGAAAAAACTGGACTATAATGTAAAAATACATACAAAAACGTAAAAAAAAAACTGATAAAAACGTAAAAAAAAAACATATGAAAACGGTAAAAGAACAGACGAAAACATAAAAACAAATAGATGAAAATGTATAAAAATGTACAAAAACGTTAAAATACATAAAAACATATAAAAAATAGACAAGGTCGGTTAGTATATAGAGTATTATTGACTTTATTTTAATAATAGATTCACTTGGTTATAATAGTAGACCCATCTAGACCCGTTTTATTATTTTAATAAAATCCACCTAAACTCATCTAGACCCATCTAAATTATTTAATAATACCCAACTAAACCCATCATATTGAAAATATTTACCCAACTTCACCTAACTTTTACCTATGGGTCTTAAATTGCCACCTCTATCTGAAAATAGACCATAGTTCAATCCTGCATGGGTGAATATTTTGGGATGGCTATGGAAAATTCCTAAAACATCCACGGGAAAACCAGTTAGCCGCATACATAAAAGAAATAAAAGACTCGACTTTCTTGATAACGTGAGTAGATTTACTCATTAATTTGCCCGCATAACTGAACCAAAAAGTGAACATGATCAAAGCTTATTGATATGTCACCCGCCACATCATATTCTTTGACCCCAACTAATCCTATGAACTTGAATCAAAATACAAGACATGGTTATACTCTAAATCACAAGTTCTAAACTAACGTCTGATGGTTTTCTAACCTAGCATAGAGTAATTACATTGGTGAACCAAAATATAAATCATACCATGAGTACGTTACTCGTTCAACAGGTAGTGTGCATATCCATTTCTTGACTGTGGATCGATGCATTCCCTTTCTTTTGCATATACCACATATCTGGATGGATCTTCTTCATCTTCAACATCTTTCTCATCAGCTTTCATTATAATAAGAGCGGAAGGTGCAGTGAGGAAGTTGGGTTCGCCACTCCTACGTGGCTGCTATTCATGGCTAGCCACTGAACCGCCCCTCCTCACATCTCCTCACTTGATCCTTGCTCATCTTCACGACGAATCAACCACCTGACAAATGTGTACTTTTTTTTTTTTTTTTTTTTTTTTTTTTTTTTTTTTTTTTGAGTGTAAAATAAAATATAGTTGTAGGTGGTGGGCCCCAAATGAGTAAGTTGAGGTTAGTTGTTGGTGAGGGGGATGAGTTAGTTGTGAAGAGTATTTAAGGTGATGTGGCACCTGTGGGCCCCAAATGAGGAGCTCAACTTCCTCACTGCATCTTTCACTCTGATAGGCAGCAACCCACATTACGAATTTGAATAATTATTAAAATAAGATATAAATTGAGATCCCTAACTCGCCACAACAAATATGCAAAATTTTAATGGATTATGCAAAAGTATCACACTTATAAGTGCTTAAATTTTAAGTTAGTTTTATTTGAGTAATAAGTCCGCTCACAAATGCGGATCCGGCCTCTCCACACTATATGTGCATAATGTTATAGTTCTTTTATTAATGTTTGCCACGGTGTAACCCTTTTACCAAAAATAAAACGCTTATACGTAGTTATAAATTTATATAAAGTAACACCGTGGATATTGGAAACAGCTCAATCTAAAGCTGTGAAGATTAAAAAGTTTCAAAAAAACCTTAACATTTTTTTCACACTTCAATGTATAGAAAAGTACTAAACCATGATTTCAGTTGTTGCAGTTCTTGTTACCCTAGCTAGCGTCTTGCTAATGTTTTAGTGAAGTGCTAAGCAAAAATAAATAAATAAGTAAAAATAAAAAATGACACACTTTCAAGTATGCGGGCATGATAAAAAGATGTGTCGAATTGATGTAAAATTATAGTGACTCAAATTAGTAATTGGTATGTGCATGTGCCAGTGAATGAGAAACTCACGCGTTTTGTTTCGTTGATCACTTGTGCTGAATCATTTTTAGCGAACTTGTTCCTTGAGATCAAGAAATTCTTGATGGATTCTCCGCCAGTTTATTATCATGCTACGGAACTTTGAACTTATGATCTTCAGATAGTTTGTTGCTATTCGTTTCCAAGTTCTTTTCAGAATCAATCCGAAGCCAGTCAGCTAGAGTGGTTCGATCTCCACTCTTCAGTTTGTTGTTGGTCTTTCATGCCCAACGATAAATTATGGGTCTTCAATTAACAGGTGTTATGGGAGAGAAAAGTTTAATGTGGATCAAATATCATTGCCATCCATTTTTTGAAAAAAAAAAAAAAAAAAAAAAAAAAAAAAAAAAAAAAATCACCTTTCTTTAAAAAAATTAAATATTTCGCAAACTGTTAATCGTTACGCAAAACGAATTATACCATTGCGACGAGAATTAAATCATATTTCTATAAACGGGTACTTCGATATTATTTTGACGAATTTTTTTTACGATTTTTTTTAGTTACGTATGGAAAAATCACATGTGATTTGTATCTCGATAAGAATTAAATCATATTTCTATAAACGAGCACTTCGATACAAATCACATGTGATTTTTCCAGACGTAACTGGAAAAAAAATTCGTCGAAAATATATCGAAGTGCTCGTAATCTGAAAGATAAAAAAAATACTCGTCGCGACGGTGTATTTTTTTCACTTGACGATTTACCATTTGCAGGATATTAAAAATAAATAAAAATAAAAAAAGGTAAGTGAGTTTTTTTTTTTTTTTTTTTTTTTTTTTTTTTTTTTTATTATTTTTTTTGATGAAAAAATGAGTGGCTTGGATTGATTCATTGGATCTTTAGATAATATTTTACATTGACTGGGGAATCATATAAACTAAATGGGTTTGGTGTGTTTGGCGCAGAGGAGTTGGATTTTTATTTTTTTTTTCTATTGATATCCTTTAAATAAATAAACCATCTAACGTGGCACATCAGTTAGGGATGGCAAAAAAATCCGTACCCGATGGAGACCCGATCCCCAAACCCGATTTGACTGGGGAATCCCCGAGTTGACCGGGGATGGGGAATCCCCTGAAATATTAAAACCGGGGATGGGGATAACATAAATCCCCAAACCCAGCCCCGACCCTGACCCTGACCCTGACCCTGACCTTGATCTTTCGAGTGTATAATTATTTAAAATTTATATGGTTTATTCATGTAGGATCATAGTTTTATGTTGATTATGTGATTCGGGAGGTCGGGTTTGATGGAAGAAGAAGAAACCCATAGTTAGAGAGAGAGAGTAGAGAGAGATGGAAAACTAGGTGATTTTATTGATAATGAGAAAAAGTGAAAAACACACACCAGTCTCACCCTCCTAGTGAAGTCTAGGAGGGCTTAAATAGGGCAACATACACACTACTTTACAATAATGACGGTTTCAGTACCTGTGTATTTGCCTTATATCATAACTAATGTAATCCCGTAAATGTCGTTCCATTTACGTGTTAGGATCAAAAACTTTGATCCCAACAATCTTCCCCCAATGGGGCGACATAAGGGATTACTTACAACATTTCCTACAAGTACAAATACAAATAAAGAAAGGTCTTCATCGGCTCTTCAAGTGCTGAGGATGACTACAGTTGACGCTCTTTGTCTTCATCTTGTACCTCGGCTTGAGAACTTTATCTTTACTTGTAGGCAAATGATGTAATATGCATGAAATGGATTAACTTCCCCCCAATTCATGCTGCATGTCTTTAGCGGCTTCTTCGTACACTTCTTTTTGGCGAAGTTTCTGAATCAGCTTCCCCCCAAACTGACAACCGTCTTCAGCAGATTCGAAACTTTGATGTAGTCCACATGTCTTCTAACTATTGAAGTTTTGAGTACGCAGCGGAATTTGTAGATGACACCGTAAACCACACCAAGCAAATCTGACTAGTTACTTAATCACGGTTATGCTCAATGCGGAAGCTCCGTTCGGGGTTAACATGCAAGAAATCAGCAAGATCTTCTCACTTAAGTAGGCTACTTCACACTTCACAACCCGCGAGAGTTGAAACGATTACACCAAAGTCACAAAATTTAACCACTGATCATTTCTGCGGACGTCTCTCCGGTATTAATAAAATTGTAATCTCGATCACGTGAGTCTATTATGCGTCCCTGATGTGCACATTTCTTCCCCCTAATTGTAGAACCTCGTGGAAAATGAGTGTTTTCGCAAAGAAGGCAAGAAAAGGGCAAGAAAGCAAAGAACACCCACTCTATCTTCCCCCACGATGTCTTCGCGGAATCGGAAGCATACACACTATGTTTACGATGGAAAACGGAGGCAGCGTAACCCCATATGTCTAACTAACCGATTATGTGTGAAGTATTATAAATAGCCCGTGAGAATAAACTGCTGATAAACAACTCTACTCTTTTATACTCCTCTCAACTAACTCTTTACCAACCCCATTATCATTCTGTCGGCTCTTTGTAGTGACTACTGATGGAGAAAATTCAATATTATGAACTTGAGAGCGAAGTAAAATAACCCGAACTTGTGACTTAAACTTGCACTAATGTATGACAACGAGCGGTGAAGAGAGTCCGGACACCATCGAATCCCTAAGTACTCTATACTCATCAACCAACCAACCATCAAGTATAAATCGTACATCACCTCTTGACTATCCACAACTTCGTGTGACACTGAGCATTACAACGTAACTCCTTAAAGTGATAGTTATTTTGTGGTGATAGAAAGAGAGAATCACAAAAATAACTAGATATCCAAGTCTTCGTCATTTTAAAGGTTAAAAGCTCGAACAAGGATCTCGAAGAATCATGCATCCAACCAACCCCGATATCTTCAAGATACTAAGTACACGCACCCGCGAAATTCCACTTCAACCTCAAATAAATAATAATGAATTAACGCCGTAGTCACATCTTACGGTTAAATGCCCATATCTAGCCTTTTGACGGTTTATTTGAACTTGATAATGGTTTCCCGATCTTGTCAAAAAATGTATCCCCGTGAAAATATGTAACAAACAAAATATCACTCGTCTACCAAATTATTATCAAAAAATCGTGTGTCCAATAAGTAGATATGGACAACCACGTTTGATAATTCATTAAAGCATCAATAACACAAGCCCAGCCATATCACTTAAACTGTTTCAGCCCAATGTGATACTAGACATTCACGGCCCAAGATAATTCGGATCCAACCTAAACAAGAAATGAATCCGATCCATCATAGAGTGATATAGTTGTTGAGGTTAACCCTAGCATACAAATAACATACCCTTAACACATTGTATCCGCCCCCATCCACATTTCACTCACCAATCAGATAAAAAAAAAAAAATAACGAACCAAACATCACTACCTTCATGAACAATCGAACACTTAACAAGGTATTTGTAAACAAATACTACCAACACAACCAGACTTCCTTCTTTAATTATTGCTGCTCGGTCTCGAATCAAGAAGATGTTAACGAGGTTTCAAGGATCCTTTGGAGGGTCAAAGGTAGGTTCATCAAGTGTTGTTTTTGTTCATGTTGTTGGCGATTGTAGTGAGATGAGGGAGTTGGATGTATTATATACTCAACAGTTGTGTTTTCGAAAATTTGTAAACATATGTTATCGAAGCTTTGTAATATTATCGAGAATATTGAAGAAATTGTTGAGATCATTTTACATATCGAGAATAGTAGACATGAATTTTCGCGAGAAAACATGACATTTCGAGAACTTTAATTATCGAAAACAGATTTATCGAGATCACAGGATTATCGAGAATATGATTTCGATAACAAAGTTATCGAGAACACTGATTTTATCGAGAACAGGTTTTACGACAGTTAAGGGTTTTGGTTCTCGATAACAAGTGTTTTTCTCGAAAATAGTACATCACGAAAATTTCTTATACAAGAAATTCCGACAATATTCCGGCGACATGTAGCAGTATCCGATGACTTTTGAGCAGTTTCTGATGAATATATGATAAACTCAACAGACCAGTTTCATAGACCCTTGTTTTTGACCACTACTTGACCAACTTGATTCACGGAAGATGGTAAAAAAAATGTTACATAACCTGTATACGAAATACAGATATATGAAACAACTCACAAAAAAATGTGACATGATATTTTGACCATTTTGGATACAAAAGAAAACTGCTATAACCAAAAGTATATTAGACACTTCCGACCCATGGTAAAACAACATAAAAATAACAATTTTGACAAGATAAAAGCACAATAATCAACAAAGTAACAACCTTGGCTCTGATGCCACTTGTAGGATCATAGTTTTATGTTGATTATGTGATTCGGGAGGTCGGGTTTGATGGAAGAAGAAGAAACCCATAGTTAGAGAGAGAGAGTAGAGAGAGATGGAAAACTAGGTGATTTTATTGATAATGAGAAAAAGTGAAAAACACACACCAGTCTCACCCTCCTAGTGAAGTCTAGGAGGGCTTAAATAGGGCAACATACACACTACTTTACAATAATGACGGTTTCAGTACCTGTGTATTTGCCTTATATCATAACTAATGTAATCCCGTAAATGTCGTTCCATTTACGTGTTAGGATCAAAAACTTTGATCCCAACAATTCATACTCAATTAACTTGTATATGTACATGTACATATGTTTATGAGTATCGACATGTATCATTATACGCATATGTGATATTTATAGAATCAAACACATTTAGAATTAGAAGTATAAGTACCAATTACATATTACTTAACTATTTTGTCCGGATACACACATATGATACAAATTGTTTTTATATTATATGTGATATTACAATGTTTACGATGCTTTAAAGTTGAATTGAAATTGTAATTAATCTAACTATGTGCGATGTATGTTGGTTGAGGTATTTTATTAGTCAAAATTCTTTATATTTTTTACGAGTTGGTGAAATTTTTTTGTTATTTAATAAGTGTGGTGAATCCCTGAATCCCCACGGGGATCCCCGATCTCCATTGGGGATGCCCGATGGGGATAGGGATGTAAAGCAATTCCCCGATGGGGATTGGGGGGATGGGGATGGAGAGTGAAAAATGAGGATGGGGATGGTAAGTACAATCCCTGATATTCCTCTCCCCGTTGCCATCCCTAACGTCCGTCTTGATTATTATTTATGCGTACTTTATATAGAGATTACATGAGGAAACCCTAACAGGCCCTAAGCCCACAAACGGGCTTGGGACGACTAACATAATACTGTCTAATACTATACCACTAACACGTTAAGCATTTAGGAGTTGTTTTACATATAAAAATTAAAACTATAGCTACATTACCGAATATTTTTATAGAAAAATACAACTACCGCTTAGAGCTCCTGCTCACTACTACTCCTATAACTACTTTTGCCAAATGTAACGAACTTGAACTTTTTCATATGTAACGAGTTTTTACGTGAACTAAAAAGTGTTTCGCTTAATGTAACAGACTTTTACCATTTGTACTAATATGCACGCGGGAACTTGTTTTACCGAAAATTTAATGTTGATAACATGTCATGATATTTTAGTCTTTTTACTCACATGTCTTGCGATAATTTTAAATAAATTAGCATGACCTTGCGATTTTTTTAGAATGACTAGCAAAACCTTGTGTTTTTTTTAGTAAAACTAGGAAAATCTTGCAATTTTTTAGAAAAAAATAATAAATAGGAAGACCTTGCGATTTTTTTTAGAAAAAATAGCAATACCTTGCGACTTTTTTTAGAAAAACTAGCAAGACCTTACGATTTTTTTAAAAGAACTAGCAACACCTTACGATTTTTTTAGAAAAACAAAAAAGACCTTGCGATCTTTTTAGAAAAACTAGCGAGACCTTACGATTTTTTCAAAAGTCCACAGATTATAACAAAATCTTGCTAGTTTCATTGGTATAACGATTTTTTTGGATAAAATGCAAGAAATTACAATTACAATATAGTAATGAAGAAATTGCAATTAAAAAAAAGTATGGAACACTTTTTAGTTTACATATCAAATCGGTACATTTTAAAAAGTTTTTTTTTTCTATTTTTTGACCAAACCTGAATAAAAAATGCTAGAATTTGCAATTTTTTTAATCTCTTTTTACCGGTAGCAGGTAAAGTAGTGTGCATATTGGAACAAAAGGTGGAAATCTATTACATTAAGTGGAATACTTTTTAGCTCATTTATCAAATTGGTACATTTGAAAAAGTTCGTTGCTATTTTAAGATCAAAACCCAAACAAATAAACTAAAAAATTAAAGTCAAACAAACACTTTTTTCTTGAATGTGGTTAAAATTTGATTAGTTTATAAGCTCGTATTCATTTGTATTTTTAAAGTTGTTAAGTTCATAAAGTCAACTAAATAACTTTGTAAATTTAGAAAAATAAATTTTCAACTTATCAAATTTTCAATAAGTTTATAGGTCATCAAAGTAGCTGAGAGTGACAAACATATATGTAAGATAAAGTAAAACTAATAGGATCCTAATTAAACAAAAACAATAAAGGGAAAATAACTCAAATTCTCACAAATCATCGGAGAGTAGCCGATGACCGGAGGATCGGATAAAGAATTTTTGTTGGTAAATCTTACCTAAAGGTCTAATATCATGTAAGATAACAAATAGATATATTATTGATTATGCTTTGTGTGTTACATAATAAGATTTCACGTCTATTTATAATACAACATGACTTAAAGAATAGGCCAAGTTGCATATATGTCCCTCCCAAAATGAATAATTGCATATATATCATTTGTACAAGTTATTGATGCATATAGTACAATGGTTTTTATGCATGCTTTGGATATATATACAATTTTGCATTTTCAGAAGGATATATATGAAAAAGCCAATAAGCTAACATAAATCTAACACTAATGGACTCAAAGCTTTTGATTAGGCTTGGGCCTTAATTAACCTATCTTCTAATATTATGATATTAGACACGTGTCAAGTTATTTAATTAATCTATCGTAGGTTGGAGAAGGGAAGACACGTGTCAAGTTGGGAGACTCTTTCTAAACACTTCAAAGGGGGTTAACTTTCTATTGGATCCCCTACCCTTAGAGGAATGGCACCTTGATTTTTCTTTGCAAACGGTAATCAAAATAGTACACGGTGATGATGGAAGGTCATAGTCTAGACCAATGTTTTGAAACCCGGTTCGACCCAGCGGGGTTAACCGGTTGAACCGGTTTTGGCCAAAAAAAGTGTCATAGTGAACCGGGTCATAAAAAAATGGTTAAACCAATTAGACCCGTTGGTTTTTAAGTGACCCGAGTCAACCTGGTTCTCGAAACCCGACCAGGTTTAGGTTTTTTCATATATATATATTCTTTTAAATAAAACAAGTTAATTCTCGAAACCGCTTAGACCCGCCAGGTTTTAAGTGACCCGGGTCTACCCGGTTCTCGAAACCTGTCCGGGTTTAGTTTTTTTTTATAATAGAAATCAAGGTTGACCCGGTGACTCGACCGGGTCGATTAAAAACCCGGTTTTCAAAACATTGGTAATCAAACGCTTGACTAATCTAGAAGAAGAAATAAGGACCCCAAGTTCTTAAGGAGGGAATTTAGTGAGGACCGAGTGGGGTCGCAGGCCTCTAAAAAATTTTAGCCACAAATATATTTTTAATCCTTACACTTTTTAGTTATAGTCATTATTAGTACTAATGTTAAATGATTTGAATTGACCCTTCTAAAATAAATACTATACAATTTGTCTCATCCATTTAAACTTGTCAAGATCCGTCTATGCAAGTTCGGGAGAAAACATGGTTGGGTCGCAAGGAGAAGGTGGTAATGGTGATAATTTAGTCACTGAAACATTTGGCTCTACTAACATGTCATTTTGTGTAAAATCTCACAGGTGAAACAATTATTGATGTACAATATGCTAAAATCAATCATACCAGGAGTAAACCAAAAACAACCCAAACACTCATTCGATTAAGAAAAGCTAATATGAATCGGGAGTAAACAACATGAGTGACACGACATGCATATATAATTCGACAACAAAGTAACACGATGCATAGGATAAACATATTAATATAGCACGAAGAAGTAATCTGAATGCAGGACGGATATGATAATTGTAAAACACACTCCTCCACTATAGTCCATGTAGAGAAAAACTGCATGGAGACAAGTAAAACATAAGTTAGCCCACAACCTTTTATATAGTGTATTTACAAATGTGGATATGATGGATGCAAGTGACACGAATTGGCACTTTCTAGTTGGATTTCTCTTAATTAGTCATTTGATCAAATTTCATATGAAAAAAAGTTATAAAACTACATCAATTGACCTTTTTATGACTATCTATCTGTGCTCAATAACAATATGTTAAGATGCATAAGAAAGGTAAGTTACTAGATTTTGATTTTTTAAGGTTAAAATTTTTTTACAGGCTAGACTAAACCATCAAAGTGGATGGTATCCTCAAAATCTGAAAATAGACCATAGTTCAATCTTGCATGGGTGAATATTTTGGGATGGCTATGGAAAATTCCTAAAACGTCCACGGGAAAACCAGTTAGCCGCATATATAAAAGAAATAAAAGACTCAACTTTCTGGATAACGTGATTTACTCATTAATTTGCCCCACATCACATCCAAAAAGTACGTGAACATGATTAAAGCTTACTGATATGTCACCTGCCACATCATATTCTTTGACCCCAACCAATCCTATGAACTTGAATCAAAATACAAGACTTGGTTATACTCTAAATTATCAGAAGTTCTAAATTAACGTCTGTTGGTTTTCTAACTTAGCATAGAGTAATTACGTTGGTGAACCAAAATATAAATCATACCATGAGTACATTACTCGTTCAACAGGTAGTGTGCATATCCATTTCTTGACTGTGGATCGATGCATCCCCTTTCATTTGCATATACCCCATATCTGGATGGATCTTCTTCTTCTTCAACATCTTTCTCATCAGCTTTCATTATAATAATAGGCAGCAACCCACATTAATGTGAATAATTATTTAAATAAGATATAAATTGAGATCCCTAACTCGCCACAACAAATATGCAAAATTTTATTGGATTGTGCAAAAGCATAAAAGTATAACCTTTTGTCACACTTATAACTTATAAGTGCTTAAATTTGAAGTTAGTGTTATTTGAGAAATAAGTCCACCCATAAATGCGGATCCGGCCACTCCACACTATATGTGTATAATGTTATACTACGATCGTAGTTCTTTTATAAATGTTTGCAATGGTATAACCCTTTTACCAAAAAGAAAACGCAGATACGTAGTTATAAATTTGTATAAAGTAACAGTGTGGATATCGGAAAAAGCTCAATCTACAGCTGTGAAGATTAAAATGTTGCGAAAAAACCTTAACATTTTTTCACACTTTAAAGTATAGAAAAGTACTAAACCATGATTTCAATTGTTGCAGTTCTTGTTGCCCTAGCTAGCTTCTTGCTAATGTTTTAGTGAAGTGCTAATTAAGCAAAAAATAAAATACACACTTTCTAGTATGCGGACATGTTCAAAAAAATGTGTGGAATTGATGCAGCATTATAGTGACTCAAATTAGTAATTGGGGTGTGCATGCATGTGCCAGTGAACGAGAAACTCACGCGTTTTGTTTCCTTGATCACTTGTGCTGAATCATTTTTAGCGAACTTCTTCCTTGAGATCAAGAAACTCTTGATGGCTTCTCTGCCAGTTTTATTATCATGGTACGGAACTTTGAACTTATGATCTTCAGATAGTTCGTTGTTGTTCGTTTCCGAGTTCTTTTCAGAATCAATCCGAAGCAAGTCAGCAAGAGTGGTTCGATCTCCACTCTTCCTAATCTTTTTTAGTTCTATTGCTCCAATATCTTCCTGGTCATTTTTAGGTTTAGCAACTTCATCTAGTGGTGAAGCATCTTGTTTTTGAACATGATCAAACCCATGTTTACAAGCTTTTAGCACCAATGGACATTCCATTTCATCTTGGTAAGCATCCTGTTCGTCCTTATGCTCTCCAAGGAATAACATTTGAGTATTCACAAAGGTGTCGTCTTCCATCTTATAGTCTTGAAAAAGATCATTACCCAATGTACCAATTGCAAGTATACCTTCTTTCCAGCCATCACATGCACTAGCAAAAGCCTTACTTTCAAGCAATATTGCCTTGTCATCATCAGCCTTCTTTGCATCTTTGTTATTAAAACGACGATGAACCCAATTGAAGATCTGTATTATAAGAAAACGTGAAATGATGCAAAGGATTATGATGTTAAAGAAATCTAAATGGTGAACTAATTAACCAAAAGAATACCTTCATTTTTCTTGTTTCCTGATAGAAGTTTAGGGTGATCAAGATTAACAATATATGCAACGTGTTTTAAATGTACTGGGCGATGATGGTAATTATTAGGTTTAGGTAAAAATGAGGACCATAGTGGGAGGGGCTAACATAGTCGGAGTCTTATGTGGTGACACGTCGAAAGGTCTGTGTGTTTTTTTTATCAAAAATAGTTAATCACGTATCGTTACATATTTTGGAACGATACTTCAGTTACAACTTTTAATGCGTATGGATGTATGCTGTAACTATGACTGACATATATAACATATATATTGTGGCTGCACATGTCGAAACCCTATATTCGATCGCATCCAAAGCAACTATAATCCTATATGAAAAGAGGAATAATCATATCGTCTTATGTTTGTCACAAAGTATAAGATATTTGTGATATGACTCCTATATATATGTAGGAAAGTTATTCAACAAATTGTCTTTTTCTCACGTTTGGTTACAAGTCAGAACAAAGAGTAAACTACAAAAATATATCTTTACAATACACTGTTTTTATCATTGGCCTCAACAACCTAAGCGATTTTGATTGTTTTAATCCCTAAATCTAGTGGTATTGCTGAAAGAATGTTAGCAGTGACAATAATCAGAGCAGCATCCTTTTCATCCTCTTTTGTTTTTCACTTAAGCTCATTAACGGGGTGTTGCTCAGATGTACCATGCGATAGTGTAAGATGCTTCTCAACCAAGAAATTGGTGGGTTCAAATCCCGTCAGGACTGTTGGAACTTTGAGGAGTTTGGCAAGTTTTCATGAAGATTTAACACATTAAAATAGAGCAAAAGTACAACTAGTTGATGCAGTAACTAGATGTAAGTGATTCAAAGAACATGATACAAATACAAGTATTTAACAAGAAAATAACTTGTATGTTGACTAAGTAAAAGGTAGTCGTATAGTGGGGCTGATTTGGATGTCAACAAAATTGTTGAAACCATCAGCCATGTTCCTGATTTTGTGTTGAAAACGTGACCATGATCTTTATTCACTGGTTATGCTTTTGACTTATAAATAGAGAATGACTACTCACTTCTATGGATATATAAAGACTCATAAACACACACAGATAAAAGAGTCCCATATATAATGAATCATGTTGTGTGCTCTCTTATTTGCCAACCGCCATCATCATTTTGTTGTTACCATTCTCTGGTGGTTAACAACACGAGTCTACATCAAATCTTGGGGTTCGTTACGCATGAGGCTTGCTGAGAATTGACCGCATAAACACCTTTTAAGGACAGGGAGTTTGGTCCTGTGCGGAGCTCTTTAACAGTTTTTGTTGTCATCTACAGATTAGTCCTAACGATAAAGGTTGCGGGTTTACATCAGTTGGATGTTCAGGTCCATCTTTACTGCTGTTATTAGTTGTTGTTATTGTGTGAAACAATATGATATGTTATCTCGGTTATTTACTTATGAAACGTCTTAATCTAGATACAAACATTTATCCAACAATCTTAAAAGGTGTTTAAAAAGGCTTTATGCGGAAGCCGTAATCAGTTTCGAAGGGTTTATTAAAAACTCATATTCAGGTCATGTTTTGTAAACTACGGAGTAGTATATTAAATTATATTGTGATACGAGAAAAGTTCAATACGAAACAACATTTATCTAAAGATCAAATAAGCAATCATAGCCCTTCATTTCTTTTTCATCCGACGGATACATTTATTCACATCACATCTTATTAAATTGGTTGCGGGGGTAGTTTCGTAAATCATCATATTATATTACATATACATGCAAATATACACACACACACTCTCTCTCTCTCTCTCTCTCTCACCAAACATTCATCTTCATCATCAGATCTTAACTTTTCAAACCCAATAATAACCAATCTTTGCTATATAATTTAATTTTTTGTGGTTTGGTGACGGTGATTTGCTGGAGAATCCACAGATCTACAACGCGACATCGATGATGTGGCGGTGGTTTGGTGACGATGATTCGCCGGAGTTGAAGATGCGTTCCCTGTTATTGTTGAAGATGATTTTCTAGAGGGAGATTATGGTTTCGAAGAACTTGCCACCGATGTTGAGCTTGATGTGTTCCCTGTTATTGTTATCTGAATTATCATTTTCCATTAAGCTTATTAGAGATTTGTTTGAATTGATACAAAGGGGAAATGGATTTATATTTGGGTGGTGCTTACGAATAGCATGAGATAATATACGAAGTGATTGGACAGGAGATGGATTTAGGGCCCGTTTGGTATAAAGGTGGGTTTAGGATTTGGATTTAAATTTGGATTAGGATTAGGATTTGGATTTGATTTAAAAGAGAGAAGAAAAAAATTGGTAAGAAAAAAAATAATATTATTTAAATTAAAAGAAAAATATTTTAATAAGTAATAATAGTATTTAAAATTGATGTTAGTACTTTATAATAATAAAAAAAAAAGTAGTGTAGAGAGAAATATAAATATTGGCCTACCATCAGAAAAGTAGGCAAAAACCAACCTCCCCACCCAAGATTTTATACAGTGCGTTTTTTATGGCATTTATCTCAAACCCAAAATGCAAATAATCAACCAAACAAAGGTTTTCACTTTTAAAACTCCAAACCCAGCTGAAACATGTCAACCAAACGGGCCCTTATATTTGGGAAATGGATTTATATTTGTAAAATGTGATTGGTCAAGGAGATGGTTGTATGAGTTTTTTTTGTTTTTTTTTGTTTTTTTTTTTTTTTTGTTTTTTGTTTTTTTTTTTTTTTTTTTTAAAAGTAATTGATACAAAGGGGAAATGAGTTATTTAATATATGTAATTGGATTGGATAGTGGAGCTGCTGGTTGTGTGTACGATAATTAAAAAAGGAAGAGCTCATAGACTTTATCTTTTACAAGAATCAGACAGGCGTAGCGAAGACTTTATCGTTGACGTTCAGCTTAATCGGTGATTTACACACGAATCCCATGTGATTCTTTGACGATTTTTTTGTGATTTATACAGAATCCCATTAGATTTATACAAAATCCCATGAGATTTATATAAAATGGGTTTAAATCCGGCCACAACAGGTCCGACCACCAACAGATCCGGCGACAATAGATCTGGCGGCGACAAGAACAAACACCGTGGTCACCACAAGGGCGTCTCTTCCAAGTTATATAGTTCCGATCTGGCGGCGACAATAACAGACCAGAACAACATGACAGGGATCAAACCGGAAGAATAAATCCCTTGTGATTTCATACAGAATCCCATGGGATTAACAATGAATCCCTTGTGATTTCATACACAATCTCATGGGATTCACAATGAATCTCATGGGATGCACCAAATAATCTCATGGGATTCATATAGAATCTCATGGGATTCACAATGAATCCTATGGGATGCACCAAAGAATCCCATGGGATGCACCAAAGAATCCCATGGGATTCATATTGAATCCTTTGTGATTTATCGTCTTTTTACGAATCCCGTGGGATTTTTCTGGACTGAAATTTTGAAAAAAAAATTCGTCTTTTTACGAATCCCATAGGATTTTTGCGAATCCCATGGGATTTTTTTGGACGGAAATTTTTTAAAAAAAATCATCTTTTTACGAATCCTGTGGGATTTCTTTACGAATCCCGTGGGATTTTTCTGAACGAAAATTTTGAAAAAAAAAAATCGTCTTTTTACGAATCCCATGGGATTCATACTAAATTCTTTGTGATTTATCGTCTTTTTACGAATTCCGTGGGATTTTTCTGGACGGAAATTTTGAAAAAAAAAATCGTCTTTTTAAGAATCCCATGGGATTTTTCTGGACGGAAATTTTGAAGAAAAATTTCATCTTTTTACGAATCCCATGGGATTTTTACGAATCCCGTGGGATTTTTCTGGACGGAAATTTTGAAAAAAAAAATCGTCTTTTTACAAATCTCATGGGATTTTTACAAATCCCATGGGATTTTTACGATTCCCGTGGGATTTTTCTGGACGGAAATTTTGAAAAAAAATCGTCTTTTTAGGAATCCCATGGGATTTTTTACGAATCCTGTGAGATTTTTCTGGACGGAAATTTTGAAAAAAAAAATCGTCTTTTTACGAATCTCATGGGATTTTTACAAATCCCGTGGGATTTTTCTAGACGGAAATTTTTTTAAAAAAAATTCGTCTTTTTACGAATCCCATGAGATTTTTTACGAATCCCGTGAGATTTTTTGGACGAAATTTTGAAAAAAAAAAGTTTGTCGAAAGTATATAATAATGCATATCTATAGAAAGATAATTTTTTTCTCGTCGCGATGGTGTATTTTTCGTAGCTTGAAGATTTACCGTTTGCAAGATATGTTGTTTTTTAAAAAAGGTGGAAAGTGGGTTTTTTTATATTAAATGAGCTAAAATGTCAATTTTGCCTTCTCTTTGTTATTTCTTGATTTGATCTTAGCTATTAGATGAAAGATGGATGAATGGTTGAGATTGGCTTATTTGTTTTTTAAGTGATACTTGTTTTGCATAGATCTCACCTCATTGTCATTGTGATACAAGTGTATTTTGAATTGAGATATAAAGTTGGGTCACCGAAACTTGATGAACGGACAGAGTAGTGGAGTTTTATATTCGTTCTTTGGGTTTACTAATTGCAGTTTGCAAATTTGAGATATCTACTTGATCTTGCAAAATCCTAACTGTCAATTTTTAAGTTTTAAATACTTATTGATGCATTGTTTCAACCGTTGTGACAAATGGTTTTGTCACCGAGAAAATGTGGCGAGAAGCCGGACACTCAATTTACGATTTGTTATATTGTTACTCGTGTTACTTGTTGCATCCAAAGTAAGTGGGTCTGACTACAACTCGTGAAGGAGTCCTTGTTTTATATTTGGGTTATGCACTTAGTGAATCTGTGGTCTGATTTATGAATCTAAGGGTGTACCATTAATTGTTTTGTCTTTAATTCAAATACTTTGAGAAATGCGTGTATGAGATAAAGTTTATATAGAAACTTTTACTACGACAAAGAGACTAGTTGTGTCTCGTTCTTGTGATAGAGTGGCGATATTTCAGAAAGGAAAGTGATATGTACACCATTTTTTTTTGTCATCCACCACTAAATTACATCAGTGATGCACACAATACAACACTGCTATGCATGATTTAGTGGTGAATGAAAAAAAAGGTAGTGTACAAATCACCTCCCTTCCATAAATATGCTATGTTTGCTAAGAAACAAGGCATTATGCTCGTTAGTGCAGATCCGGAAATAACATAAAATATGTGATGACATGATCTAGTAGACACGGCAATTTCACCTTGTGGATGTCACTACTAATTTATTTTGTTAAAACATGGTTTGATGTTTCGAGTTATTAGTTGAGTAGAATAAAATATTGATTCTGTTTTCAAATTCACTATTTAAGTAAATTGTTTTGTTGAACTAGAGTTACTGATGTATTAAATTGTTCGCACTTGAAATTCGTAATAGGTACTAAGGTTTTAATAGATGCAAACTTAATGTTTTCATGTGAACGATGTTTTCATGCGAAAGAGTAAGGATTATATAATTGTAATTTAATTAACCGAATTTATACTACCTTATAATGTATTTAAGACATCTATATTTAAAAGTCTTAAAATGTTTAAGACCAAAAACATTTCTTTAATAGGAAAGATGCATGTACACCACTTTAATGCACATAATTTTTAGACTTACAAGACAAATAGCATAGTGTACACCGCTTAATGCACATATTAAAAAAAAAACACAACATTAATGATATTTAATGTAGTCAATTAATTAATTGATCAATAAATACAATTAATACAATTATTAAAACACCTCTTACATCACAAATACAAATTATCAAGGATATTATACAATCAAATTAAGCACAATTCCTACATTAAATGTCATTAATACAAATAATAAAACACATTATACAAATATTTAAGCCTGAATGGGCAACGGGCCAAATGAGCTTAAGCCCGAACGGGTGTGAGCCAAACAGGCTAGAGCCCAAACGGGCACAGCCTAAACGAAATTCTTGACACCCGTAAATTTATTGTCAAAAAGAACATAATAAACTAAAATACATGATTCATCAGAAAATTTAATTTCAGGGTACCCGCCGCTGCAACGCGCGGGTACCCTGCTATATTAAATAGTATGTGTATCTTATGCAACTCCAAGCTAGCAATTAATTGCATCAACTATGATAAACCTCTAAAAAGATTTATACAATTAATACATCATCAATTTATAAACTTTTCATGTTATAACCTATTTCTACTATGGATAAACCTATTCATAAAGCTTTTCATATTATAAAACACAACTAACATTTTCAAAAGAAAAATAAAAAAGAAATTAAAAAATAGTTTAGACCTCTCCAAGATACAAACAAAAGAATGTTTGTACCACGTTCTTGTACACGCGTACTATTAACGAATTAAATTTAATGCTAGTTAAGAAACACAAAACAATTTGGTTTTGTTAAAACAAAACCGATCGACCCTATGTAAGGGTTTTGTTCGATCGGCCTAAACCCACAAAGAAAGAAAACAAGTTTTAGGTTTATCGTGTGTGTACAAGATTACCCAACAAAGAACCTAAAACCTTGTATTTATAAGATGGAAAACTTGAAGGACAAGTTGGAATGGGAATGGGTAGGGCTGTAAACGAACTGAACGTTCAGTGAACACTTCATGAACAGTTCGATAAAAAGTTCTTTTATGTTCGTTTATTTATTAAATGAACCAACATGAACAATATTTTACGTTCGTTTAGTTAAATAAACGAACATGAACAAAAGCCACATTCGTTCATTTATGTTCGTTAACGTCCAATCATGTGTTCGTTAACGTTCATTTATGTTCATTTATTTATTTATGTTTGTATATCATATATTTTAATTCTATAATTTTAAATTGGGTTATTTAAATAAATAAACACTTATAAAACAATATATTGTGCATAATTCAATAAAGTTTATTTTTGTTTGTCTATTTTCATTTAGGTTTGATTGTTTATGTTCACTTAGTGTCTTAATGAACAAACATAAACGAACATGAACAACTCATTTTCTTAATAAACGAACATTAACAAGAAAATTCGTCCGTTTAAGCATTCGTGTCTGTTTATTTGTCCGGTCAAAATTAAATTGACGAACATAAACAAGGCACCATTCATGTTCGTCCGGTTCGTTTACAGGCCTAGGAATGGGTTACCCCATAGCTCATCCGATCGGCCACAAACCCAACAGGGGGTTTCTAGATCCTTCTTGACATCTAATTTCTACTCTAGTCCTCTTCCTTTAACCGTTAGTCAATTTTCAATAATTACTTAACGGTCGTTAGTCGTTTTGTGTAATTAATAATCAAATATAACATTTTATATTTAATTATTAAACTTTAATTCTCATACGTAAAATGTGCAATCCCGTGGTCTTGAGTTCGATCCTAACATACATCTATTAATTTATGTCCATAAAATAACATGAGATATGTAAAGCATTGAGAGTAAACATGTACGATCTAATACTTTGGGTATATGTTGATACCAAAGCTGTATTTAAGACTTAACTAAGTGGTTTATAATGTTCGAACCAACAATGCAAGTAGGCTCGTTGTGAACTATAGTGAGTAGTGACTCAACTAAAATATGCCAAATGGTGGGGGTGGTTGTTGTGTATGCCGCTTGCGTGAGCTAAGTTTTCCTTGTTTTAAGCTAGCAAAAGTATGTAGTGATAACCATATGAGATATTGCCTAGTTGTTGCAATTGAGGAGGTTGAGTGAAGTAGAAACTTGACTCTGACGAGATATATTGAAAATGACCATTAGTGACACGTTCGTCAAGTGAAGTAGAAACTTGACTGTGATACCACTAAGACTTTGACGAGAGACTTAGTGAGTGTTTGTGTTGAGATCGATAAGCATTGTAGTAACTTATCAAAATTTCTACTTTAAGCCTTTGACGAGAGACTTA
The DNA here is from genome assembly GCA_030686995.1 of Artemisia argyi. NCBI lineage: Eukaryota > Viridiplantae > Streptophyta > Magnoliopsida > Asterales > Asteraceae > Artemisia > Artemisia argyi. The sequence continues at coordinate 67,455,254 of CM060680.1, forward strand.
TTGAGAGATGTTAGAAGCATGAAGCATGGGTCTAAAACCATATGTGGATCGGTTGGTGATGGAAACCCAACTTGAATGTAGTGCACCTACCTCTCGAGTTTAATGGGTAATAACGAAGTCACCTATCGACAGAAGATGCTATCAATGAATGGACTCATGTATAGCAAAGATAGCATGGCGTTGCTGAGAATGAGGATGAGATTATTCTCTTAACAAAGCTTTTGAGGCGTCTTAGCAACAAAGACATTAGAGTAGCTTTGCCTATATGACCTAGAGGTGGTGCCGCCTTGAATGCAGAGTTATAGTTTCTCTCTTGGAGGGTTATGAAACAAGATTTAAGTGCATGGCTATATTCGCGCTCAGTTTGAGAATGAGATGGTTACAATGGGAAGTGTGTAGAAGTGTGTTGGGTGAGATCATTAAGGTATGGTGGTTTAATTCCGTAGGACATCATTGAATTGATTTCACTTTACATGCTTTGAGTAAACGAAGGTTTAATCGTCACGACACTTTTGTGACACAACCTATTAGAGTAGCAGAAAACTTTCCAACCTGGTGGGGGATTGTTGGAACTTTGAGGAGTTTGGCAAGTTTTCATGAAGATTTAACACAATAAAATAGGGCAAAAGTACAACTAGTTGATGCAGTAACTAGAAGTAAGTGATTCAAAGAACATGATACAAGTCTTTAACAAGAAAATAACTTGTATGTTGACTAAGTAAAAGGTAGTAGTAGTGGGGTTGATTTAGATGTCAACAAAATTGTTGAAACCATCAGCCATGTTCCTAATTTTGTAGGTTGAAAACGTGACCATGATCTTTATTCACTGGTTATGGTTTTGACTTATAAATAGAGAACAACTACTCGCTTATATGGACGTATAAAGACTCATAAACACACACAGATAAAAGAGTCCCATATATAATGAATCATGTTGTGTGTTCTCCTATTTGCCAACTCACGTGTTACTGCTCCGCCATCATCATTTTGTTGTTACCATTCTTTGGTGGTTAACAACACGAGTCTGAATCAAATCCTGGGGTTCATTATGCATGAGGCTTGCAGAGAATTGAGCGCGTAAACACCTTTTAAGGACAGGGAGTTTGGTCCCGTGCGGAGCTTGATGAGGCGAAAAATGAACCACTTTTAGGGGGTCATTTAAGCCCGGAATTGAATTTATTTGATCAAATATTGCCCTAAATCGTTCCTTTTGTGATTTTAGGTACTTTGGGAGTGAAATCTAGAAAAGGAAGCAATTCGGACGTTTTTGGAGCATAAAAGTGAAGAAAACGCCAAAGACTTAATTTTCCAAGCTGGGAACAGTAGGTGACGGCGTCAAGAGAAACATTTTGACGGCGTCAAGAGTAATTTTCATGACGACCCAGTACAAAAATGAAGGCGTCACAAGGAAGAGCGTCAAGAGTAAAATACGTGACGGCTTGGAAAAAGTTATAACGTGACGGCGTCAGAAGTAGATCAAGGCAGTCCGAGAATTCTTTTGGCGGCGAGATGACGGCGTCACCTATTTGGTCTTGACGCCGTCAGCCTCAATTTCCTATATATAGTTTTCTAATTTTCATTCATAAAAAGAGAGAAGTTTTGGAGAAACCCTAAGGCCGAACTTAGTACGAATTTTACAGGTTTTTCAAGGGTTTTCAGCCCTTGAACCCTTTCATGTGTAATTGAGATAAGTGTTCTTCTAATTCAATCAATATGTCTATGTGTTGGTTGTCTATATCTTGTTCTTGTCTTAATTCCATCATGCTAGGCTAGATCTATCTTGTGTTTGCTTAGATCTAATGAAACCTAGATGTTGATTATGTGTTGATTACTTGTTTATGGTTGTATTGGATGAATGATTTCGATGTTAGGCTTAAGAAAACTTGCAGATCTCCAAATGGTAACATGCTTGAACGTCTTAGGAAACATGAACTGACGTGCACTAGGTTTTATTGGTTGTATTTAATGCATGAGTAAATTCTAATGATCCCATGTTAGGAGCTTCTTAGCCGGCTTGACATAGGAGTGAAGTAGGCACTTATAGGATTGGGGAATTAAGTGCGCCACCCCATGAATGATATTAAGGAATACAATCCGTCATCCACGCAACTATAACAAGTAATTAACGTGTAAAAGATATCTAGGGAGTAATGAAATCTAAGTAAACACAATTTCTCCACTTATTGCTCACAACCTTAGTTTAATTTAGTTTATTTTCATTTTTAGTATTTTATTTTGATTGCATTTTTAGTATTTTATTTTGATTGCATCTTTAGTATTGGGTCAAACCCGAGATTTTTACTTGCTTTCTAAAAAATAAAAAAATACAAAAATAATCATCCCTCACCTTTAGAACTAGTATTTAGGTTTTCTAATCCTAGCGACACTATTCCTAGCTGAACGATCAATCCCCCAGTACTTGTCACTATACTATACTACAACGATCAGGTACACTGCCTGGTGGGGGTTGTAAGCTTCTCAAGATCCCTTGAGAGGTAAAGCCTGGTGCAATCCCTACGCATTAGAGCTCTTTAACAGTTTTTGTTGTCATCTACAGATTAGTCCTAACGATAAAGATTGCGGGTTTACATCAGTTGGATGTTCAGGTCCATTTTTACTGCTGTTATTAGTTGTTGTTATTGTGTGAAACAATATGATATGTTATCTTGGTTATTTACTTATGAAAGTCTTAAACAAGATAAAAACATTTATCCAACAATCTTAAAAGGTGTTTAAAAAGGCTTTATCTGGAAGCCGTAATCAGTTTCGAAGGGTTTATTAAATTTGTGATAAAACTCGTATCCAGGTCATGTTTTGTTAACTAGTACATTGAATTATATTGTGATACAAATGTATTTTGAATTGAGATACAAGTGTGAATTGCATATAATAAGATTGTAGTGAGATTATAATACGTTGCTTCAGAAAAAGAATAATATATTAGTCTCAATTTTATTGCCATTTTGAAGAGGGATTGGTAGCTAGGAGTCCTAATCCCTTGCTTCTTTTACGAGTCCAGTTGCGCCACTTTTGGGTTTTCAGCATAATTCATCTTGAGCTATCCGTTTTTCTTTTACCTTGATATACTAAAGTTTGGTTTTTTAGAACGAAAATAATTTTGATCGTGGAGAAACATAAAGTTTGGATTCTATATGTGATGCTTACAATGATTTTAGAGGAAGTAAAGAAGGCATGAAGTAATCAACTACAAAAGTCAACACAGTCACAACACACCACCATCCATATCATATAACTTCTGCCAAACACCATCTTCACCAAAGTGCAAAAGTATATTGTAACACAATGCTGGACCCAATTCAATTTAGTGGGATCTTTCATGTGTACATATTGTTAGTTAGTTAGAAGTTCTTTCTAGAAGCTTAGTTAACTCAGTTTTTGATATAAATTGCATTGTATCCCTCTCATTTACTGAAGTAGGCACTCATAGGATTGGGGAATTAAGTGCGCCACCCCATGAATGATATTAAGGAATACAATCCGTCATCCACGCAACTATAACAAGTAATTAACGTGTAAAAGATATCTAGGGAGTAATGAAATCTAAGTAAACACAATTTTTCCACTTATTGCTCACAACCTTAGTTTAATTTAGTTTATTTTCATTTTTAGTATTTTATTTTGATTGCATCTTTAGTATTGGGTTAGTTGACTAGCAACTAATTCCGCCCAAATCCTTCAAACCCGAGATTTTTACTTGCTTTCTAAAAAATAAAAAAATACAAAAATAATCATCCCTCACCTTTAGAACTAGTATTTAGGTTTTCTAATCCTAGCGACACTATTCCTAGCTGAACGATCAATCCCCCGGTACTTGTCACTATACTATACTACAACGATCAGGTACACTGCCTGGTGGGGGTTGTATGCTTCTCAAGATCCCTTGAGAGGTAAAGCCTGGTGCAATCCCTACGCATCAAGTTTTTGGCGCCGCTACCGGAGAAATGTTATTGTCTAGGTTAGAATCTCTTTTTGTTAGGTCTACTTGCTAGATTCCTTTCTAGTAAGATTCTATTTTTATTTTTAGGTTTTCTTTAGTCTATCTCGTTTCTTTGTGTTTTTGTTCGTAACTCTTCACCACCCGACATCATGGACGATGAGAACATCTTTGAACCCGTCATCCCGCCACAACAAACCCACCACTAGAACCTCTTAGGCCCCGAACCTTAGGAGAGTATTCCCGACCTAGCCACCAAGGCTACCGAAACACCATTGAGCTCACCGGAGCCAATGTGACCCCCTTGCGATCCGACACCATCCGGTTGGTGCAAAGCGGATGTGCATTCCATGGACTTCGTTCCGAAGATCCAAACCAACATCTTAAGGACTTCCTTAAAATCGTAGATTCCATAGACCTAGATGTTTAAACTAGAGAGACAACCCGATTACGCCTATTCCAATTCTCTCTACGGGATCAAGCTAGTCAATGGCTTGAGCGTTTACCCGCGGGATCCATCACCACATGGGATGATCTCACCACTCGTTTCCTTGCTCAATTTTTCCCACCGGGGAGAACTACTAAGCTTAGAAATGACATCTTGATGTTCCAACAACGTCAAAATGAATCTCTTTATGAAGCATGGACTCGTTTCAAGGACTTACTCCAAAAAGTCCCTCATCATGGCATAGATCTTTGGCTCCAAGTCCAAATCTTTGATGACCATATCGATCTCTCCACGAGGCGAGCCATTGACCAATCGGCCGGTGGTAAGCTACGTGATCTAAGTGCGGAACAATCATGGGAACTCATAGAAGATCTTGCTCTCTATGACAACGAAAGTTGGAATGATCCCCGTGATTTGAACAAAACGGTCAAGGCAATATCTTTGCCTTCGAATAACTCTAGCACTCCCGACCGTAGGATCATGGAACTTGAGGACCAAGTCAAGTTTCTCATGAAATCCTACGAAGCTCCTAAGCCTTCAAGCCAAGTGAACAAAATCACTTCTTCATGCGAATTATGTAGTGGTCCCCATGACACTCGTGATTGTGTGGAACTCCCCGGAACAGCTTTTGCGGACTACGCATCCACGCGTACCGGCGAAGCGGGAGATAAGTGGTACACTTTCAAGCCTGAGCCAAACCCTTACGGTGATTCATACAACCCCTCTTGGAAAAATCATCCAAACCTTAGGTGGAAACAAAATCAACCCAATTCTTCCAATCCGCCTAATCGTTACCAACCAAACGGTCCACCCTCCAACCGTACTTTCAACAACAATCCTTCTAACAACTATGGTAGTACCAACAATCTTGAAGGATTGATGTCTAAGTTCATGGCATCTCAAGAAGCTCGCATAGCTAGGTTTGAAACCGAATTCAACCAACAACAAACGGAGATGACCAACAAGATTGACAACTTGTTGAAAGCCCTCAACAACCAAGCATTAACTACACCTAGGAAGGACACTAGGGATACCAATAACGGAATCCAAATTAAGGACCCCTCATCATCTAAACATGTCCACTTTGTCAATGTTGTCACCATTAAGCCAATAGATAAGGAGATAGAAGAAAGTGACAAGGATGAAGTTGGAGTAGAAACCGAAACAAGGGATGAAAGTAGGGGAATTGAGGTTAATAAGGAAAAGGAGTTAGAGGAAGTAGAAACTATAGAGAAATACTTTGATAAGATGCCCACCAAGGAAGAACGGGAATACCATAAGGATTTATTCGATAGTCCCGAGAGACCATATATCCTTGGCACACCCCTTATCAAACTGGGAGACCCCTCTAACATTAACATACCATGCAATATCGGGCACATGCATATATGGAAAGCTTACATCGATCCTAGATCTCCCGTTAACATGATGACTAGGACTTATTACAATTGGGTGATGAAGAAACAACTTGATTTCAGGATGATGCCCAATAAGAATCTGATAAGTAATTTTGCAGGAAGAGTGAAGGGATTACATGTGATTATAGGCAATCTCACTTATGAGATCGATTTTATGCTAGTAGAAGACACTCGTCCAGTGATTGATGCTTGCCTAAGCCAAATAATATTTGAAAAACCATTTGTTGAGGCCACTAGGATGAGTTATGATCCGACTCTAGGGATAGTTAGATTTAAGGAAGAAAATGATGAGGTTGCCTATCAAATGCCCTATAAGATTGAGCAATACCGCCTTCTCTCCAATATAGAAAAAGAACACAAGCAAGCGGCTTATTATAGGAATGAGGAGGATAGACGTAGAGGAATAGAGTATGTGAAGAATATGATGCTTGGTTTCTACAAAGAATGTTTGCAACTAGGTCCGGAATACAAAACTGGTTTAGAAGATGACCTAGAGAGTGAAACCAACGATGAGGTCACGTAGTAACTCATGACCTTGAGTCTAGCTACAAGACTCGTAAATAAAGAAAAACGCTTCTTGGGATGCAACCCATGCTTTGTGTGATTTTTATTTTGTTTGTTTGTTTGTTATTTGCTTCCGTATGCATGCTTTATTTTTATTGTTGGTAGATCATGTTTCTCAATTAAATAGTGGAAATACTTTACTTTGTTGTTTTGGCCTAGTCTTAACTCCACCTAAAAGTATTTTTGCAAAAGATAAGTGTAAGGGGAAACCCCAAATATGTTTTTAAGAAACAAACCGATCATGATTCTCCACAATATTAAGTGAACATGTATATTCGTATTTGTTAGAGTCAAATGCTTGTATTGAGTCATAATGAAGTTTTGCAGGATTTTCCAGGAAGTAAGACCAAGTTTTTTCCAGAAATTTTTCGGAAACTTAACATAAGAATTTCTGCAGATCACTTCTGACGGCGTCACGTGTAAAAATCTGGAAATTTTACCGGTTTTGTTTATCTAACGGAGTCTTAAAGTTTTTGTGAATTATTAAGTTTTATAATCTCCAGGAAATCTGCAAACTTCATTCCACAAGCATTATATCTTACTTTGTTTTCTAGGATTTAGTAACTTATATAGATTGCCGCCGATTTTATGCAATGTTGCTTTGTCTATTTTCTCAGGATTTACAGGTTATGTATGACAAGAAGATGATTATTATTCTGGAAGGGAACCTTTGATTGTTCATTTTCTTGGAGGAAGATTTAACCTGGCCACCTAATTATCCATACCGAGCGAATCAGGGGAGTATTTGATTTCATTCTTTTTAACTTTTCACTTTTACATTCTTTACTTGAACATTGGGGATAATGTTCATCCTAAGTGTAAGGGGAGGGTAAAAAGATGATACCTTACATATACATTTTCGCTTGAGTTTGTTTTGTTTAATGGTAGATGTGTCATAAAACTATGAGAAATACTTGTTAGTGCAATTTTAGCGCCAAATTTAAATTTTTTTACAACATTTAGGAGTGAAACTTTAGCCATAGCAAGCGTCTCATGGATAGGAGATTTTATGACTAGCACATAACCGTATATTCAGAAAAATTTTCCACCCAAATATGTGAGGTTCGCCTTTAGATTTGATAGGAAAAGCATTTACTATTAGTGCTTATGAGTGTACCGGTAGCATTTAGATTCTAGAACTTGCGTTAGTGATGCATCCCGAGACCGCTAGTGAGACTACATTCGTGTAGTAGGATTTACTACATGATAAGAGGCATTAGGATCACCCTTGTGTTAAACCCGTATTATAATTACTTGACCATTTAAGTCATATTACTTGGCTAGTAAAGTCAACTAATTTTTCCCACACCTTAGCGTTGTACTCATTTTTAGTACACGAAACCCCTAGTACACCCCTCCGAGCCTATCTTTTCGTTTCTAACTTTAAGCATTTTACTTTAAGGAAGAATTTGTTACACCCCACTTAAATGTACAACCAAATCGCCTTAGCCTTCCGTGTATGCGCTCATTTTTAGTGCATTATTGTTATTTGTTAAACCCTAAGTTAACTATCTAATTGATTACATGGTTGCTAAGTCGAGTCATATCTTTGTACATATTGTTTTGGGACGATTGGGACTCATGGGTAAAGTACTTATTTTATGGAGTAATGGGGAAGAACATCATATTATTACCCCCATATGTGCGTTAATCTTAAAAGTGCTCCAAGTGTTTTGATTTTCTTAATTCGAGTCATTAGATTAGTTTATTATAAAGTATGTAAAAATTTAAGTGTAAGGGGAATGTTCATTCCCTGTGATGTATTATTTTGGATGGTAGGGTAAGAGTGTATGCAAAAAAAAAAAAAAAAAAAAAAAAATCAAAAAATCAAAAAATCAAGAAAAAGAAAAAAAAAAAGAGAAAAAGAAAAAGAGAAAAAACATACGGACTACCATCCCTTTTTATTCTATGTTTATTTTATGTTTTTGTTATTTTTCATTTATTAGCTTAAGACGAGTCTAGTCTTGGCTTACCAACGCCATATTGTACATGTAATTAACCAAGATTGTTAACTCGCCACCAGTAAAAACTTCCTTTATCCAACAAAACCGTGTATTTCATATCCCTACACCTAACGTTACAACCCTTAAAAAGACCTCTTTGATAGTTTAACCTAGGTGCTTACGCCATGTGGTGGAGTTTTGATCCTTTCCCAAGCCTATGGTAATCTATTTTGCTATGACAGGTAGTGAGAGATATCTTCCGTTTTCATATTGTAATTTATACTTTATTACACCCGAGAGATGTGAGTATCTAAACACTATTTGTGAGGTGCTTGTGTATGACCTCCGTGCTTGTCTATTGGTCTTTAGTGGAACACTTATTTGTTGTAATTACTTTTATATTAGTGTTAAATGACCCCTAACTTGTATTTTGACTAGAATAAAAGCGCATTTGCTTGAGGACAAGCAAATCTCAAGTGTAAGGGTATATGATGAGGCGAAAAATGAACCACTTTTAGAGGGTCATTTAAGCCCGGAATTGAATTTATTTGATCAAATATTGACCTAAATCGTTCCTTTTGTGATTTTGGTACTTTGGGAGTGAAATATGGAAAAGAAAGCAATTCGGACGTTTTTGGAGCATAAAAGTGAAGAAAACGCCAAAGACTTAATGTTCCAAGCTGGGAATAGTAGGTGACGGCGTCAAGAGCAACATTTTGACGGCGTCAAGAGTAATTTTCCTGATGGCCCAGTACAGAAATGAAGGTGTCACAAGGAAGAGCGTCAAGAGTAAAATACGTGACGGTCTGGAAAAAGTTATAACGTGACGGCGTCAGAAGTAGATCAAGGCAGTCCGAGAATTCTTTTGGCGGCGAGATGACGGCGTCACCTATTTGGTCTTGATGCCGTCAGCCTCAATTTCCTATATATAGTTTTCTAATTTTCATTCATAAAAAGAGAGAAGTTTTGGAGAAACCCTAAGGCCGAACTTAGTACGAATTTTACAGGTTTTTCAAGGGTTTTCAGCCCTTGAACCCTTTCATGTGTAATTGAGATAAGTGTTCTTCTAATTCAATCAATATGTCTATGTGTTGGTTGTCTATATCTTGTTCTTGTCTTAATTCCATCATGCTAGGCTAGATCTATCTTGTGTTTGCTTAGATCTAATGAAACCTAGATGTTGATTATGTGTTGATTACTTGTTTATGGTTGTATTGGATGAATGATTTCGATGTTAGGCTTAAGAAAACTTGCAGATCTCCAAATGGTAACATGCTTGAACGTCTTAGGAAACATGAACTGACGTGCACTAGGTTTTATTGGTTGTATTTAATGCATGAGTAAATTCTAATGATCCCATGTTAGGAGCTTCTTAGCCGGCTTGACATAGGAGTGAAGTAGGCACTCATAGGATTGGGGAATTAAGTGCGCCACCCCATGAATGATATTAAGGAATACAATCCGTCATCCACGCAACTATAACAAGTAATTAACGTGTAAAAGATATCTAGGGAGTAATGAAATCTAAGTAAACACAATTTCTCCACTTATTGCTCACAACCTTAGTTTAATTTAGTTTATTTTCATTTTTAGTATTTTATTTTGATTGCATTTTTAGTATTTTATTTTGATTGCATCTTTAGTATTGGGTCAAACCCGAGATTTTTACTTGCTTTCTAAAAAATAAAAAAATACAAAAATAATCATCCCTCACCTTTAGAACTAGTATTTAGGTTTTCTAATCCTAGCGACACTATTCCTAGCTGAACGATCAATCCCCCAGTACTTGTCACTATACTATACTACAACGATCAGGTACACTGCCTGGTGGGGGTTGTAAGCTTCTCAAGATCCCTTGAGAGGTAAAGCCTGGTGCAATCCCTACGCATTAGAGCTCTTTAACAGTTTTTGTTGTCATCTACAGATTAGTCCTAACGATAAAGATTGCGGGTTTACATCAGTTGGATGTTCAGGTCCATTTTTACTGCTGTTATTAGTTGTTGTTATTGTGTGAAACAATATGATATGTTATCTTGGTTATTTACTTATGAAAGTCTTAAACAAGATAAAAACATTTATCCAACAATCTTAAAAGGTGTTTAAAAAGGCTTTATCTGGAAGCCGTAATCAGTTTCGAAGGGTTTATTAAATTTGTGATAAAACTCGTATCCAGGTCATGTTTTGTTAACTAGTACATTGAATTATATTGTGATACAAATGTATTTTGAATTGAGATACAAGTGTGAATTGCATATAATAAGATTGTAGTGAGATTATAATACGTTGCTTCAGAAAAAGAATAATATATTAGTCTCAATTTTATTGCCATTTTGAAGAGGGATTGGTAGCTAGGAGTCCTAATCCCTTGCTTCTTTTACGAGTCCAGTTGCGCCACTTTTGGGTTTTCAGCATAATTCATCTTGAGCTATCCGTTTTTCTTTTACCTTGATATACTAAAGTTTGGTTTTTTAGAACGAAAATAATTTTGATCGTGGAGAAACATAAAGTTTGGATTCTATATGTGATGCTTACAATGATTTTAGAGGAAGTAAAGAAGGCATGAAGTAATCAACTACAAAAGTCAACACAGTCACAACACACCACCATCCATATCATATAACTTCTGCCAAACACCATCTTCACCAAAGTGCAAAAGTATATTGTAACACAATGCTGGACCCAATTCAATTTAGTGGGATCTTTCATGTGTACATATTGTTAGTTAGTTAGAAGTTCTTTCTAGAAGCTTAGTTAACTCAGTTTTTGCTATAAATTGCATTGTATCCCTCTCATTTACTGAATAATTCAAAATGGTACAATATAATGTTTTTCCCACCAAATCTCTTTCTCTCCAGTTCTGTTACACTTTCCACCATTGAAGTCCATTGTTAACATGATATTAGAGCTCTGATCCATCACCAGCTTACCATCAAACCTTACAATACAATAATCAGATAACATACAAATTGTTCTACTTTCATAACTGATGAGCTTTTGATCAAGATCACTCAAATCTGTAACAATCATCATTAAAACAGTTACAATATGTTAGAATCATTTAAGAACACCATCATTTCACACGAATCACAAACAATCCACTGGATTTATAGTTTAAGATATCAAGATCATCAATATATTTGAAAAGCATTCAAGATGAGCACTAGTAAGAACTCTACTAGTGGATCTTCATCCACAAATGATCAAATCACATATGATCATCCACTATTCCTTCTTCAAATAGATCACCCTGGATTGTTACTGATTTCAAAGAAGTTAACTAGTTCAGGAAAATTACAGTTCTTAGAGGAGATCAATGGTAATTGCCCTTAATGCAAAGAACAAGATGAAAATAATCAATGGAGAGTTTGCAGAACCATGTATCACTTCACCAATTAGGGCTCTTTGGGAAAGGAATAATGATATGATACTTTCTTAGATTTTAAATATTATCATTGTGAAAATTGGAAACAATTGAATTTCATCAATTCTGTGAGTAAACTGTTTAGAATTGCAAGAACAATATGCACAAATTGATGGTCATAGAATATATCAAATCACAAATGACATTGTTTAGTTAAAGCAAATTGACTGTACTGTTGAGGTCTATTATCATAAACTGAAAGGATTTTGGGATGAGTTTGATGCACTTGAAGCCCCATATATGTGCATTTGTCTCTTCATGAGAAAATGGCAAAGAAAATGGCGAAATGTATCAAAGAAAGAGTCTAGTTTAGTTCTTGATGGTTCTTGATGACAGTTACTCCAACATCAGAGGTCAAATTCTCCTTATGCAAGCATTACCCTCAGTTGTGAAAGCTTACAATATGGTTAGGCAGGAAGAAAAGCAAAGAGAATGTCTACTGCCAAAACTTGCAATGTCTGCTGCATTCTCTACTTAATCAAACACTCAAAGACTATACAACAACTACTACAACCAGAGGTCATTCAACAGATCAAAATACAGTAAAGGTGAATCTTCTACACAAGCTGAAAGAAGGACTACATTCAGTAAAGGGGTCATATGTGGAAATTGTGCTAAACAAGGACATACAAAATAGCAGTGGTATAAGATTGTTGGTTATATTGTGGGGCATCCATTGCATGGAAAGGTCCAACCCAAACCTTGCAGGTATCAGAATCAATAGTACAAAGCAAACAAGATAGTCAATATGGTGGTCAACCAAGAGGGTACCTCTGCTACACAAACTGCTCAACCAAACAACCCACAATCTACTCAGCCAAACACCCCTTCTGGTACACATATGACTGCAAGGATTGATCAGCTCCAAAACTAGCTAAACCAGGTCCTTATTATGACGCAGAACAATAAAAAAGGACCACTTCATGGTATATTTTCTTCTCTAAGTCTTGGTTTTCATAAGTTTATTGCATCATTGACATCCACTCTTAATAGTCTTTTGGATTATAGACAGTGGGCATCAGACCATATATACACCAAACTCATGTTCATGATTGTAGGATACTCATAAACTTAAACATGTGTGGTTTATGTGATTTATGGATCGAATTAGTAAAGGAGTTTAGAGAGATGAAGTAGAGAGAAGTTGGGAGACTTTCTAGTGAGAGAAAGAAAGAAAGATTAGATTGAATGAAGTGAAAGTTCCAACCCTCTCCCTTGGGTGGGAGAGGGTATATATACTACAACTACTTGTGCTCCATGAAACGAGCTGTAGAGTGAGCTGACAGTGGGTAAAGACCCGACCCACTCTACGAATACTATTTACATATTTAACTACTAATAAACTACGTACTAACTATAACAAGGATAATTCTACGAGCTACGTAACACTTAGCAATACTTGGGGTGACCGAGTCTCTAACTGAATAATCGTATTCCTAACAATCTCCCCCTAAGGGAGGTCACCCCAGAAGATAAGTACTGAATTCTTGCATCCTTGAAATCATGTAGCTCTTAGACTTTGATTCTTCAAACATGGCTTTGTACATTCAGCAGCAGGCTCTAGATGACTTGTTCAATGAGTTGGATGATCTTTGGCATTACTTCGAGTTCATCATCCAAATGAGTATCTGCAAGTCATCTTTGAGTAGTAATGTCTCCATGTGATTTGAACATCTTTGTGTTGGCATGCTCACACTTTTCTGGATCATGATCTTCTGCATCAGAGTTGTGGAAGCATATATGAGGCCCAATTAATGATCATGATTTCATAGATTGTGATGTCGAAGTGTGAGCATGTGTTGATGGATTAGCATCCTTTCAGCAATCAACTACAACCGTCAGAAATTCCTGCAAGCAAACAGTTAGCAACAAACCATCCGGTACTTATAGGTTTGGAATTAGAGATCGTCAATAGCATAGTGTGAAGATTCCTTCTAACCCTTACCAAGACCGTTCCCAATCGGTAAACCCTGAGAGGATTTACGCGAACTACCTAAGTAGATCAACGAATGGGTGAGTCGCTGGAGATCACTCCACGACTGTTGACCGTTTGTAACCATTGCGACCACTAAGCGTAATCCACAAGGAATTACCTAAGTGACCTGCTTTCAGGGCTGCTTGATGTTGACCCTGGCAGGAATTTCCATTCAATCATTGGGAGTTACTAAAGCAACATCCCTCATAAATGTTCTGGCAGATTGCTAAGATCTGCGTAGGACTCATAAGTTTACCATTGGTGTCCTTAATGTTGAACAACCAGGGTAGAAGTATCACATGTTCCTATGAGATCTTTTTATGCATCTCGAGGCTCTAGACTCAATAAGTGCATTTGGATTTCCTATGCGGAGATTAGGGAGAGGTCTCCTGCTTCAATATCAACCATCTCTAAGAGATAAGTTGATAGATTACACTGGTTCCCCGTGAGAATGAAACAAGTCCTTTTAAGAGAACTTGAGTGGTTAGAAGGTTTAGTGCAGTGCGTCACTGGGTCCATGACGTCTTGTCTTCAATACCGGTGTTACCTTAGTAACAACCAGTAGCAGATGAGTTGAACCCGGTTTCTGCCCTAAGGTTGAATAATTGGAGGGCTATTTCTTTTCACCCTTTCTCATTTCATTTCTTTTTAATTCTTCAACCCCTTCTTTCTCCATTCTCACATTTTTCCTTTTTTTCATGATCTTACCTACGGACTTACTAATACTATCTATTTGGTATTGTCCATGGGTAGATCCCTCCGGCTCTGGCGAATCATAGGACGGTTTTCTTAACCTTAGCCACCTTATAACTTCATGACTATCCTATGTTGCCATACCCCAAATCATTGAAAATTCTCTCAACGTGTTTATGATAAAGAATCCCATTTTGTTAACACATTGAGAGTTTTGTCATTTTCAAATGCTCCCCCTCAACATGTGCTCATATGTATTGATTTGAAAATTTGCACATGTCGGGAAGAGTTGCACTTTTTGAATTGATCTACCTAAAGTGAACATGACCGGGCATTCGAGACACGCTTACATCACTAGTTAAACTAGCTTGAAGTTATTACCCGGCCCGATCAGATTCAACCAAGGTTTCTCGAAACGGTACATTCTACTCAAACTAGTCCTTTTCGAGACACGCTTACATCACTGGTTAAACCAGCATGAAGTTATTACCCGTCTAGGACTAGTCCTTTCGATTCAAGACAATTCTGTTTCGTCAATTCATGAGTCAAGACTGAGATGCACTCACATGCAAGGATCCTTTTACACAAGCCATTTTGCTCTCCCTCAATATGTGCATCGATATACAAAAGAGTTTAGCACATATCGGGGAGCGTTTGTATAAGTCCAAAACAATCACATTTTATATCAGATTTCATATTTAAATCACATTTTCTCCCCCGATCAAAAATTTCAAACCATTTGAGATTTGTGATCCCAAGTGATTTAAATAAGTTAGAAAAGTTTGGGAGCAAGATGGGGTCTGATTAAAGATATTCTGATATTGAGACAATTCATTACTCCCCCTCAATCAATGAGGGAGAATGTTAGTGTCAGTTATGATGAGTTTATAAATGGTTTAAAGTTTAACGAGAAACTCATGAAATAAAAAATCATGTACTGACACATAACATTTGATACCACAATACTTATGACGCACAAGATAACTGGTGGTGGTGGTGAAAGAGTTGTTGTCGTTGTTGATACCGATGTTGTTGTTGTGGTGAAATCAAAGTCAGTTACTGAAGTTTGAACATCTGATCAAATGGTTAGAGCAGGAGCAGGCACATTCACATCAGCCATGGAATCTGCATAAGAGTATCAACAAAGATATGCATACATACAGATTCACTCTTAATTAACTGCTACCACGTAGCAGCTAGCCTACTCATAATACCATATTCATATCATGATCAAAGAACACTCAAGCAACTCATCAAAATGCTATCTAGCATGAAGAGAAACTAGCAATCATAAACATTCATTACAAGTTTCTATCAGACATAAACAACAATCACTAACAGGGCAATTCACGCATATTATCAGCATTCAAATCAGGAGCTTAGGAATAAGATTCTAACACGGTAACTACATACCTAAGCAAATCCTGAGAACACGAACACATAATCAGCAACAATCAAACAATTATCAGCAAACAGCAAACAAAACACAATCAATCAGATAATACGAATGCCAGAGGAGAGAACAAGAGCATCAAACACAATGGTTTACTAACATCATTAAGATTTTGAATTAAAACGTATTTAGGGGATTAAGCGAGGATACCAACGTGAGACAAATGGACCGTTAAGTTACATAAAGCTAGGAAACTATACGCAAATAGCATACAATGCCCTAATCTTTCTAACAACTAACACATTTGGCCATTTAAGATAAAGCTTAGTAAGTTCCTCTTCAACTAATACCCCATTAACTACAAAACCTTTTCTAACCATTATGAGACAACCAAGAAATCCGTTTGATGATATAAAATTGGAAATCACTCTCCCCCTCAATTGATGACCCATTGTCGTTAATTGAGTGACAAATTTTATGAAGTATCTAAGACTGATTGATTTACAAGCAACACGTTACCACCATGTATCACTCAAATAATTTTCCGAAGAATCATAAAAGAAAATTATTTGTTATGATAAAAAGAAGATTTCTCTTCTTAAACAAGAAATAATGCACTGATACGTACATCAAGTCGATGAAACACGGATATAAAGTAATCCGTGCCCGGGTGAACATCACCCAGTGAGAGGAACAACCATCTTTTTGGCGACATGCTTTCCCCATTTTGAAAAGCGGGTTGCTATCTGAAGTAATAGCAAGCCATAAGCATAAATCCGGGTAACAGCCTGAAATGACTGCAACCCATAAGTTTAAATCCGGGTTGCAATCTGAAATAACTGCAAGCCATAATTTGAAGTCCGGGTTACAGCCTGAAATGACTGTAAGCCATTTAGGCGTGTTTTGAAAACTTTTATGAACTTCTGTTCGAACTTCGTTTAAAGACCCGTGTCATTATTGAATGACATTTCTAGGTCCGTAAATGTTATCGATACCAGAAGACATGCCTTAAAGAGAAATATTTTTTTCTAATTTTCTGATTTTTATGGGTTTTTCTTGATTTTATATATCTATATACAATTAAGTATAGTATATGTACAAAGGATACTAATCAGTTTAAGAAGATGTTGATTTGAGTACCAAAATGATAGTATCGTTCAGCTCATTGTAGAAATCGGTAATCAACATCTCTTAAACTTTCACCACCAAAGCTTTCGAGGCTCCTGAATAATCATCTGAAGCGGTAGTTGCCATGATATAATCTTAAACGGGATTTTACAACTCTTGTGACTTAAACCGAGAGATCGATTCTCTCCCGGGATTTTACTAAAGTCAACAAAAGAAACCGAAAGATGTAATATGCGAGTTAAACTTAGAGAGAGATCTTGAATAAGTGACAATTTGCATTAAGTGTCAAGTCGCGACAAGTGAAGTTACAATAGATCCGATCGTAATAAGTCAAGTCGTAAAGATTAACTCACAACATCAAATTACAATCAGACTAATCGAAATAACTTAAGTCACAACAATTCACCAAACACAAGTAGTTAACAAATCACTAGAATCTCACAAATGAGTTAATCGCTAGACACCCACCAAATCGATGAATTTTAATTGCCTCCTTAATGTGAAGCTTTGGTAGCTTCCCCCCAAACCGACAATCATCTTCATGAGACCACTTCCCCAAGTAGTGGAAGTGATGTAAAAAGTCTCATTGTATGAAGCTCGAGAACCCGAAGAGAACGATAACACCGAAGTAACAGGGTGAACCATGGATCATCTATGCGGTTATCAATCCCGGAATGTATGATGAAGCCCGATCACATGACCCTGTTGTACGTCCCCAATGTACACATTACTTTCTGGTTTGGAGCAGTTGTCAATTCAGGGGAATAATATATCGACATCTTCATTTCACCGATTGCTTTCCAGTTATCTTACACATACCAACTCACTCCATATTGTACGCATGTATCCATCACAAGAAGAGAACGACGACACCAAAGTAACAGGTTGAAGCACTGATCATCTCTGCGGATATCACATCCGGAATATGAGATTAAGCCCGATCACGTGAACCTGTTGCGCATCCTTGATGTACACAAATCTCTCCCCTGATGGTTGCGATCTCATCGGAATCATCATACCATTGTGTACATGAAGCATTAACCAGAAGCACTTTGCCATAAATCATATAAACTCATATGAAGATGTCGATAAGCAATATCATCTCCCGATCCAATTGTTCTTCTCATATTTCTTCCCATTGAAGGCTGAAGTAATACATACCACAAGTATCAGAAGACCACTTCCCCCATGTAGTTGGAATGATACACCAAACGCCACAAGTTAATACACTGATATTCTCTGCGGTTATGACATATGTCTTCCCGGGATAACTTCAATAAAGAAGAAGTATTAAGTTCATCGCATGTACTCATTATGCATTTAGATGTATGTCTCCTTCCCCCTTGCTGGTTTTGATACCTCAGAATCAGCAACACATTAAAGGCACACTTTCTTGAAATCTTGTGAGAAGAACACAAATTTGCAAAAATGGATCTGGTGAGAATCAACTGCTACAAAAAGACTCTCTCTGACTATCTTTACCACCTCTTATGTAGGCTATTTGAAGTGACCACTGATGAAGTAAACCCAACATACCAAATTAGAAACTGAAGTAGAATTCCCCATTTTAGTGACTTAAGCTTGCACTAGTGTGTGACTAAGAGCGGTGTAGAGAGTTTGTTCAACATCAAGTCCCTAAGTACTATATACTCTTCAACCAACCAACCATCAAGTATAAGACCTACATCACCTCTTGACTACCGACAACTTCATGTAAGTTGTGACACTCCTTAAAGTGATAGTTATTTTGTGGTAATAAAAAGAAGAATCACCAAAATAACTAGATATCCAAGTCTTCGTCATTGTAAAGGTAAAAGCTCAAGCAAGGATCTCGAAGAGTCTTCATCCAACCAACCCCGACTTCAAGATAAAATGAGATCACTCCTTTGTGAAAGTCAACTTCAATCTCAAATAAGGGATACCAAATAAACTTCGTGATTACTTGACATTCCATGTCCAAATTCTTAGCCGTTTTGACATTTTAGCCGACATTTTCCATAATGTCCTTCGGGTTGATTTAAAGAGTGCACATTGATAGGAACAACAATCCTTGATTATAGAACCAAATGACGGATCATTATTCATGTGTGCATCCTTACAATCATGATAGTCATCATCAACACCTTGAGGAATAACTAGAGATTAGATTACTTGAGCAAGTGATCAATCATCATTTGTAATACTTCTAGAAGGTGCATCTTCATCAATCATCATTCGTTGAAGCTTGGAAGTAATCATCAGACATAAATCCCAGTCATCCTTAGTAAGTAGAACATTAGGTGTTGGAGGAGAGTCGTATGACCATTCTTCAAACATCAATCAACACGCAGTTTATGCACACTTCTCCCCCTCAAAAATTGCATACGAGGTTTACCATTTTTGATTGAGAGCAAGTGAATAAGAATACAATCAATCATGTAGTTTATTCACACTTCTCCCCCTCAAAAATTGCATACGAAGTTTGCCATTTTTGATTGAGCATGTGAATAAGAATACAATTAATCATGTAGTTTATTCACTCTTCTCCCCTTCAAAAATTGCAAACGAGGTTGCCATTTTTGAATGAGCAAGTGAATGAGAATGTAATCAATGGTAAGTAGATCCACTTGATGACTGAAGCACATGGAGAAAGCATGAAGCATGTTGTTGAGAACGGTCAAGAACAAGAAGATTTCTCTTCTTTCGAAGATAAGGCGCACTGAATCGTACACCTTTCTTTTCTTTGATGAACGGGGCCTGATGTGTTGTCAGCAGACGCCATAATGATGACATTGAGGAACGAGGCTTGAACTGAATTGTTCAAACGTCATAATGATGAAGAGCGAGGCCTGAACTGATGTGAACAGACGTCATAGTTGTGTGCATCAAAGTTGAGCTTCTTTAACCCCTGATTGATGAGATATCACTCTTTTCGGCAGCCAAACTCTAAGTCTTTCCTTAATAGGATTGAACGATGTACCTACACTTAAGTAAAGACTACCTGCACAGACATTGAGAGTTTGTTTGCATTTATATGGGTTAGCAAAATCAACATCAATACCATTTGAGGTTCCACTTTCAACCTTGGTTTTGCAATCAGTGAACATCTTTCTCATAGGTATCCATCTAAGACCAACAATCTTAGAAATTCTACCTGTCGGTATCCACCTAAGGCAAGTTCTAGGAGTGTTTGGTTTCTCATGTAAAGTGGAAGTCTTGTAGAGAGAACACCTTTGTCCTAAATTAATCTGCCTACCAGCTTTCTGAGTATGACTCTTTGGTTCTACGGACTTGTTGTAGTTTCTAGTCTTAGATGGTTGAACCTTAGCATGAGCATTCACTTCCTTCAGGAATTTAGTAACACAATTATCATGATTTGCCTCAAAACCACATTTCAGACAAGTTGAGCAAACAAAGTGTACAGATTTAGAAAAGGATCTAGGATTCTTTAAGTGATCTTCTACGGGAATGGATTTAATCGATACGTAACTACTCTTGGAAATAGGCAAATTCCTAGTCTTTTCATTTGTGGTTTCTTAGTATCCTCTAGGTTGTGATTCTGAACACTGTTTTTATGTCTAACATGTTCCTTTGGTCTCACAAATGACACACGCTTTGGATTATTCCTAGAAGCACTAGGGGCACTCATAGGATGAGGTTTTGCAACAACATATTCTTTTTCATTAGGTCTCGACTGTGAAGTGACTGGTTTTGACAAAACTTGTTTTTCATCAACTTGGGAGGCGAACCGCAATTTTGAAAATTTTGGTCGTTCAGATCTAAACGCAGTCGGTTGCCTAACAACACTTTGTTTCCTAAGAGGTTGTGAAGGTGGTTTTCCCAAGATTGATTGTTTTGCAAACTTAGTGTTCACACTAATTCCAGTTAATTTTCTTAACTCGTTTTTTAATGCAGCAATTGCAAAACCTTTTTCCTGAAGTTGAGCTTTGAATTCATCATTTTTGGCCATCAAAGAAGTTGTTTGTTCAATAGTCTTAATCTTCTTTTCTTTGATAGAATCATACAGATCTTTGTAATGCTTTTTCAAAGTCTCATTTTCCATAAGTAATTTAGCCACATTACATTCCAATACAGAGTTTCTTGATTCCAATGCATCAATGTCATGTTTAATTTTGGCATCATTACTTTTCTCATGTATATTAATTCGAGTTTTCAAGTTGTTGATCATTGAGTTTTTGGCTTGTAGCTGAGCTTTCAAATTGTTTATTTCAAAAAATTCACGAAATTCAGGAAATTTCGGATTCTTACATGGTTTGATCATTTGAAGACTTTCTTCCTTTTGTTGTATTGATATTTC
Organism: Artemisia argyi; assembly: GCA_030686995.1. Classification (NCBI taxonomy): domain Eukaryota; kingdom Viridiplantae; phylum Streptophyta; class Magnoliopsida; order Asterales; family Asteraceae; genus Artemisia; species Artemisia argyi. Next base: position 67,476,489 of record CM060680.1, read on the forward strand.
AAGTGAAATACAATGTTTTTCAAGTTGCAGGAATTTGTTAGAAAGTTCATCATAAATTTCTTTTTCAACCATATTATTTGTTTTGAAAAACTCAGCCTTAAGCAAAGAACATTTAACTCGATCATGTTCAACATCCTGGTCAATTTCTCCCTCCTTATGACTCATATTTGTTGAATCAGGAGTGGTATTGCTATCAACCTTTTCCAACAGATATGTGTCATAAATAGGTTTAGATTGATCAGTATGTTGTCGTTCACTATCAGGGACATTATGTAGAACAGTTAAATGTACCTCAGCAAATGGCACATGGTCATTTACTGGTCTGATATCTGCATACACGCCATGTGTGATGTGCGTCACTGAACTGTTGCTTGTATCATGCATATCTGACTTTGTCCCACTGCATTCTGTGACAACTGAACTAGCATCCAATGCTTTACTCGAATCAACCTTCATTTCCCTTGATTGGATTAGTTGTTCATTCATCATGATGTCATACATTCGTTTGTGTTGTGCTCTTTCATCAATGTACTTCACAACATTACTCATGAGTTGGAGTAGTGTTTCTCTGAACGCATCAACTTCAATTCCAGTGTAATTAGAAAAATACTTATTAGTCATTTGATTCTCAGTGAATTGTGAATCAATGAACATTTGGAGTTGGTTGTTGATCACACAAAAGGCATCCTTGGATCTTTCTTCAGAAAAATTTCCTTTGTCAAGTTGTTGTTCAAGTTGGTCTAAATATTGAGTCATTTTGACAGTGAAGGTCTGTACATCTTGACCAAAGAGTGATGTGAAAGCACGTTCGTAAGCGAATGCGCATTCATATCCTGTTAAGTATCCAGGTCGTTCAAAGAGAACCTTGAGATGTGAGTGAAGTAGTTGAAAACATTCAATGCACCTTACCTTTGCATTATCGGGCAATTTTTGCGGCTGATGAAGTTCTCTCTCAGGAATGACATAGTCTGAAGTAGTAGACATGATGTAACCGTGCCCGGGAACCTCAGCTATGACTGAATCCGAAGTGTTTGACATGTTGTAAATGTGCACGGGATTTTACACTTCTATGATTTAAACCGAGAAATAGATTCTTTCGCGGGATTTTACAAAATCAAGAAGAAACCGTGAAACACTGAAGACTGGAGTTGAACTTGATGATCTGTTGATGGACTTGATGATCAGTTGATGGACTAAGTTATAAGTTGTTTAGTTGTGATCTTGGTTCGGTTGATGCAAGTTTGGTCTCAAAAATTTGGTGAGAATTTGGTCTAAAAACTTAAAACCTCAATAACTTCACTCCGGAGGTGATTTAGGCCTCGAAAAATTTGTTTCAAGACTTCGTGGTGAAACCTCATAATATTCAGCCTGTTCTGGACGTTTTGACAGCTGATTCGCTGAAAACGGAGTTACGGTTCAAAAGTTATGGCCGTTTGAAGTTTTGACGTAAAAAGGTCAACTTTGGTCAAACTCCAAAAATTGGCAAATCACAAGATGACCAACTCGCTGAATTACCAACTCGCTGAATCACCAACTCGCTAGAATCACCAACTCGCTAAGATCACCAACTCGCTAAAGTCACCAACTCACTGAAAAGGTCAACTCGCTAGACCAACTCGCTACTACAATAGGACAAAAGGGTCACTTTCTAGCGTTTTGTCCTTATATCCCGAAATAGCAAAACGCCAAATCTCTACACCCAACTAGCTAGAAAACCTGTCAACCCTTTACAAAGAAAAGCCAACTCGCTGGTAAGAACAACAACTTGAGGTGTATCAAACAACCACAAATCTGATGAAATCACTTAACCAAGAGATAAACAAGGTGCCTACAACACTTATAAGCATGAAAGTACAAGAAAAACACCAAAAAAAACAACTAACGAGATCAAACTAGGAGAAAAAACCACTAAGATAATTCGAACCATAAAAAAACACAAAACCAAGCAACAAATCCGAGTATACACCATCCTAGGATGAAACCATGGCTCTGATACCAATTATAGGATACTCATAAACTTAAACACGTGTGGTTTATGTGATTTATGGATCGAATTAGTATAGGAGTTTAGAGAGATGAAGTAGAGAGAAGTTGGGAGACTTTCTAGTGAGAGAAAGAAAGAAAGATTAGATTGAATGAAGTGAAAGTTCCAACCCTCTCCCTTGGGTGGGAGAGGGTATATATACTACAACTACTTGTGCTCCATGAAACGAGCTGTAGAGTGAGCTGACAGTGGGTAAAGACCCGACCCACTCTACGAATACTATTTACATATTTAACTACTAATAAACTACGTACTAACTATAATAAGGATAATTCTACGAGCTACGTAACGCTTAGCAATACTTGGGGTGACCGAGTCTTTAACTGAATAATCGTATTCCTAACAATGATTGACATATACATATTCACAGCACAAATCTATGTTACATTACCAAATGGACATACTACCAAAGTCACAAAGTATGGATCTGTAGTGATTAACTCATACATTACACTCACAAATGTGATTTACATACCATCATTCTCATACAACCTTATCTCAGTAAGCAAATTGTTAAAAGGGACAACCATTTCACTCATACTCACTTTGTCTATTTCAGAACCAGAACTAGAGGATTGCTCATGGCACCCTTTGTAATGGTCTTTACTTACTACCGTCACCTACTGCTTCAACAACGCCACACCATACACTCTCTGCAACCACACACACCAACAGCTCATCTATACAGCATTTTAGAATGGGACACTCTTCTATTCCTATTCTTAAACAAATAAACAGTCTTTCACCCTTCATGAAATGTACTTCAACTTTCAAATGTTATGTGTGTATGTTAGAAAAAACAACATGCTTTATCTTTCAATTCTAGTGACTCATATGCTAAATCTTTGTTTGAACTTTGCACCGGTTGCTAAAATGGTCACAGTTAGAGATCTACTTGCATTTGTAGTTAACATGAATTGGTCTATTCAACAATTAGACATCAACAATGCTTTTCTACATGGTGACTTACATGAAGAGGTTTATATGTCAATTCCTAAAGGCTACACAAAGTCTTTCCCAGCTGGCACAGTCTGCAAACTCAAGAAATCTCTATTGGGTTGAAACAAGCAAACAGGAAAAGGTTTACCAAACTCTCAACATTTCTCCTTAATCTCAACTTCAAACAGAGTTATGCGACACTTCTCTCTTTACTCTCACTTATGAAGGCCACACAGTTAGGCTAATTGTCTATGTAGATGACATTTTACTTGTGGGAGATCATCAACCTCTAATCAACATCATCAAAAAGCAGCTACATCAAACCTTTAGCATCAAAGACTTGGGTTAGCTTAACTACTATTTGGGGATAAAATTCCTAAGGAATTCCTCAGGTCTCACTATGTCTCAAAGAAAATATGCTTTAGGCCTTCTTCAACAAGCAGACACACTCAATGTCAAGCCTTCCATCACTCCTCTCAACCCTACAATTTCTCTAAATGATGTTGATGGAGATCCTTTGTCAGAACATGAAGCATCTAATTATAAAACTCTTGTTGTAAAGCTCATATAACTACCCATAACAAGACCTGAATTATCTTTTGATGCACAGCTACTCAGTCAGTTTTCTAAGCAACCACGAATACCTCATATGAAAGCTTTACTCAGAGTACTACACTACATCAAATTTTGTCCAGGCCAAGGTTTACATTTCTCCATACAAAACTCTCTTCAACTTGTTGCTTGTTGTGATAGTGATTGGGCATCTTGTCTCATATCTAGAAGATCAGTCACTGGTTGTGCTATCTTCCTAGGATCTTGCCTCATTTTATGGGTATCAAAAAAGTAGACACTGGTCTCAAGATCTTCCACATAAGCTGAATACAGAGCTTTGGCCGACTGCACTTGTACTTTCATGGTTGACTTTTCTCTTACAAGATCTACACCTTCAAGTCAATAGTCCTATCTACATACTCTCTGACAATGAATCCATTATTTCCCTAGCATCCAATCTAGTACAACATGCTAGGATAAAACACATTGAGATAGATTGCCATTTTGTGAGGGATAAGATCAAGAACAAGCAGGTTCTACCTATCTACATTTCTACCAAACATCAAGCACCATACATACTAACTAAAGGCCTCCCAAAGTTCTTCACTATAATTGCTGATAACACGTAAATTATACATGTTTTTAGGTGTGTTTTATGCATCATATTTGGCCATATTTGTACGTATTTGCTACTTAATCATGGAAAAGTATTTGTACAAGCAAATGTAGCCAAAAACAGGAAAAAGTGACGAAAAGATGAAGAAATGAAGTGAAGATGCATAATTGGAGATTTTCGAGAAGGAAACGAGCGAAGAATCACACAAGGACTCAAGGATTTGATAGATTCAAGATTTCTGCATTCATATGTCAAGATAATATCAAGTTCTATAAAAGGAATTTGCACCAAAGTGGAAGAAAATGCATGCGACAAAGAACGATAAAGAAAAAGACAAAAATTGCATACAGGTTCAATCCAACCATTCGGTTGGAGCCCGCAACCGAATCGATTGGAGTTGACCTGAAGAACCAACCGATCGGTTGGAGTTATTACTGATCGGTTGGATGATGACTGTTTTTACAAGATTGCATTTAATGGCGTTTTTACTCCTCATTATCATGGATGGCTGAGCATTTCTCACTAATAACTTCTTAGGGGACGTTTTTACTTGAGAATTAAGTGATTGGAGGCTATATAATGACATCTATGCTTGCAACCAAAGTGTACCACAAAATCTTAAGTAATAACTTACACCAAGTTATTACTATCTTAATATATCTCACCCAAAAGGTTGCTACAGCAGTAAAAACATCCAGGAAACTTTGAGTTAAAGTCTCAATAGTTTGGTTAAGTGTGTGGAGTTGTTTATTGTATTTGGTAGTCGATTGGAGGCGTGTGGTTGCTATAGTTCCACGATTTTAGTTCTTGTAATTCTCAAGCTAGGTACATCTTGTTACTTACAATGAACACTTGTTACTTTGAATTTAATGAATGTTTTGTTTACGACTTGTGTTTTAATATAATTTTTATGGAGTGATTTGATTTATACTTGTGTGAATGATGTAGTTAGTCATGGAGTATTCTTTATTTTTAAAAAAGGTGATGCATGAAAACTCTTCTTAATTTATGAGTTTGTTGAGATAATATCTAATCTTGCTTAATTTGTTGATAAAAACATCTTTGGGGAATATTGGCTGAAAGGGTTTTCTAAATGTTTTTATTCCAAAAAGTTAGTGCACGAATTAGTATGGAATATGGTGTGTGACGAGCATCATGTTTACTCTTTAAAATGGATTTGAGAAGATTTCATCACGAAATTAGGCCGAAAGGATTCGTAGGAATTCATAAGTAAATAATTGCTTTTAAACAACATTGTGTTAATGGAATTATTATTCTAGTTATCGTAGGCCGAAAGGAAGTAACTAGATGATTGAATTCTAGTAATGGTTTAACATGATAAACACCATTGATTGTTAGTCATTCATATAAAAGTTGTGCATCATAACAAGTTTACACCAAGCTTAACATGAATACTCCAATTGATTGATTGTGGCATTTCACACAAGTATATGTTTTAGTTATATCGTTTCTTGAATATTTAAATTTTCGATAATAAGGATTGACAACCCTTGTTTACAAACTTATTTTTATAAAACTTTGATCCATAAATCCCTTGGGACGATCTCGACTTACCCACCTTTACTAAAACGGACGAGTATACTTGCTCGTATGTGTTAAATAGTTAATCGGATAAGCGTGTTTATAAATTTTAAAACTTGTACACACAATTAGCACATCAAATTTTTGGCGCCGCTGCCGGGGATTTAATTAAATTTCTTAGTTTTTAGTTTGTTTTTCATAAAATTTAAATTGGTAAAAGTAATAAGTAAAAAAAAAGTAAAAAAAAAGCTTGTTTTTACCAACCGATCGGTTGAATTTCCAACCGAACGGTTGGTTGGCTCGGTAAAATTTTTAAGATTTTTTTTTTTTATTTTTTTTTATTTTATGTTTATTGTTTTTATGACTGGTTATTTAATGTAGTTTATTAGTTATGATTAGTTTTAATGGTTTTAGTTAATTTTCATTAATTGAAAGTTTTTAAGATTAGTAATTAAAGTTTTTAATTAGATGGTTAATTAAGTTAATAACATTAATTAGTTATTTTAAGTTAGGTTAATGAAAAGTTTTTATAAGTTTTTAATAATTAAAGTTTTCTTTTATATTTTTAATTAATTGAGATTTTATAAATATAATTTAAGTTTAATTGAGCATTAGTATTAAAGTAATATTTAAAAAAAAAGGTTTAGTTTTGAATAATAAAAAAAAATAAAAAAATTAGGTTCAAAGAAATCGATCGGTTACAACCCGTAACCGATCCGGTTACTTTTGGTGTTTGATCCAACCGATCGGTTGGATGAGAAACCGAACGGTTTCTCGCCTCGGATTTTTTTTTTTTTTTTTGAAATTATTTTGAGTTGTTTTTGTGTTTTTATAGCTTTAGTTTGTTAATTTATTAGGTATTATTTCATTTTAAGTTTAATTTTTGATTATGACTAACCCCAATATTAATAATTTGGTTGTTTTATTGATGGTTATATTATAGTTAGTAATTGCTTTAGTGAAATGGAGAGTTTGAGTCAAATTTCGGAGTATTTAAGGAATTTGGAGGATATGTTCAAAGATTCGGGCGATTCTTTGGAGAAATTGGAAAGCATGTTGGAAAAAGCAAAAGCGGATTTAGAAAATGGAGAAGTAGTTGGGGAGAATGATGTTTGTTTGCCTAAGGAACCTAAGGAAAGGATGGTTGTTTTCACAAAAGCTCCTTCTAAGAAGTATGATGCCCCACACATGAGGTATTCTACACCTTGTGCGGTGGAGGGGATCAAGGCTTGGGATGCGGAACTTAATATGGAGTATGGGGACAACTACATAACGGAAGATGTTTTGGAAAAACTTGGCTATGTTAGGTTAGATTATGAGGATTACGGAAGGAAGAAGGTTAAGGATGTGAAAGTGAACATTCATGGACACATTTTTAAGGTTGACTTTGTTGTTCTTGATTATTGCAATTCTGATGAACGGGAAGTTGTTTTTGGTAGGGAATTTCTTGTAACTACCAAGTGTACGGTGGACTTTGCACTTAGTGAGTTAAGGATTAATATTATTGATTTGGGGGAAGGAAAAGAAGTGGATGTCATGAGTGCGGAGTTATGTGAAGGTATGGAAAAGAAAAAGGAAGAAAAGGAAGAGGTTTGTAAGATGGGAAAAGCGAATAGGAAGAAAGGAACACTAAACAAACTTACCCAACCCTCCAACTCTAAAGTAACTAATTCCACATCATCATCATCATCACTTCCTAGTACACCACCTAATTCACCAAAAGTTACCCAACTGTTAACTAATGAACAAAAAGAAGCAATATTGGAGAATTTAGAAGAGAAGATCCATGAACTCATGGAGAAGAAACCGGTTATTGAGGTTTTGAATGATTACATGACTTATAGGAAGAAGTCGGATTCGGTCATGATGGCAAGGTCAAGGTTGGAAGATACAACATTTGATGAAGTTGAGAGAGAGAGGATAGTAGAAAATGGGCTTCCTAAGAAGATGAGTGACCCGGGAAACTTTGTTCTACCAATTAAAGTGAATGGGACAACTCCAATGTATGCGTTGGCCGACACGGGGTCAAGTGTGAGTGTGATGCCTTATCCGTTGTACCAAAGGTTAGGACTTTGTAACCCACAACCTAACAAATCAAACCTTACAATGGTGGATAATTCGAAAGCAAAAGCTATGGGGGAAGTTAAGAATGTACGTGTTCAAATTGGCTACCAAGCATTTTTGTGTGATTTTCTTGTGCTAAACATTCCTATTGATAAGGAGTTACCAATTTTGTTGGGGAGACCTTTCTTAAGAACATGTGGGGCAATAATAGATATGGAGCATGGAACCATGACCATTAATGATGGAATTCTTAAGCACACTTATTACCCTAAACCAATGAAAGGAAGGAGAGAAAGTATAGATGAAGAAGAAGAGGAATACTTTGGTTGTTTTGAAGTTGGAAGAGATGAAGAGGGAAGGCCAAAGTATGGGCCTTCGATACCTAGTTTCTTTGATATAGAGGATGAAATGGAAAGAGCTCTAGCTATGGAGGCTTTCTTTAACCCGTTTAAAAATATTTTTGTGTTTAACAAACTTACAGATTTCTTGGATCGTTACCGGTTCAACTTAAAATTTTGGAGTGGGGGCCCGATGGACCTAGCAACTACAAGAAAGAAGAAGGAGATGGAGAATGGCATGTCAAATTTGATATTGTATGCCTAAGCGGAAGAAACTTTGCTAGGAGGTTCAAAACACAAAAGACAAATCGGAAGATATCGGAAAAATACCAAAGTGACGACATTCTTAGGAATGAATATTTTCAAGGCTAATGGAGCAAGAGGAGCAAGTTTCAAGAATAAAGCACTTCTTGTGCTAGTTTGTTTGATTTTACTTTTATGCATTTTCATTTTTAAGTTTTATGGTTAAAACTATCTATCTATTTATTTATCTATCTATTTAGGTGTTATGTTTTATGTTAAGTTTATGTCTTAATAAGAGTTTGAGTTTTAAGTTTTTAGTTGAGTTATTTAGTATTTAGTTTTGTTAAGAGTTAGTAGTTATAGACCAATTTTGGTAGTGTGGTGGAAAATTTACATACAAAAATGGTTTTAGTTTAAAGTAAACATATTAGTTACTTGTATCAAGTAAACTAATTGTCGAGGTTTTGAAAAATTCAAGTTTTGCAAAAATTCAATCCAAAACGAATGGATCAAAAACTGAACGGTTAGAATTGAATATATAAACCCAACTTTTCAAAAATCACAAGAACCACCCACACATACACACCAAATTGGGGGTCTATAAATTCGATCACATAGAGATTATTTGAGGTTGCAAGAGAGTTAGGATATCATCCATGCCTCCAAAACAAGTAAGTAACATCATCAATTTACTTTAATTAAGTTTTAATTCGGATTATTAAGATTAGGTCAAGATTTGGTTATTTTTGATATAGTGCGAATTAAGATGTAATCTTTTGAGGATAAGTGGGTAACTGATAGTGGAAGTCATTGCAAAAAGAATTAGTTTGATTGATTAAGTCTTGAGAAAGAATTAATTAATTGAAATTCGAATTGAATTGGGTTTTTATTTTAGAACATGTTTGCTTGCAATTGATGATTTCCAGATGTTATATACTTGTTGATTAGTGATGTTAGGATAGTGCATTGTTGATTAGAACACTAATTTGAAGGATTAATTAGATAGTGTTCTTGCATGTTCTTGGGTTTGAATAAGGGAGTGTTTGGAGATGATATGGATCGTTATTAGGATAATTTTGGTGATTAGAAACTACCATGGATGATCAAAAACAGGTTAGGATGAAGTAGGAATGGATTGGAAGTGATAGGAAACGAGAAAATAGGATTTGGAATTTTTGCAGAAAATCCAACCGACCGGTTGCGAGGGGCAACCGATCGGTTAGATTGAACATGAACATCCAACCGATCGGTTGGATGGCTCGTAAACATTTTTGAAATTTTTTCGTTTCAACTTTTTAACTTCTAATTTGTGTAGCATTGGCTCTTATAATCTTATACCAATATGAATTTGTAATTTTTAGAGTCAAGGAGGAGGTAGTTCGAGTGGAGTAAAGGTTAACCCGATTGCTACGAAATATCTTTTAAGGAATTCAAAGAGTAAGGTTACGTACAATCTTCAACAGGAAAGGAATGACAACCTTAAATTCAGAAATTTGAAGAACGAGGAGAAGCATGCCTTTCGTGAAAGACTTTCTAAGCTTCAAGGTAGGAAAATTGCTCCACCACGTCTCATTGATTGGAGTTTGTTTGCTGAATATGAATGTGAGGATCAATTGAAGGAGATGATGAGAATGACTTATGTGTATCCGGCGGATGGAGATACATTTGTGGATCTTTCTTGGGAAAGAGCTTTTAGCGTTTACAAAGATGTTTATCGTGAGTGGTGTCTAGAGTTCTTTTCTACGTTCTATTTTGAAAGGAAAGTTTATGATCTTATGAGGGAAGTTTGCATTTGGTTTAGACTATGTGGAGTTGAGCATGCTTATACTTTGCCACAGTTTGCGGTTTATTTGGGTTTGTACGAACAAGATGAAATAAATCATAGGTTGTTTGCGACACATTTCTTGAGGTTAACAAGGTTTCATCATACGTATGAAGGTATTTTGGAGTATTGGAATCGCATTGGTCATCCAAGTTGCAATAGGAAGAATGCATCTAGAATTAGGAATCCGTTGTTGAAGGTTTTGCAAAAGTTGATCACTTGGGGAGTTTTGCATAGGACGGGTGGTTGTGATAAGTGTAACAATCCAGATTTATGGGTGATGAAATTGCTTGAAGAGGACAAGAATGGCAATGCAGCTTGGATTATAGCCGAGTATCTTTCTAGGAGAGCATCGGGAATCAAGGAAAGGAGTGACATTTGTGGAGGTCATTATGTGACCGTTTTGGCAAGAAATTTGGGTTATTTTGTAGATGAAGAGTTGGCTAAATGTTCGGAGCCAATCGAGAGTGAGACTTGGGATGATAAAGGTTTTGGTAAGGCATTGAATAGAAGAACTAAGATGTTAGGAGAATGGACTGAGCCTAACATTGAGGTACCACAACAACAATTTCAACAACAACCACCACAACAACACATGGGAGGTATCTATGGACATGCTCTGGGTAGTTTTGATTCGGGGTGGGGAGATTGGCATAGTGAGTTGAACGATATAGAACGTAGGGATGTGTGGAGAGATTCGATGTTGATGAGACAAAACTATAACTATGATTATTCCATGCCGATGATCCAACACATTGCACGAGAGAATAGTTATGAGGTACCACTTTATGTGCCACCTAATGTTCCTCCCTACCCAATTCCTTATGAGTCATATCCTGGTCCGTATCCATACCCATATCCTGGTTATTCACCATTTCCCGAACCGTATCCGGCTTATGGTAGAGTTCCAAATGTGGGAGGTACACATATTGGAGGAACAAGTTTTGATGTTGGTGGATCGTCTCGTGGTGGTGGCAAGAAGAAGCGTCGAGTAGAAGAAGAGGGGGAAGAAAGCGAGGAGAGAGAGGATGAGTTTATTCGCTCCGACATGGATGACGATGACGACGAGTGAGTGTCAGGTGGTTTATGGTTGATTTCAAAAACAATTATGTGTGTTGAATAATTTCTATTTCTCTCTATAACTCTTTCTTTTAGGATTAATAACGTACTATGTTAACATTTGGTTTGTTTTTAGTATTTGTGTTTGTGTTCTTGTTTATTTGTTTGGTATATGTTTGCAGTTTTTGCAGGGGTGACATTAGGGAAGCTTATGGTTGATCAATATTTGGAGTCTGAGAACTTATTTGCTTAGTTATGATCAAATATGCATATCGCGTATTTTTACCCCGGTAGTTTCTATTTTACTAAATTTTTCCTATTTCCTTTACTTTGAAGTTATTTTTTTTTACATTGAGGACAATGCAAAACTTAAGTGTGGGGGAGGGAAGAAAATAGGAAAAATAGGTTTATTTTTAATTTTTATTTTTTTTGTAGGATTAGTTGAGAATTCAAGTAACTAGGATTCGTTCGCCCTTGAAAAATCTAGTTGTTTGAACACTTTAGTTATTTTTAATAGGTAACAAAATGTTTTAATGGTAAAAAATAAGGGGATTTAAAAACTTTTGGAGCTTAATTAAAGTTATTAGAGCAAATTCATTTTGAAATTGATGACATTTACTAGTACATGTTATAGTATTCACCTTAAATTGTGAGGATTTAAGCCTTTTTGTATAAAGCATTTCTTATGCTATATATTTTCGCTATGAGTGTGCCGGTAATTTTGATGATTCTAGAACTTGTACTTGTTATGCATTACGGTTAAAATCACTTTCGAGTGATAAAACATATTCAAATGATAAGAGACAACTTAGGATTTACACCAAATAGCCTTCCATTTACAAAATAATTTTTGCTAACCACATCGGTTAGTTATCCTCGTATTTGGAACCTATTTGTTAGCGTTTATCTTTAGCGCTAGATACCCTTAGTTACACCATTTGAGCCAATCTTTTCATTTTTGTTATATCCAGAAAAATACAAAAATACTTTACACCTTACACCTTAGCCTAACCCTTAGTCAAAGTCTAAACGGTGGGTTGCTAGTTGCTTAGGGTGAAGGATTGTTTTTTATGGTTATTAGTTTTACACACTTTACCATTCGTGTGTGCCATTCCGACAAAGATGAAGATTGATCACCTTTAGTTTTGTATTTTTGTGGTGATGCTTATGCGAAGTGTGGGGGAGATGTTATTTAAAAAAAATAATAATAAAAAAAATAGAATAAGTCATCGTAACTATAAGATGACAATTATAGTCAATGTGCTATATTATGTATGGAGATGAAGAAGGAAAGTTATGTGATAGTTTATTAGCCAATGAGCTAAGAATGAAGAATATTATTATGGCGAATTGATGTATCAAGATGTGAAAGTTCATAAAGGAGGAGAATGATCGTAATTATAATCATTTTTTGGGTTTGAGGTTTGTTTGGTAACTAGCAACAATGGGACTTAGACTTGACTTTGTTTGTTTTTCTTTTAAAACCAATTTCATAAATATTTCCCATGCCTTATCCCTACCATTTTGGCTTTGTGAAAATATCAAGTTCATAAAAAATTTAGTGACCATCCGTATTTTTGGTAATGGAATGACGCGCCAGCGATCTAGAGAATGTTTTAGTGACCATCCGTTATTCTTTACTAAAAAATACGCGCCAGTGATCTATTTGATTCTTGTATGAGATGTTTGAACATTAGCCAGTTACAACCCATGAAGCCTAACGTTACAACCCGAATAAAAGACCTCTTTGATGTTTTGTTTTGTTGTTTTGATATTTGTACAAGCTTATGGTAAGAAACATGAATCATGACTGAGCAATGAGTGGTTTACCAATCAAATTACTTTTGAGTGTTGAGTGAATTCAAATTATCTTTCGTGAGGTGCTTAGTTATGTTATCATGCTTTACACTTATTTATGCTCCATATAATTTTCGCATTAAAAAATTAACAATTAACCTTAGGGGTGATTGTTAGATTTTTGGAAATGAAGTGAAGATGCATAATTGGAGATTTTCGAGAAGGAAACGAGTGAAGAATCACACAAGGACTCAAGGATTTGATAGATTCAAGATTTCTGCGTTCATATGTTAAGATAATATCAAGTTCTATGAAAGGAATTAGCACCAAAGTGGAAGAAAATGCATGCGACAAAGAATGATAAAGAAAAAGACAAAAATTGCATACAGGTTCAATCCAACCGTTCGGTTGGAGCCCGCAACCGAATTGGTTGGAGTTGACCTGAAGAACCAACCAATCGGTTGGAGTTATTACCGATCGGTTGGATGATGACTGTTTTTACAAGATTGCATTTAATGGCGTTTTTACTCCTCATTATCATGGATGGCTGATCATTTCTCACTAATAACTTCTTAGGGGACATTTTTACTTGAGAATTAAGTGATTGGAGGCTATATAATGACATCTAGGCTTGCAACCAAAGTGTACCACAAAATCTTAAGTAATTACTTACACCAAGTTATTACTATCTTAATATATCTCACCCAAAAGGTTGCTACAACAGTAAAAACGTCCAGGAAACTTTGAGTTAAAGTCTCAATAGTTTGGTTAAGTGCGTGGAGTTGTTTATTGTATTTGTGGAAAACTAGAAGGGGGGTTGAATAGTTTTACGTCTTTTTAATTCGTTATAAAAGATAGTTTTAGTGTTTTCTTAGTTTTTAAAATTTAGATTCGATAATATATGATCACAAGTCTTGCACAATATAAACAACTATCAATAAGTAAGATATAGCAATGATAAGTAAAGAAATAAATGAGAGATGGAAAGATCGAACTGCGAGACAAGAGATTTATAGTGGTTCGGCTACAAGGACACCTTCCTTGCCCTACTCCACTCCCCGAGCACCTAACTTGAGAGTTTTCTTCACTATATCAACAAGCTCCCTTATGGCGGAGAAGACCTTACACACCAATATACACACCACAACTTCTTCACAACTAAATCACAACTTCTACACAACTTCTTCACACCAATCTACTTCACAACTAACTACTCCACGCCTATCTTTTTCACACCAATTTTCTTCACAACTAACAACTTCACACCTAGCTTCTTCACTACAATCTAATTCCTAACTTTTCTTCTTCACACCAAACAACTAACTAATCACACAATCAATATACCTAGCACAACTATCTACAATCAAATATTCACAACAATCTTCACAAAGAATTATGTAAATAATCTTGATGATGCACCAACAACTTGGATGTGGAGGTCACAACAAGTTGTAATACTTCTTGTCTTGGAGGATAGAAGTATTCTTCTCTTGCACTTGAGAGGATGATGTTTGAATCACTTTGAAACAAAGAATTATGTATTTATGATCAAAGGATTAAGAGAATAGAAATGTGGATCTAGAACAGAAAGTTTAGGAGTGCGAAAGGTGAGAAAATTCTGTGGGATGAACCAGTATTTATAGGGAGAAAATTTACTGTTCTGGAGTGTGGCCGGTCCCCTTAATTAGAGGCCGGTCCCCTTAATGATTAAGGGGACCGCCTAAGGAATTAAGGGGGCCACCCCTTCAGAACGTTGGATTTTCTTGTCTTCTAGTGAGGAAAATTTTTCTGGATAAAATTTGCCATTTTTTGTTGGAAATTTGAAATCATGTATTTATAATGAATTAAACATATTCTTTTAATTCCAAAAGTGATTTTGTAAAGGATATAGAATGTTTAATACATTTTATAAATATTCTAGTGATTAGAAAAATTTCCTTTGATCATGAAATGCAATAAACACTTTGTTTATTCATACCTTAAGTGATATGGATGCAAAGACAAATATTAAGCACTAAAAACTTGTTTACGTCATAAGTTTTAGATTAATGAGTTATGCTTTGTAATTATCAAAATATAGAGATATTGTTAATATGCTAACAATGTTTTTAGACATTATTTATGTCAACAATCTCCCCCTTTTTGATGATTACAAAACCTTAAACTCATTAGGTCTAAAAAATAATTTTTAGACAAGTATTATTAGAGTTTAACATTCTCTTCTCCCCCTTTTTGTAAAATCAAAAAGGTTAAGCCGAGTAAGCTTCGTGAAAGAAGATTAAACGGGTAGAATGCTCCCCCTTGATGTATGCTCCCCCTCATTTGAGAGCACCAAGGGAATGAGCTATGGAAATCTTGGCTACACAAAATATTTGAAGAGAACAAGACACATATACATGCAAAGCAATGATTATGCAAATAAAAATAGATTCATTCAAGCATCATAGAAATGATTAGCATTACAACATTCAATATGCTTAAAGCATATTGATTACAATAAAACAAAAGAAAAAACATAGTCCTATATTGCCTAAGAGAGCACTTGGACTTGCTTGCAACCCATGGTTGATTGTTTTATTTGCTTGAAGGAGAACATAAGCATAAGACTTAGTTGTTAAATGGAGAGGGATATGGAGTGAGGTATGGAGCGGAAGAGGTGGATCTTACGATGTTGTATCGTGTTAAGGGTGGTATGGGATGAGGACGAGTGAGGAGATATTCAATCCAAGAAATATCTTCACTCAAGTATAGGATTTGTTTTTGAAGGAAGATGCAATAAGGGCAATAGTGAGTGTGGTTTGTAACTTGATCCAAGTTGAGAGAGTGAGGTAGGCAATTGTTGTAGGGTGATGATGGAGGTTGCCCTTTGTTGCGTTGTGCAAGATGCATGGCATTGAGATCACTAAGATCATGGATTTGAGATATTTCATCACGGAACTTTTGCTTTTCCGTGGCAATGCGGAGAGAGTCATTGTGTTGATATGGATGAATTGGGTTTGTGTAGTTGGAATTGTAGTTGGATGGTTGATCAAACTTGTATGGATCATTATAAATGGTTGGAGGATGAGATGAGTGGTTTGGCATAAAGGAAGATGTTTGGCCAATGTTGTATGGTTTGTAAAGAGGATCAAATGAATGTCCTTGAGAATTTGGTGTAAAGTTTGGGAAGTAAGTGGTTGGAGGTGTTGAGTGATTTCCAACTTCATTGGTTATGATGGATTTGTTACGAGGGCTTTTTCTTCGCTAAACGGGTTTTTCCGTCATTCTTGCAAGCCTTGAGGCTTTTGGTTTTGGTTTGTTTGGAGAAGTCATGAAGGGATTAATGGAGAGGGTGGAAGATTGGGGATATTTATAGTGTAAGATTTGTGTGTTTATTGATGGATAAAGTTTGTTTGGGAGATTAGGATAAAATGTGTTGGTGAAAAATGGGAAATGTAGGTTGAAATGGGCTAAAAAGCAGACAAGATTATGTAAACCCGACCATCAGATGGCCGGTCCCCTTAATTAGGGGGAGGTCCCCTTAATGATTAAGGGGGCCGCCCATCTGGTGATTTCCAGATTGCCAGAATTGGGTTTTTGGTAGAAAATTTGCAGAAAGGTTGTGTGTTTGGATTAGAATTCAAGCAAGTTCAACTCCTTGAGACAATATAGCATCTAATCTAACTATAATATAACATGCATGCAACAACACTTAAGTAAAAGAGCAATCAAGCAATTAGTAACAAGCAAGAGAAGGCAAACAAAGGCAAGGGCACATAATCTTCCTAGAGCAACTATCTTAGATCAAAGGCAAAGGTAACTAGTGAGTGAAAAACTAGTGATGGAGCAAGATGACAACATAATTAGTGAATTTGTCCTAGTGTGTGTCTATATGCAACAAATGTGGAGTTGTGATTGTTTCGACTCCTAAATGCAAAGAGAGATAACGATCCTAAGAAACAATCCAAAAAATCTCCTTGATTCAATTTTTGCTCGATTCATGAATGTCAATAATATATATTGGATTATATATTTTGACAATTTATGTGAGAGTTTATGCATGATTTAGGAAAAAGTTTTTAGCGTTTGTCAACAATGCAAGGAAAATGATTTTCATGAAATTCCTAGATGTGAGAATAGTTTTCAAGAATTTTTGATTGGGTTTTACAAGAGAGTATATGCAATGAAAGTGAGGTTTCCCAATCATTAATTTTGTGCAAAATGGATTCCTAGACTCAGAAGTGAAGAAGTGGATGAAAAGTAAATTATATGCAAGTATAAATATGTGTTAGTTCAATATAATTTAGTCAACTTGTTCCATCATTCCTAATCCTAAACGCAAGTGGTTGAATAATTCACGCTTAAGGGGTTTTGTGAATATATCCGCAATGTTATCTTCCAATGCAACTTTTTCTATAGATATGTTTCCTTTTTGTACATTATCCCTAAGAAAGTGGTGGCGTATTTCTATATGTTTAGTCCTAGAGTGTTGCACCGGATTTTTACTTAAATCTATCGCACCTTTGTTATCGCACATAATGGGAACATTTTCTAACCTAATGCCATAGTCTACGAGAGCTTGTTTCATCCATAGTGCTTGTTGACATGCCTTTCCAGCACTTACATATTCGGCTTCGGTGGTAGAAATAGCAAGAGCGGTTTGCTTCTTCGAAAACCAAGATGTTAGACAACATCCCATAAACGTGCAAATGCCGCTAGTGCTTTTTCTATCTACGTAGTCTCCCGCATGATCCGAATCCGCATAGACGATGGTTTCTATGCCGGATCCCTTAGGATACCATAATCCTAAGTGTATAGTGCCTTTAATGTATCGGAAGATACGCTTAACCGCTTCTAGGTGAGAGGTTTTGGGATCCTCTTGAAAACGGGCACAAAGGCAGACACTAAACATAAAATCGGGTCTACTTGCCTACGGACTCACCTTCATTTATACTTGGTGTTATCTACGGACTCACCTTCATCATCCTTTGTGAGCTTTACTTCCGTAGACATGGGAGTTTTTATGGGTTTTGAGTCTTCTAGGCCAAATTTCTTAAGCATTTCCTTAATGTACTTAGATTGGTTAAAAAATATTCCATCTTCTAATTGTTTTATTTGTAATCTTAGGAAGAAGTTAAGTTCACCCATCATACTCATCTCAAACTCATCATGCATGATTTTGGCAAATTCATCACACATGTCTTGACAATTCGATCCAAATATAATGTCATCAACATATATTTGGACAATGATAAGATTTGGGTCTTTCCTTCTAGTGAAAAGAGTGTTATCTACCATTCCCATGGAATAATCATGTTTACTAAGAAAAGCTTTTAATCGATCATACCAAGCTTTGGGAGCTTGTTTGAGTCTATACAAAGCTTTCTTTAACTTATAAACATAATCAGGTTTTGCGAAGTCAATGAATCCTGGAGGTTGTGCCACATATACCTCCTCATTGATAAAACCGTTAAGGAATGCACTTTTCACGTCCATTTGGAATAACTTAAAATCTAGGGCGCATGCATAGGCAAGTAATATCCTAATCGATTCTAGTCTAGCTACGGGGGCATAAGTTTCGTCATAATCAATTCCTTCTTGTTGATTATAACCTTGGGCAACTAACCTAGCTTTATTCCTAGTAATTATTCCATTCTCATCTAACTTATTCCTATATACCCATTTAGTTCCTATGATGGTCATATTCTTTGGATTTGGGACTAATTCCCAAACATCATTTGCCTTAAATTGATTTAATTCTTCTTGCATAGCTATAACCCAACTTTCATCTTTTAAAGCCTCATTAATATTCTTAGGTTCTATTGCTGAGAGGAAACAAAAGAAATTGTTTTTATCTTGGGCTTGTGACCTAAGGGTTCTTTGGTTAAGATGTCCTATTATATTATCTAATGGATGTGATCTAGATTCTTTAACATTAACAATTTCGTTATTTCCTAAGTGAATGTCTTCATTATCATTTCCTATGGGTTTTGTTTTACTAACCTCAATAGCTTCATCTTCGACTAAGTCATCATCTTATAAAGGTAATGTTTTAGGAGGTGGTGGTGTTTCGTCAAATGTTACATTTAGTGATTCTTCTACTTTCATGGAGTGTTTGTTAAGTATTATATATGCTTTACTATTTTGTGAGTATCCTAAAAATATTCCTTCATATGATTTTGGATCAAACTTAGTGAGGTAATCCTTAGTGTTTAGAATATAACATTGTAACACCCCCAAAATCATCACGTCAGCGGAAGACTTTTTGGGTGTTACTTCGAGGATCTTTGTCACAATCATAGAAAACGACACAAAAGTGACGCTTTAAAGTTTAATTCATTCAAAATACCAAATATTCAAGACATCAAGATGTTTCATAATTTAAACAACAAGTTTATTATGTCAAAATGTTTATTTAAGCCCATGCCGGGTTACAAGCCCACTCCGTGCCTTCAAGTTCCTTCTTGTTTAATTACCTGAGATAAACACATGCTAAAAGTGTCAACACAAAGGTTGGTGAGTTCATAGAGTTTATAGTTTAAATCATTAATTAGAAAATGATTGATTTCCTTATCAATTCAAAAATAGTTCGTTGGGTTGCCCTTCACCGGGTCAACACCCAAAATAGTAGTTGGTTTATAAATCCATTTAACACGAGTTTCGATATTTGGGCCACGTTGTTGCGTCCATAACATAAACAGTTTACGAGGAACCGTATTTAAACAGTTAAAACCGTATCCAAACAGTTTGCGGGGAACCGTATTTAAACAGTTGAAACTGTATCCAAACAGTGTGTGGAGAACCGTATTTAAACAGTTGAAACCGTATTTAAACAGTTTGTTCCATAATTCCAAATATCGATAGTAAAATCGTTAGAAAAGTTGTTACACATGCATCTCTTCCAAAGAGTTTATAGAACAGTTAAACGATAGAAAGTGTAGCTATGAACTTATAGTAATATGTAAATAGTTAACGAGTACTTGTAAAAGTATAAAACAATAGTTAAGCATGTATCTCCCCCAAAAACGTGTATAAATCATTATAAAACAATTAAGAGTAGGGGCTATGACTCACCTGAAGATTATGATAGGCATAGATAACGTAATGTCAGAGATAGAATGGAAACAACTTCAAAGATAACCTGAATGATATGGAAGTTCGAGATAAGTTTGACTTATCGAGAATAGTGATTCGAATAGTGTTAGATGACAGAATGACTTTTGTGGCAGAGGTGGCTTGCGTGGCAAAACGCTTAATAGTTCAAGAGCAAGTTATATACTATATAACTTGTCTTTATGTATAAGTATCGTTTATTATTTATATTTCTCGTTATAAATAAATGATATGTATCAAAAGTTGATAAATGATAAATTATAGTAATTGCAAGTTTACGTCAGGTTAAGTGGACCGGTGAGTTTTATTGTAGGAATAATCATTACTTAATGTGTATTCAAGTTAACCGTTAATAACGTCAAGTTATATAATTTACGTTATAAATTATATATATTCAGAAATATATAGTTATTCGTATTTAACACTTCATTATCACCTCCAAAGGTAGGTCTCGTTATATGTTACTATGATATAGTCATGAAATGTTAATTTGTCAAGCTTAATTAAGCTGTTATGTAAACTTTTAAACTATGCCAATGTTACTCTTTTAAATGATGTTCGTATTTAGCCCAAAATAAATATGTTTACAACTAGTAAAGGTTTTCAAGAAAATGATAATAACGTCAAGTCATATGTTTTATAATTCAAGTTATTATTTCGTTATAGTCTCACAAAGTAGCTTCCGATATCTTATATTATGATGACGTCATAAAACATTACCTTTTCAATTTATATTTATTATTTGGTTAGTTCTCGAGGTGTGAAAATATGTAAAGTATATTCTTAAAATATATTAGGATGAATATATTATTTATAGTTTACACCGATGTGGTTACCAAATGAAATATGGGTTAGACAACCTTATATAACAAGAAGCGGTCAAAATAAAATATGCGTATTAACTTAATAAAGTTTTTAGGCAAGTTGATAAGTTATCCGAATTGGAGGGTCGGAAGTTGTCAATAAGTGAAAGTTAAAAATAGCAAAAATATAATTTAGTTACCACTCAGGCTCGAACTCGCGACCTTTAGTATAAACACGATTATCTTTACCAACTAAGCCACTAGACCATTTGTGTTATATTTCACCAACTAGTCCTATTTAACTGTTGCCTAAATGTTTTAAGTTTTATATACATTTCAGTTTGAAACGTTGGTGGTTATATATCTTGCTTTCTCTAAAAAAAATAAACAGCTGTTGCTTAATACTCGAGGCCCAAACGAGCACCAAGATAAGCTTGGCTTATCTTGGAGTTTTTGTGAATCAATAAAACGAGTTCAAGTTCTAAACATTTGGCGGTCCTCATCTGACCAAGTTTCAAAAGTTGGTGTACCATTTATATAGACGAGACCATGCAAGCTCAAATGAGTCACGAGTTGGGTTTTCTTCATTGCATGGCTACTCAAGTATTAATGATAGGTTCAAGGTGAGCTTTTCACAGCAACTTATTACTATAGTTTATTTTTTTTCAAATTGTTTTCTTTCTGACTTGTAGTAATGAGTAGGTTACTACATGGGTTGGAATAATTAAGTTCAAGTTTTAGCTTATCAGTGAGCTTATCAAAGTAGCTTATTAGTAAACTATATATTAAGATTTTACCACACAAGCTTAGCCACACAAAGACTTTGATGGCACGTTTGTATACAATATGTGTGACGAGAGCACAAGCAAATCAGAGTAGTACGATATAAAGCATTATGGTAACTAAAGTGTACGTATCAAAGGAGGGATATGAGACTTACATCACCCCTATGGGTGGGTAGGACACTCGATATGGCCTAGGATCAGGAAAGGTGACAAGGTGGCTCGCATGTGGCTCCAACAACGAACCAAGACTAGCACCCTTTTGTTTTTCAAGTCAAGTTATACTCCTTGAAATGGGTCTAGTTTCTGCTCGTACACAGCACAGGAGACCACGACTTTATGAACCAAGATTTTATGAATGTGAAGGAGGGTACGTATGAAAAGAATTATGTTGCATGGTTCCTTCTTCTTCTTTCTTTCTTCTTCTCGACAGCAACAACAAAAGCAATAATTTAGGTTTAAGTTTGATTCAAGGGTAGTGAGGGAAGTGGAAGGGTGATGGTGTACGGCTCAGTTCAGGGCTCACTCACGAACCAAGATTAGTTACTAGTTTCCAAAACCTTTCTTTCTCCATCACCTGGCTCGACAGAAACCCCAAGTATGTATGATTTTATGTGATGTGTGTTGTACTGAGTTAGAAAAGCATGAGCCTTTATATACATAGCTGGAATGTGATAAGGAAGTAGGGATAAGATGTTTGCATGCATTTGGATTGGAGATTGTTGGAGGTGGCGTATGAAGGTTCATCAAATGAAACAAGTGTCGAATGAGTTCAGGAATATTGCAAGATTTGGAGGGTGATTGTATCTTGATTGCTACCAATGTCGAATGTTATGTAGGAGCTTGTGTAGTTTACTTTAGGTCTTATTTGAGGCAGCAAATAAGTGAGGGAGGTCACAAACTTGCACATGGTGATCTTGGGTGATACTTGGGGTAGTAACAAGTGAGGGAGGGTGTGAGTGTGAGCTGTCGATTTACATGTATCCATATGTATATGAACAAGAAGGTGATAAGTGATAGAATGGAGCAGGAAGGTGGTGTAAGATATGCACATGGATTCCTTAGGCTTCATTTGGGGAAGTAACAAGGGAGGGGGGGGGGGTGAGTTGTAGGTTATAATTGAGGGAGGTCTACTTGGGTCAGGTTGTATTTTATAGATATCAGCCACGAATTACATTTCTGGTTCAAAATCTCGCGAGTCTAGACGTAAAACATTATTTCGGACAACTTTCGTGTTTTACACTTTTCCTGGTTCGGACCAGAAGGGCCTTAAAATTGGGATTTAAATACGTTACAGAAAGTTGGTGGTTTATTCGAATTTATACGAAGTGTTTATTGGAACAAAGTTATTATTTGTGTCAAATTGAGATGAAACTTGTAAGGTGCCTTAACTTGATCAATATCCTAGTATCATAATTATATTCGAAGGTTGATAACAATTGTCGTTCATGGTTCTTAGCGGTCCAATATTATTAGCGAGTACACATAGGAATTTTAGTAGGCTCGGGATTTATTTAAATTGTATTTGTCAATTATTGAAACGTATACTTATTAAGTATCAATGTTTTAAGTTATATATGGTATATAGGTTATTAACGTTTAGGTGTAATTGTCGTTTCAAGGTAAAAGTGAATAACGTTGTAATTGACAAAGTATATATATATATATATATATATATATATATTTATTGAAATAAAAAAAATTGTTATGGGTAAAAATGGTTAATCTATGTTATGGTAACGTGTTAATCGTAGGAAAATTTTACGGGGTGTTATATTACCTACCCGTTAAACGGAATCCCTTCCCGGGATTCTAAGATAAGGTATCTGTAAAGGTGAGTGGAAAGGGTGAATAAATAGTCATTCCTAACGATCTAATCCCTGAGCGGTTTTAATTTTTCTTTTGAGCTTAACGTATCTACTACTACATTAGCTTCTTCTTTTTAATTTTTTTTTTTCTTTCCAGCTTAACGTATCTACTACTACATTAGCTTCTTCTTTGATGATAGCAGTTCTCATAGTCATAATTGTTGATTAGTTCTAACTACTTACATTGTCTTATGTTTAATCCCTTTTGATTAATTTGACTTAAGAAACAATTCCATTTTTGAATGAAGATTTTTATTTTAACATGTTTTGAAGATAAACATGGTTCACAATATTTTGTTTCGTGAAAGTTAAAATTTGGGGGGGGGGGGGGGGTAACCTACCCGTTAAACAAAGTGTTTGCTAGTTACAGACTTTTAAAAATGAGGGTTTCGGATGAGAACTTGATGAATGTAGAGAAAGTTGTTGAACTTCAGCTTTTGAATAGTTTTAAGTGACAACACGGTATTTGGTTTCAAGCTTTTGTAGATGATGAATCTGTTTGTTCCTTAGCAATACCTTATCTTGAATTTTTATTAGAGGAATTTATAGATTTTTTATGGATTTTAGGTAAAATTGTGAAAGGTTCGGAGATCACTATATCACTCATAGTGCCAGAGAAGTAAGAGAGACCATTGTAATCACATACAATGTTGTGAAAAGGTTTCATATATCGCCAGAATGTAAAGTAAGTACATGATTGAAGAAATGTGGTTGTGCCGTAATGCCTTAGAATTAGGCATACGCAGAAGAAAATTGTGAGTCTTTGGCTGAAGTTTTAGTGTTTTATGAACTTTAGTGATCCTTGATTTCATACGCATGCCATTTCAGATATAATTAAGCCCACTTATTTATAATTCGTTATTTACATAGAGAAGCGTCCCAAACGATGTAAATAACGAAGTATAAACTTATGGTTCGGCGGTTTACAATTTCTTTATTTCAATAAAAAGGCGTCCCAATCCATTCAAATAAAGACATTGTAAATCATCCTACTTAAGTATTTCTGACTCAACACTCATACTAATCGACGAGGTAATGCGTAGATTTTTCCAAGAGTACAAAAAGAGTATGTCGTATGCATTTATAAAGATGAGAGTGAGATAATTAAGGAGGATTGGTATAGTACTCAAAATAGTTGGGAGAGCATATATATATATATATATATATATATATATATATATATATATATTAATATACTAGAGTGTAGTTGTAGCATAAACTATCTAAAAGTCATATAATCGTCTGGCGGATCGAAATATAAAGACACGGTATTTGTAATAACCCTGATTAGTAAATATAAGTTATAACATGTTAACATATGTAAGAAATCATGTAAAAGTAATGTCTCTACCAGATGTTGGAAACGCGTAGGCACGGAGGGCATAAGGTGGTATTTTGTAAAAGTGGTCCGTTTTAAAAGTGTAGTTATAGTCCAATGTTCAAAACACTTGGTTCTCTATAACTGTAGCTCTGATGCCAATATGTAACACCCCCAAAATCATCACGTCAGCGGAAGACTTAAAATATCAGCGGAAGACTTAAAATGTCAGCGGAAGACTTTTTGGGTGTTACTTCGAGGATCTTTGTCACAATCATAGAAAACGACACAAAAGTGACGCTTTAAAGTTTAATTCATTCAAAATACCAAATATTCAAGACATCAAGATGTTTCATAATTTAAACAACAAGTTTATTATGTCAAAATGTTTATTTAAGCCCATGCCGGGTTACAAGCCCACTCCGTGCCTTCAAGTTCCTTCTTGTTTAATTACCTAAGATAAACACATGCTAAAAGTGTCAACACAAAGGTTGGTGAGTTCATAGAGTTTATAGTTTAAATCATTAATTAGAAAATGAGTGATTTCCTTATCAATTCAAAAATAGTTCGTTAGGTTGCCCTTCACCGGGTCAACACCCAAAATAGTAGTTGGTTTATAAATCCATTTAACACGAGTTTCGATATTTGGGCCACGTTGTTGCGTCCATAACATAAACAGTTTACGAGGAACCGTATTTAAACAGTTGAAACCGTATCCAAACAGTTTGCGGGGAACCGTATTTAAACAGTTGAAACTGTATCCAAACAGTGTGTGGAGAACCGTATTTAAACAGTTGAAACCGTATTTAAACAGTTTGTTCCATAATTCCAAATATCAATAGTAAAATCGTTAGAAAAGTTGTTACACATGCATCTCTTCCAAAGAGTTTATAAAACAGTTAAACGATAGAAATTGTAGCTATGAACTTATAGTAATATGTAAATAGTTAACGAGTACTTGTAAAAGTATAAAACAATAGTTAAGCATGTATCTCCCCCAAAAACGTGTATAAATCATTATAAAACAATTAAGAGTAGGGGCTATGACTCACCTGAAGATTATGATAGGCATAGATAACGTAATGTCAGAGATAGAATGGAAACAACTTCAAAGATAACCTGAATGATATGGAAGTTCAAGATAAGTTTGACTTATCGAGAATAGTGATTCGAATAGTGTTAGATGACAGAATGACTTTTGTGGCAGAGGTGGCTTGCGTGGCAAAACTCTTAATAGTTCAAGAGCAAGTTATATACTATATAACTTGTCTTTATGTATAAGTATCGTTTATTATTTATATTTCTCGTTATAAATAAATGATATGTATCAAAAGTTGATAAATGATAAATTATAGTAATTGCAAGTTTACGTCAGGTTAAGTGGACCGATGAGTTTTATTGTAGGAATAATCATTACTTAATGTGTATTCAAGTTAACCGTTAATAACGTCAAGTTATATAATTTACGTTATAAATTATATATATTCAGAAATATATAGTTATTCGTATTTAACACTTCATTATCGCCTCCAAAGGTAGGTCTCGTTATATGTTACTATGATATAGTCATGAAATGTTAATTTGTCAAGCTTAATTAAGCTGTTATGTAAACTTTTAAACTATGCCAATGTTACTCTTTTAAATGATGTTCGTATTTAGCCCAAAATAAATATGTTTACAACTAGTAAAGGTTTTCAAGAAAATGATAATAACGTCAAGTCATATGTTTTATAATTCAAGTTATTATTTCGTTATAGTCTCACAAAGTAGCTTCCGATATCTTATATTATGATGACGTCATAAAACATTACCTTTTCAATTTATATTTATTATTTGGTTAGTTCTCGAGGTGTGAAAATATGTAAAGTATATTCTTAAAATATATTAGGATGAATATATTATTTATAGTTTACACCGATGTGGTTACCAAATGAAATATGGGTTAGACAACCTTATATAACAAGAAGCGGTCAAAATAAAATATGCGTATTAACTTAATAAAGTTTTTAGGCAAGTTGATAAGTTATCCGAATTGGAGGGTCGGAAGTTGTCAATAAGTGAAAGTTAAAAATAGCAAAAATATAATTTAGTTACCACTCAGGCTCGAACTCGCGACCTTTAGTATAAACACGATTATCTTTACCAACTAAGCCACTAGACCATTTGTGTTATATTTCACCAACTAGTCCTATTTAACTGTTGCCTAAATGTTTTAAGTTTTATATACATTTCAGTTTGAAACGTTGGTGGTTATATATCTTGCTTTCTCTAAAAAAAATAAACAGCTGTTGCTTAATACTCGAGGCCCAAACGAGCACCAAGATAAGCTTGGCTTATCTTGGAGTTTTTGTGAATCAATAAAACGAGTTCAAGTTCTAAACATTTGGCTGTCCTCATCTGACCAAGTTTCAAAAGTTGGTGTACCATTTATATAGACGAGACCATGCAAGCTCAAATGAGTCACGAGTTGGGTTTTCTTCATTGCATGGCTACTCAAGTATTAATGATAGGTTCAAGGTGAGCTTTTCACAGCAACTTATTACTATAGTTTATTTTTTTTCAAATTGTTTTCTTTCTGACTTGTAGTAATGAGTAGGTTACTACATGGGTTGGAATAATTAAGTTCAAGTTTTAGCTTATCAGTGAGCTTATCAAAGTAGCTTATTAGTAAAGTATATATTAAGATTTTACCACACAAGCTTAGCCACACAAAGACTTTGATGCCACGTTTGTATACAATATGTGTGACGAGAGCACAAGCAAATCAGAGTAGTACGATATAAAGCATTATGGTAACTAAAGTGTACGTATCAAAGGAGGGATATGAGACTTACATCACCCCTATGGGTGGGTAGGACACTCGATATGGCCTAGGATCAGGAAAGGTGACAAGGTGGCTCGCATGTGGCTCCAACAACGAACCAAGACTAGCACCCTTTTGTTTTTCAAGTCGAGTTATACTCCTTGAAATGGGTCTAGTTTCTGCTCGTACACACCACAGGAGACCACGACTTTATGAACCAAGATTTTATGAATGTGAAGGAGGGTACGTATGAAAAGAATTATGTTGCATGGTTCCTTCTTCTTCTTTCTTTCTTCTTCTCGACAGCAACAACAAAAGCAAGAATTTAGGTTTAAGTTTGATTCAAGGGTAGTGAGGGAAGTGGAAGGGTGATGGTGTACAGCTCAGTTCAGGGCTCACTCACGAACCAAGATTAGTTACTAGTTTCCAAAACCTTTCTTTCTCCATCACCTGGCTCGACAGAAACCCCAAGTATGTATGATTTTATGTGATGTGTGTTGTAGTGAGTTAGAAAAGCATGAGCCTTTATATACATAGCTGGAATGTGATAAGGAAGTAGGGATAAGATGTTTGTATGCATTTGGATTGGAGATTGTTGGTGGTGGCGTATGAAGGTTCATCAAATGAAACAAGTGTCGAATGAGTTCAGGAATATTGCAAGATTTGGAGGGTGATTGTATCTTGATTGCTACCAATGTCGAATGTTATGTAGGAGCTTGTGTAGTTTACTTTAGGTCTTATTTGAGGCAGCAAATAAGTGAGGGAGGTCACAAACTTGCACATGGTGATCTTGGGTGATACTTGGGGTAGTAACGAGTGAGGGAGGGTGTGAGTGTGAGCTGTCGATTTACATGTATCCATATGTATATGAACAAG
This sequence comes from Artemisia argyi, assembly GCA_030686995.1. Lineage (NCBI taxonomy): Eukaryota > Viridiplantae > Streptophyta > Magnoliopsida > Asterales > Asteraceae > Artemisia > Artemisia argyi. The sequence continues at coordinate 67,505,047 of CM060680.1, forward strand.
AAGGTGATAAGTGATAGAATGGAGCAGGAAGGTGGTGTAAGATATGCACATGGATTCCTTAGGCTTCATTTGGGGAAGTAACAAGGGAGGGAGGGTGAGTTGTAGGTTATAATTGAGGGAGGTCTACTTGGGTCAGGTTGTATTTTATAGATATCAGCCACGAATTACATTTCTGGTTCAAAATCTCGCGAGTCTAGACGTAAAACATTATTTCGGACAACTTTCGTGTTTTACACTTTTCCTGGTTCGGACCAGAAGGGCCTTAAAATTGGGATTTAAATACGTTACAGAAAGTTGGTGGTTTATTCGAATTTATACGAAGTGTTTATTGGAACAAAGTTATTATTTGTGTCAAATTGAGATGAAACTTGTAAGGTGCCTTAACTTGATCAATATCCTAGTATCATAATTATATTCGAAGGTTGATAACAATTGTCGTTCATGGTTCTTAGAGGTCCAATATTATTAGCGAGTACACATGGGAATTTTAGTAGGCTCGGGATTTATTTAAATTGTATTTGTCAATTATTGAAACGTATACTTATTAAGTATCAATGTTTTAAGTTATATATGGTATATAGGTTATTAACGTTTAGGTGTAATTGTCGTTTCAAGGTAAAAGTGAATAACGTTGTAATTGACAAAGTATATATATATATATATATATATATATATATATATATATATATATATATATATATATATATATATATATATATATATATATATATTTATTGAAATAAAAAAAAATTGTTATGGGTAAAAATGGTTAATCTATGTTATGGTAACGTGTTAATCGTAGGAAAATTTTACGGGGTTTTATAAACATTTACTTCCAAATACCCTAAAATAGCTTAAGTTTGGTTTTCTACTTCTTAGTAACTCATTAGGAGTTTTTCCTAGAATTCTCCTAATTGATACCCTATTTAAAATATATGTCGATGTATCTATGGCGTGACACCAAAATTTTTGTGGGATGGATTGTTCATTTAACATTGTTCTATTCATTTCTTGTAGTGACCTATTTTTTCTTTCTACTACGCCATTGGATTGAGGAGTACGAGGAGCGGAGAAATTGTGAGATATTCCATTTAAATCACAATATTTTCCTAATTGTACTTCGTTATCAAATTCCCTACCATGGTCCGTCCTAATGGCAACTATTGTGCATCCTAATTTATTTTGAATCATTTTACTAAATATTTTGAATTTTTCAAAGGCTTGGGTTTTGTCACTTAAAAATCTAGTCCACGTGTATCGTGAGTAGTCATCTACTATTACTAAGGTATATTTGTTTCCTCCATAGCTCCGCACAGCGGATGGACCGAAAAGATCCATATGTAATAATTCTAGGCACCTAGTAGTGGATACTATATTCTTAGCTTTGTGACTAGCATGAGCTTGTTTTCCAATTTTACATGCATCACAAAAATGCTTGTCATATTTTAGATTAGGCAAATTTCTAACTAATTCCTTAGAGGCCAAAGATTGTATTTGTTGCATGTTAGCATGTCCTAATCTCCTATGCCACAATGTAGAGTTTTCATCTAGGGTCGTTAGGCATATCCTATCCTCAGGCTTGTTTCCTAGTTTCATAACATATATGCCACCTTTCCTAATTCCTCTACCTATAATTTTTCCATTCTTAACTATTTCGCTATCCTCTTAGGTAAAAGTCACTCTACATTTATTATCACATATTTGTCCTATACTAAGCAAGTTATATGTTAAATTATCTACATGCTCTACATTTTCAATAGTAAGTGAGTCTTGAGAAATCGTACCTTTGCCAATGATTTTTCCACGTAAGTCACTACCGAAAATAACGTTACCTCCATTGTATGCCTTGTATGTAGAGAATAGCTTGCGGTTCCCCGTCATGTGCCTCGAACATCCGCTATCTTTGATCCATTCATCAGGCTCCAAGTCAATTCCTAAACATATTTCGTCGGTTTCTTTTGCCATAAAACACTTTTCGTCTCTTGGCTTTTCAACTTCTTCTTTGTAACTATCACTCCATGTTCCACTAACAAATGCGCCTTGATTTTCATAACCCGGCGGCTTTAGACATTCGCCAATGAGATGATTCGGACTTCCACATCTAAAGCACTTTCTTTTCTCGTAGTTGTCACTTCTATTTCTTTGGAATGGTTTTCTTTCGTCTCGTGATGATCTAGTGAATCTTCCTCGTCTCTTGAAGAATTTCTTGAATTCTCTTACGACCATTGCATATTCTCCGTCTTCACTTTCGTCACTTGAATCATCATCATCACTAGGTTCCTTTTTGGCTTTTAGAGCAATGGATTTGGTTTGTTCTTTCTTGACTTTGACCGTTTCCGAATCTCTTCTTATAATTTCTTCATGAACCTTCAAGTTGCCAATTAGTTCATCTAGTGATAACGTCATCAAGTTCTTTGATTCTTCAATTGCCGTGACCTTAGCTCGCCATTTCGGATGCAATGCCCTAAGAAATTTCCTAACACAATTTTTACTAGAAAATGTCTCATCAAGTACTTTTAAACTTGTGATAATAGTGTTAAATTTTGCAAAAGCATTATCAATTGATTCCTCTTCCGAAATCGTAAATTGTTCATATTGTTATACAAGAAGATCTATTTTATTATCTTTGACTTGGCTATTACCTTGGTGAGTAATTAGTAAAGAATCCCAAATTTCTTTTGCGGTTTTACACATAAAAATTCTTTCATATTCTTTGGGTGGTAATGCATTATAAATGACCATTTTAGCCTCATTATTTTTTGCTAGTTTCTTTTTCAAATCATCATTTTATTTTTCAAAAGATACAATTTCATCCATTTTAGTTTCAACATTATATTGAATAGGGGGAAAATCACCAAAGGTAATAATATGCCAAAGATCAAGATCTTTTGATTTCACATAAGTTTCGAATCTATTTTTCCAATATAAAAATCCATCACTTTCAAATAGTGGTGGTCTTTGCATAGATTGCCCTTCTAAATATTTTTCAGATTCCATAGATCGTTACAAGTTTTAAAATACAATATATTTTAAAAATCTTGCTCGACGTGGCTCCTGATATCAATTGTGGAAAACTAGAAGGGGGGTTGAATAGTTTTACGTCTTTTTAATTCGTTATAAAAGATAGTTTTAGTGTTTTCTTAGTTTTTAAAATTTAAATTCGATAATATATGATCTCAAGTCTTGCACAATATAAACAACTATCAATAAGTAAGATATAGCAATGATAAGTAAAGAAATAAATGAGAGATGGAAAGATCGAACCGCGAGACAAGAGATTTATAGTGGTTCGGCTACAAGGATAACTTCCTTGCCCTACTCCACTCCCCGAGCACCTAACTCGAGAGTTTTCTTCACTATATCAACAAGCTCCCTTATGGCGGAGAAGACCTTACACACCAATATACACACCACAACTTCTTCACAACTAAATCACAACTTCTACACAACTTCTTCACACCAATATACTTCACAACTAACTACTCCACACCTATCTTCTTCACACCAATTTTCTTCACAACTAACAACTTCACACCTAGCTTCTTCACTACAATCTAATTCCTAACTTTTCTTCTCCACACCAAACAACTAACTAATCACACAATCAATATACCTAGCACAACTATCTACAATCAAATATTCACAACAATCTTCACAAAGAATTATGTAAATAATCTTGATGATGCACCAACAACTTGGATGTAGAGGTCACAACAAGTTGTAATACTTCTTGTCTTGGAGGATAGAAGTATTCTTCTCTTGCACTTGAGAGGATGATGTTTGAATCACTTTGAAACAAAGAATTATGTATTTATGATCAAAGGATTAAGAGAATAGAAATGTGGATCTAGAACAGAAAGTTTAGGAGTGCAAAAGGTGAGAAAATTCTGTGGGATGAACCAGTATTTATAGGGAGAAAATTTACTGTTCTGGAGCGTGGCCGGTCCCCTTAATGATTAAGGGGACCGCCTAAGGAATTAAGGGGGCCGCCCCTTCAGAACGTTGGATTTTCTTGTCTTCTAGTGAGAAAAAATTTTCTGGATAAAATTTGCCATTTTTGGTTGGAAATTTGAAATCATATGTTTATAATGAATTAAACATATTCTTTTAATTCCAAAAGTAATTTTGTAAAAGATATAGAATGTTTAATACATTTTATAAAAATTCTAGTGATTAGAAAAATTTCCTTTGATCATGAAATGCAATAAACACTTTGTTTACTCATACATTAAGTGATATGGATGCAAAGACAAATGTTAAGCACTAAAAACTTGTTTACGTCATAAGTTTTAGATTAATGAGTTTATGTTTTGTAATTATCAAAACATAGAGATATTGTTAATATGCTAACAATGTTTTTAGACATTATTTATGTCAACAGTATTTGGTAGTCGATTGGAGGCGTGTGGTTGCTATAGTTCCACGATTTTAGTTCTTGTAATTCTCAAGCTAGGTACATCTTGTTACTTACAATGAACACTTGTTACTTTGAATTTAATGAATGTTTTGTTTACTACTTGTGTTTTAATATAATTGTTATGGAGTGATTTGGTTTATACTTGTGTGAATGATGTAGTTAGTCATGGAGTATTCTTTATTTTTAAAAAGGTGATGCATGAAAACTCTTCTTAATTTATGAGTTTGTTGGGATAATATCTAATCTTGCTTAATTTGTTGAAAAAAACATCTTTGGGGAATATTGGCCGAAAGGGTTTTCTAAATGTTTTTATTCCAAAAAGTTAGTGCACGAATTAGTATGGAATATGGTGTGTGACGAGCATCATGTTTACTCTTTAAAATGGATTTGAGAAGATTTCATCACGAAATTAGGCCGAAAGGATTCGTAGGAACTCATAAGTAAATAATTGCTTTTAAACAACATTGTGTTAATGAAATTATTATTCTAGTTAACGTAGGCCGAAAGGAAGTAACTAGATGATTGAATTCTAGTAATGGTTTAACATGATAAACACCATTGATTGTTAGTCATTCATATAAAAGTTGTGCATCATAACAAGTTTACAACAAGCTTAACATGAATACTCCAATTGATTGATTGTGGCATTTCACACGAGTATATGTTTTAGTTATATCGTTTCTTGAATATTTAAATTTTCGATAATAAGGATTAACAACCCTTGTTTACAAACTTATTTTTATAAAACTTTGATCCATAAATCCCTTGGGACGATCTCGACTTACCACCTTTACTAAAACGGACGAGTATACTTGCTCGTATGTGTTAAATAGTTAATCGGATAAGCGTGCTTATAAATTTTAAAACTTGTACACACAATTAACACATCAATTGCCTATCCAAATTTGACATTTGTGATCCCTACACACTGCCAACTTTTTTGTGTGTGTGTGTTTTGGGGGGGGGGGGGGTAAAGAAGGCATGAAGCAGTCAACTACAAAAGTGAACACAGTCACAACACACCGCAATCCATATCATACAACTTCTGCCAAACACCATCTTCACCAAAGTGCAAAAGTAGATTGTAACACAATGTAAATAGCCACGTGTACATATAGTTAGTTAGTTAGAAGTTCTTTCTAGAAGCTTAGTTAACTCAGTTTTAGCTATAAATAGCATTGTATCCTTCTCAATTACTCAATAATTCAAAATGGTACAATAACTGTTTTTCTGCCTAATCTCTTTCTCTCTAATTTTGTTACAATTCTGTTACACTTTCCACCAAGGAACTCCATTGTTAACAGATTTATGTATATTTACTTTATCCAGATTCATCAAACTTATTTGCTGGTGTGAGTTTATCAAAATTGATTTTAAGAGAAGTTACTGAATGAAGATAACAGTTGGAAAAGATTTGAGGAGCTATATGATTAATGGCTAATAATGTTTATTATGTGATGGCCCTTTACTAGCATTGTTAGTTTAATTAAGGACCTGAATGTTATAGAGCACGGGTGCAATGAATTAAACTTGCATACTGTTAAATTTTCACGATTAAGTTTACATCAGTGATTTTCAGGTTCTCTTCTTATCAAAGGTAAACTCTACAAACAACATATAACACAAGAAACAATTTGAACGGGTGAATTAAGTGACACATATTAGATCAAAAACCAATTTAACAAGAACAAGAGGATAACTTCTTCATCTCACTTATCTCCATGTCTTGACTTCCACTGACATCGATTTTGAGTCCCTTAAGCGTTAGTGAATCCCCATTGGATTTATTAGCGTCCTGATCCAACGCTTTTTTAGACACAACTGAATATATTTCCTCTAATAGCTTAAAGAAAGCGGTTTCCACATTGTCACCTGTAAGAGCGGAGGTCTCAAAGAAATATAAACCTTGATTCTCTGCAAACTCAACAGCGTCTTCAGATGGAACTGCTCTCTTGTCTTCAAGATCGGCTTTGTTACCAATCAAAGCAATGACAATGGTTTTGTCTGCGTGGGCACGAAGCTCTTCGACCCATCTTGCAACATGATCGAATGACTGTCTTTTGGTGATATCATATACCAACATTGCCCCCAATGCTCCTCTATAGTACGCACTTGTTACCGCTCGGTATCTAATAACAAACCAAAAAAAAAAAAAAAAAAAAAAAAAAAAAAAAAAAAAAAAAAAAAAATGTTCATTATTAATAAATAATTCATGATAATTTAAAATGATGATTATGATTGGATTGTCGTTAAAGGGATAAGTGAAATAATTGGACTTAATATTATTATTAGAAGGTATAACTAATTGTAATTCAAATGGGGCCTAACCAAGATGGTATGAAAGGCATATGCACATGCAAATGCCAACGATATTGCTACATAGTTCTTGTCACACAACGTGATGGACAATTATTTTGATATATATAAGAGAAACTAGTATATTAACATCTTACTTTTTAATACAATATGGATTAGATTACTGTTGGTAAACAAGTATATATATTGTGATTAGAGCATCTGCAATGGGGCATTTTACACAAAGCTTTTCACTATTTGATAAACCTTTCCAAAAGCTTTTTACCATTATATATGAAGACTTTTTAGAAGGTTTGTAAGAAAGACTTTGCACCAGCCAAGTCTTTGAAGGAATAGCTTTTCATTTGCAAAAGTTGCCATAAATTTATCAAGACAAAACAATCTTAGCATTTATGGCCATAAATATAAAAAGTCATCAAAGCTTTTTACCATTGCTCATGCTCTTAGTTCAGACTTGTTTTGCTCCTTTTCAGTTATCTCCACTTTTCAGATCTCATGCCAATACTTTTTACTGTGTATATATTCTATGCTACCTGCTCCAACCATAAGTCCATAAGCATCCACAATGGATAAAGCTTTTAAAAGCTTTTTACTATTTCAAAAAGTTATTTTATGAGGTTTTTTGCATTGCTTCAAAAGCTTTTTGAAAAGCTTTTCTTCAAAGACTTGATGAACCTCAAGTCTTTGCTCAAAGCTTTAGTCATTAAATGCATTTTGCATTAAATGCAAAAAGTCTTTAAAGGTTTTTCCATTGTAGATGCTCAACATATTGACTTGTTGAGCTTTTAAAATTTATTATTTGACTTTAAACTATAAAGATAAATGACTAATTTATCTTTGTATACATGTCCATGCATGTCTTTTTGTCCATTTTCAAAGTAAGTTGTTAGTGAGTAGTAGTAACATTTTACCTACTAACTTAATGTACTAATTATCCTAAGAGGCGTTCAGTTTTACTAGTATTAATTAGCTTAGGTGGTGGGTATGAACTATAAAGGATGTTGTATGGTTGAATTCAAGTCTATGACATTTTGCCCTGTTTCACATTATATTTCTTAGTTTTGAGAAGTGAACAACCATATTTCACATTACATAATGAACAAAAAGCTTTTATAGGCTTGTATAATATGACCAACCAGCTCTACTCGAAACAGAATCATTCTTCTAATGAAAAAATATGCATATATTTGTTACGTGTGAACTTAGATTATTAAAATTCAAAACTATGTGACCTCGTTTTAATTGGATTACTCCGGTTCTCCAATAGACTCGAGTTACGCAAAGAAAATTAAATCTAATATAAGGAGATACTAGCATGATGCACGGTCAATTTAAACATTAATTGTTTGATGTCAAATTGAAAATGCTAGTGTTGCATTAATTAGAGACTAGGAAAACTGTCTCAATTGCACAATGATTTGTGACGTAACGATCACATTAAATGATGTATTCTTACAGAGTCATGTACTCATGTGATTGATTGATTATATATTTTCATTGCTAGCATGAGATTGTTAATTAATCATCATGTTCTGATTGAGTTATTAGATGGATATCGTATATTAGGTGGAATCTCATGTGTTTTTCTGAATAATCAACATCATATGAATTAAACTACTTACTAGCTTCCGACTTTGGTCCAAACTTGGGACCATGCAAGATTATCCATCTCAATTAAATGATTGACTAAGGACTATAAACAAGATTAAGATGTTCGTACTTTGCATAGAGATGAAATTGTCACTTAAAACGGGACTATTCTTTTACTTATGTTTTTAGTAACAAACTAACAATGATAAATTATGTACGCAGATTTTTTATATATACTTACTTAGAACGTATTTGACATACAAACTGATAGCAGCTTTAAAGCGAGCTTTAGAAAATAAGCTTCTTTAGAATATAAGATACAAGTTTTTAAAAATATATGATTTGTTTGGCTGAAATCTCATAAAAGCTTTTTAGAAAACAAGTTCACATAAACTCTAAAAATCAAAAGCTACACCAAAAAATTTATAGTAAATAAAAAGCCCCAGCTACCAACTTATCTCCAACTAGTTTTGCCATATTTACAGTTTAAAAGAAGAGTCATTATGATTAAGGTGATGAGGTGGTTGTGCACTTGTGCGTGTTTTCAATCCTCGTCTATGTTTCAAAGGTTGCATGATTTCAATGTAAGCTCTATGTCGGCCCTACGTAATCAAAGGACTTGTGGTCTAGTGGGTGGGGCTTAACTTGTTAAACGAGCCACAAGTGGGAGTAGTACCGGGTGGGTGACCTTCCGGGAAGTCCTCACTTGTGGACCATATGCTCCGGAGATATTAGACAATGAAGAGGAGAGTCTTTGAGCCATTGTTGCGGAGACTTGAATCCGAGTCTACCCCGGTTTTCATCCGGCTGTTACTCCAGCGAGTATTCTCGTGTGGAGGCAGAACGGTTTCCGGGCGGAAGTTGTTGAATCCCCATTACGCCAGCGTGGGCCCGGTTAAGACAACATAGTCTGGGTATGTGGTGGATGAGGGCCTGCCTTTGGCAGGTGTGACTCTCTAAACCAAATAAATTGAAAGTCACCTTCAAAAAAAAATGTCGGCCCTATGTGTTTTCTTATATTTTCTTTTCTTTTTTCATTTATTTATTTATTTATTTATTTATTTATTTCATATTTGAAGCATAATATGAAGAAAGTATCTCCAACCATTGTTCAATATTTGATAAAATAAATAAATAAAACAAAATAAAAAAAAAAAAATTATTTGAAATAACCCCATTTCTTCCAAATTTAGAGCAAACAGTATTCATTCCTCCAAAATATAATCAACATACTTTGTTATGAAATAGCATAGAGTGCAAAGTGCACCACCCGGCCACCCCACTAAAAGAAAAAGACTCGGAAGAAAAATCTCTAGCAATTTTAGTAAGCTATTCCAACATCTTGTTTCTCATATACAACATCTTGTTATTCCAACATATAGTTGAAAGACTTTATTTCAAATTGAAATAAATCTTATACGTACGTTCAACTACTTGTTCATCTTTTTATTGTATTTTTCTATGAACTTCACAATGATGACAACAAAAAACGAATGTAAATACGACAAGGACGTGTTCATTTAATTTGGTCCTTTCTCTATTATTGGCAGACTTATTCAAGAAAAGACATTTGTATTTCCATTTTTTCTAAGTCTAAACAATGGTTTCAAAAAGGGATTGTGATTTGCACATTACTCTTTCTTTAATCAAAGCATGATGTCAATATGATACTGATGCAGTAATTGGAATGTCACAATCAAAAATAAAAGTGTACAAATCAATTCGTTTTAAAACACCTTTCTGGAATAGTATATGCAAACTACAATACACTATTAACTTATACTATTAAGTATTGACCGACAAGTATTCAACATAAATGACTCGAATACTAAAACTACTTTACTAGCCTTGTTATTTCCAGCTAACACTCATGTCGCATCATGAAAACCCACCCCCTTCAAATTTTTACAAATACAACTTTTATCATTAACTTCACCGAAAAGGTTTTAAATCTACCGAAAACCTTAACCCCGTGCACCTTTTTTAGGTGCCAACTGACCATTCCCCAACCATCTAGCCCGTTAACATTTAACTCAGTCTTGATGAAAATTATAAATACGAAGTAAAGAATGTCGGGTGTACGTACCTTTCTTGACCAGCAGTGTCCCAGATCTGAGCCTTAACAACCTTGGACTGAATACTCAAAGTCCTCGTTTGAAACTCCACGCCTATCGTCGATTTCGAATCAAAACAAAACTCATTCCTCGTAAATCTTGATAACATTTGTGTCTTCCCGACAGCAGAATCACCAATCACAACAACTTTATATACATAATCTATCTTCTGATCATCATAGCCACCATTCATCTCAGAATTCATTAGAAACAAATGTATGTTTTGTGTTGTGTTTGTGTGTTGTTTGTTTTGTAGGTGTTTTGAAATTTTGGATAGTTGTATCTAGTGTGTGTGTGCGTGTACTTAGCTGTAGTGTTGATATCTTTATATCCTTAATTTAGGCGAAATGCCCGCCAACATATATATAACAAAGACCAAAGTACCCTTTTTACTATTATTAAGTGGTGTTGTTGTAAATGTTTTAAAGTGGTTTCTACTTTCCAGTTTAGCAGGTTCTTTTATGACTGGAAACTACATTTGGACTTTATTTAATCATTTCTATTATTTAGAATAAATAAACGTGACGACAATCTCTCGATTCCTGTATAAATTATTCACAAATAGGATTAATTAGCCGACATAAATTTTTGATTGATAGACACCCTTTTATACATTATACACTTGTACTATACATACATCATGATTTGTTTGCATTTACATTAATGAGTGCAAATCAATAAGTGTGATACGTCGGTATCCTTAGAGCCAGGAAGGTCGAAAAGGGTTACAGTGGCGCCCATGTGCATAAGGATTTCGTAATGGGCTAGGATAACTATCATATTTTTTATGTTTCATTAGGATGTGTTTATGTCGTGATAGGATATGTGTTTGAATCGTTTTATAATATATGTTCGTGTCTATCAAGGATTATCCCATCGTATCTATTTAAGCAATTACAATTAATGAAATCAATTCAGTTTTTAGCCAAATAAACTATTTCTTCTTTCTCTTAATTCTTACGGAGCTAGCACACGCTAAAAGGGGTGCGATCTTATCGATACTTCCTTAACCGGGTCATATCAATTGGCGCTTTCATTGTCGTGAATGATGCGTGGTATTGCAACCTCACAAGGAGTTTTACTTCTCGAGGGATCTCAAGAAAGTTTTGCAATCCTTCAGGCAGTGTATCTGACCGTTGTAGTATAGGTAAATCCGGGGGATTGATCGTTCTCTAAGGGAATAATGTCGTTAGGTTGAAGTGTGTGTCGAGTTAAGTCTAAAGGTAAGGAATGATTCTTTTTTTTTATATATTTTTTGTATAAAGCAAATTAAAGATCTCGATTTTAAAGGGATGAGCGGAATTGGTTGTTAAGCAACTAACCCAAAACTACATTTATAAAACAAAAATTAAAATAACAAGAAAAATAAATGTGGTGAACTTTTTATGGTGAGACAAACATGTTTACTTATATTTCACTGATCCCTAGTTATATTTTATTTAATTGTTGAATTGTCACGTCGTTTGTTTTATTTGAAGCATTGTATTCCTTAATACGGTCGTGAGGGTGTGCTACATTCCCCAGCTCTATTAATATTAATTTCACCTACAACCATCAGTTAATTAAGCAATCATAGGATCATAAACATCTTTTTTTTTTTTTTTTTAGTAAAGGTTATTCCACCCGGTGAAAAATATTACTCCAAAAAACGTTTAAGTATAATGGAATGTGGCTGAAGTGCCACATTAACCACAAGCAATGGCTTAACACAATCACTAAATCATTTATGACAGGCCATAAATGACAACTAGCTACAACCAACAAGACTACCAAACCAAAACCATCATAAAATAAGATACATCAGAAATTTTATGCAAAAAATATGAAACAACCTAGTTAAGACAAAAATCTTGAATTCCAGCAGACTTTAATTGTGTAAGGGAGAGGCCAAAATCATCATCATTATAATTGTTGGTGTCACCCGTATCCGCTTTCCATTGCTCATAAAGACTCTGCTCCTTACCTCCACTTCCAGAATACAACGTTCCAATGTGATCATCAAAAACTTCATCATCATCACTGTCAGAAACTACCACATTGCCCACCTTAGAAAATGGGTTACCCACCTTAGTTGAAGAATCAATCTTTTTAAGAAGTTTACCATCATCATCCACAAGAGTAACTTTCCCTTCAATAATTAGCTTTTCAGTCTTCCCAATTTTCTCAACAATAGTAGTACTTCCATTTCCACCCTTAGAAGAACTAGCAACAACAGGTATACCAGATGTTAGAAAACTAGCCATATCGTTTTGGCAATCAAGAACCTCATAATCACTATCTTCTTCAGCCACTTTAGTGTCCTTCGTACTTCCAACCTCCAAATCAGCCCCATCCTTAGGTGGAACACTTGTTGCACAAGGAATACCATTATCATCAGTATCGGCCACATCAAGAGCATCAAATGGGTTCGATGTAGCAATAACCATCTCACTCGTACTTGCCTCATTAGAGATTTTCTCCTTAGTTGCAACCGGCTTCTTCGAGACAGGTCTTCAAAATTTTCGTTTAGGTTTATTAAGTTGAACACCCCCAATAGGCCGAGAAGGATCAGCCACATTCTTCCCCTTACCCTTACGATTCGTTACCTCAATGAAACCATTGTCTGTCTTTTCTAACGTAGTAGAAGCTTCAGAAGCCTTTACTGCCACATTAGTATCACTACGAACAATCACCTTAACACGATTTGGGCATTCATTCAAAGCATGTCCAAAAGTTTTACATTTACCACAGTGAAGGATCATAAACATCAATTCATGCAGTAAATACAACGAGAAAAACCTATATTGCACGATATGGTTACGTTTTCTAAGATGATAAAGCTAGTTACATAAAGAAGTCAGCCAGTTTTCTTAGCCTAACGTGAAGCAATCAACTAAACAATAGACAACGCATCAATAATCAATAACTAGGTTTCATTATATCTAGGCTATGTTTAGTTAAAGTAGCTGTGAACAGTAGCAGTGAGTAGTAGCAGTGAGCTGTGAGCAGTAGCCAAAAAAGCTCACAGCTTCATAAAGAAGTATTGGGAAAACGAGCTTTCCTAAAAAATAGCAAAGCCCACAGCTCTCATGCCAAACGAACACTAAAAATAAAAAAGCTCATTGCCCAAAAAAGCTCCAAAAAGCTTTATGCCAAACATAGCCCTAAGCAAACACAAGTAAACTTAAGCTAGAATATTAAAGTGAAGAAAATAAAAACAAAGAATCAAACAACACATAGATATATTGAATGATTAATATAATAACTTATCTTCAAATAAACATGGATAAAAGAGGCTGAAAAAGCCCTACAAATGCTCTGAAATTCGTCTAGGGTTTTGTAACAAAACATGTCACACTTAATGAATAAAAATCGAAAACTATATATAGATTTACAAAGCTAACGACGTCAGCTTATGGGTTCTGACGTCGTCAAACCGCCGTGTTTAGGGTTTTGTCTTGTGCAAGTAGCCGCTCTGACGCCGTCACTCTTTATAATCCCTGACGCCGTCAGCTTATGTGTAACACCTCCAGAATTTGTTACAGCGAAAGACTTACAAGCTTTCGGGGTGCTACGGGAATTGGCATCGTCACAAGTATAGATAACGAGATATCATAGATGTAAATGTAAACAAAAGTCAACATCAAGTTAAAGTTTACATTCATCCAAAATATTTAAGTACGGAAAGCCCATAATAGAATAACATAAGCAGGTCCATAAAAGAAAATCTTAGAGTCTTATCGATTTCCTCAAACCATGCCAACACCAAGCTTCCAAAAGTCCAAGCCATCCAAGAAATCATCTACTTACCTGAGAAAAACATGCTTAAAGGTCAGCTTTCGCTGGTGAGTTAATAGGTTTAAATCGAAAATAGTAGTGGACCTGAAGAGTAAGTGCTATGTGAGTCTAGAAGGCATAGATAAGCAATCCAATCACCAACACAATTCACAACACGATAGCTTTCTTATCTTAGGAAAGATAAGTGGTCAACAAGAGCGGGCCCCACTTACGGTCACTAGACAGGTCCACCACATACTGCCCTGGTCTAGGCCGTTCGTAGTAATCTACACATAGCTAGGTTCGGTAACCCCTAATTCAAATCTACCTAACTAGTCCTCACAATATAGTAAAACAAAAATAGTAGCATGTCCAAGAAATCGCTTTGCATGTTTTCTCCCCCAAATTTAGAAAGCAGTAAAATACGAATAAATGTGGGGCTATGAAATTCACCTCAAGTCCAGCAAACAGCAAAAGAATCAACAGAAACAACGAGATAATGACTATCTGGCAACGGCGACTACCGACTCGGCACTACCTAATAATATTATCAATATGCCTTAGTTTATATATTCATTGGATAAATAATTCCCAAACCCGAGCGTATTCCACTTTACTTTTCAAAATCCATTTTCTCGTATTTGCTTTAGCGTTGGTATCCGTGCGTGTGTGTCGACTCAACAAGATCCTCATAACAAGTAATCAACATAAACAAACTATAACAATCTATGGGTCTAGCCGTGGTCTAATGAGTCCATTAAATAGATTGTCGACGTTTATCGAGTTCGTCAACCCGATAATCCTCCACAACATATTTACTCAACTTTTTATTCCAAAACCATACCTCGTCCTAAATCACATAACACATAACGTACTACATGGTAGTTTTAAGAGTCTAATAAGTTTTATAAATAGGTTGCCGAAACTTATCGAATTCGTCAATTCGATAAACTTCACAAAATATCCATTAACTTATTATTCCCGTACTCCTACCACGACCTAAGGCGTCGTAGGATACATTACCGATAATGACCCCCTTCGATATAACTAAATAGGTCTCATTTAATCTGTCAACTAAATAAGTTAGATAGTTATATTAGATTGGGTTCGTTAATGTTAAATACCTGTGACTAGCACAAATAGTCAACGATTAGTAAAATGTTCAAATTTGGATTTAAGTGCCCTCGAATACATTATAACTCGCCAAAACCTCGTTTTATTTCCAAAAAACTAATTATATTTCGTAATGCAAATCACTTTGTATTTATTATTTCATTTACAGAAACACGATTTATAATAAAGTTTCCGACGATATTATACTAAATTAATAGTCTAACATACGTCGTTAACGTCATTATTTTTATTTCTCGTGATCGCTTATTTATTTATAAATGCATTCATATATATATATATATATATATATATATATATATATATATATATATATATATATATATATATATATATATATATATATATATATATATATATATTTGAACGTTTATATGAATATATAAGTTATTACGAGTTTTATTATTTATTTCGAGTTATAAATGTATATACGAGTCATGAGTCCGAGTCATTACTTATCGGCTTATTGTCCAAATCCAAATGTTACGGCGTTTGTCGAAGTCAACCATTGATTAATAAGTCAAGGTGGCCTCGACTTCGCACAAATCACAATAATGATAACAATTTCCAAGTCAATAAAAAATGACCAAGTCCAACTCCGATATCCACTTTAATCCGCAACAACTTCACAATTTTGAGGCCGACTACGGCACTCGTCTAGTCCTATCTCCATCATCTAAATCATCACAACAAATTCGGCAACACTTCATTCAATCACTTACCGAACCAATGTTTCTCGTCAACCAAAAATACCAACATAACATATTTGCCGAGACCTAAAGGTCTCGATTTTCCCTTGTACCCATTCCAGTCGAGAACCACAACACAACAAAAATAATAATGTGACAACCGGCAATTTAGGGAGCTATTTTGAAAACCCGCATTACGTTAAAGTTCGTTTATAACTTTTATTTGGAAATTTTATTCACAACGAACTTGTAAGACCAATTTTATGGATAATTATATTTTATGACGTTATGGAATTCGTGAATTATTTTAATAATTCATTATGAAATTACGTGATGCTGTATGTTTTTAATTTTTCTCACGGGTACTACGTTGACTCCGGCACTAGGTTTACCTAACGGAAAATTTTATGATTCGTTTTACGAGTCCGATGATATTTAATTAATTACGAGATGTTTTTCGGGAGATATTGAAGTTTGAAATGAGTTCGGGTTTCGGGCCATATGTTTTACATTTACCCACTTTACCCACTCAACACTACTAGTAATATTATTATTACTATTATTATTAATATTATTATTATTTATAACCATTTAAAAAAAATAAAAAAATAAAAAATAAAAAAGAGTAAACCACAAATTGGTCCTTGTGGGTTCGGTTCTCACATACAACACACCAACACTCACCCTCACTTTCTCTCTCTCATTTTCCTCTTCCCCAAACCCTAGCCGCCGACTATATCCGGCCGCCACCACTTCACCGCCGACCACCACTACAAACCACCACTATTTTCGTGATCCCCACCTTCGAATCTCCTAGATCCGCCCCTACACGCGCTTTATTACATCATTTTCATCAGGTATCATCACCAAATCTCACCACCAATCATCATTTTCGAAGTGTTACACGGTTTGGAGCTTATTTAACCGAAGGTGAGGCGAGTGTGACTCGCGTTTTTATTAAAAACGTGACCCTTGGTCACGATGGGTTTAGTTTCAATTGGGTTTTCACCCAAAAACGGGAATAACACTTATGGGTTTTTGTTGGAAACTCGATTTTAATAAATGGTTTGGTATCCGGGTTGTATTCCGTAGGTTTGGTTCGAACCGTGAGTCCTCGACTCACGGCTTGGATGTTGACTCGAGCCGTGGTGCTCGTTTTCTTGTTATTTTTGAGCCGTGGTTTGGCTCTTGGTATCCTTGATCTCGTTAATATCTTGGTTCGACTCTTGTGAGTCGCTGCTCGTAGCCGTGTCATTGTTGTTGTTGCCGAGACCCTTTGGGTCGAATGGGTATATTTTTGAGTGCTCCTTGGAGCCACTTTGTGACTTGATACTTGGTTCGAGCCCTCTTGGCTCGTGGTATTTACCGCGACTCGGTCGAGTCGTGTGGGCTTGGGTGTGGCTTGGTAAACCAACCCGAGTATGACTTTGATTTTTTTGTTCTTGGATTGTTAACTTGGTTTGGTATGAGTTTTGCTATTGGTTGGTTGTTTGCTCCATTTCTTGGCCGAATACATGTGGGTCGAGACCATGTTTGGTCTCGACATTGGATATTGAATTTTGGTATTGAGAAGTGTTGACGAATTGTGTTATTGGGGACCGATTGTGAGACGGTCACTTAGATTGACGGAGATATGTTAGTCGGGTGCCGTAGTTGGACCCTATTGTTGTAGCACGTGGATTGGGATTGTGTTGGACGGAGATGTATTGATATTTATGACATTTGCTTATTACTTTGGACTTGGATAATGAGCCGAGAGTCATGACTTGGACATGTGACCATTTCGTATGACTCGATAACTATTTACAAATAAAACATAAATAATAAAACTCGTAATAATAATTATTTGTAATATAAACGTTTATATGAATATATAGACGTGAATAACGGATATATAATTATATAAGCGCGTATATTAATAATAATAATAATAGTCACGAGTCATATTATAAATAATACGACTAAATATATATTAGGCTACGAGAGTAGCGTAATATTATTGGAAGTATTATTATAAAAATGTGTTATAAAATGAGAAACTCTCGACAATTATTAAATATTAAATAAAATGTCATTTTATATATATAACGAGTAAACTTATCGAGTTATGCGGAGTAGTAGTCACTCGAGTTCAGGTAAGTTTTATTTGTGATTTTCGTGTTGTCACGGATATATGACGATTAATATAAACGTTTTCTATAACTAAATAACCACTTAACCGAAGGGTTGAACCGGGTTATTTGGCTATATGAAATGAATATATTAATGGGCATCGTATCCTACGACGCCCATAGGTTGTGGTATATGTAAAGGGTAATAAATTGTGAATATATATATCGGGGAATCTGGCCAATGATTGGGTCTAAACCGTCAGATATTATTGACCAAGGTCAACAAGTCAAAGACAGCCTCGTCCCAATACTCCGGTGATAGTATAGTGTTTTCCCGGGTCGTTAAAGTCCCAGCGAGATTGAAATGGTGCTTTTGAGAATCGTTTGTGAGAAAGTGGCACTGAGGACAGTAGCCAGATGATGTGGAATTGATATTGCTACTGTTATGATGGTATTTGTACACAGATATAATATTTACAAAAATCAGATATACAATTATATGCACGTATTCACAATTCAGATTTACGCAATCGGACTAAAAAAGTGGGATTTTGGTATTTATCAAACAACAGGGGGTGCTTTTGACACTTTTTAAAACTTAAAATTAAAAATGAAAAATGAAATTATGAAAATGATTAAAATACTATTTAAATATTATTTAATTAATAAAACTATTTAAAATCTAAATTAAATTCTAATTTAAATTAACTAATAATTATAACTATTACAAATTAAACTAAAAAGTTGCAAAAACAATTTCTAAACTTAAATTAAAACTTGAAGAAAGTATAAAAAATGAAAATAAATATTTTTGTCTTTTTATGGGTTTTTTATAAATTGAAAACTATTTAACTTAATTAAACTAATTAAACAACTTTTAATTAATATTAATACTAAATTAACTTAGAAAATTACAAGAAAATTTATAAAATTACTTAACCATCACAAGAATCCTACAAAATTATAAAAACTCTAAAAATTATGTTTTAAGATTAAACTACTAATTATTTACCTTTTAATTAACTTAATACTAATTTAAACAATTTAAATAAGAAAAATGGAAAATGAACATTAGAATTTAAAAATATATTTTTTAAAAGTCTATTATACTATATTAGAGCTAGGAAAATTATAAAAACTAAGTTTAACTTTATAAAAACTAAATATGAGATTTAATACTTAATTTTAATTAATAATAAAGAAAACTAAAATTAAATCTAATAAATACTAAATGGTAATATAAAAATCTGAAAATTTTACCAAAATTACTTTACTAAATAAGGTAATTAATAAAAATATAAAAACACTAGGTACTTAATTAAAATCTAAAAATGAAAATTAAAATTAAGTTGAATTAAATAGAAACTATCACTTATTTTAAACTTGACTTTTTTGGATTTTTCTTTTACAACCTAATTTTACTACTAAATATGAAAGACTTTTGTGAAAACACTTTGAAAATTAGCTTATTTATAAGCAGTAGCACCCCCTTAACCAAATCAGTTAACTTTGGTTGACTGTGTGGTCAAATAAGGTCAAATGACCTAAGGTGGGGTCCACAATGGTGAAAACAGATACACATAAGCTAAATAAACTCAAATAAGCCAGATACAACCAGTAATCAACACAAATAAGCTGAAACAAACCTAATAAGCACTTTGAAAGTTTGAAACTGAACTCAGATTGGGGACAGACTTTGGGGGCTAAACTAGGTGGGGTCCACTGGGTCCTAGGTCAAAACAATGGTCAAAAACCCAAGCCTACCAGGAGGGGGGTTGAGTGAGACCAAGTTATGGTGTTGGGACCCACTAGGATGGCCACAAACCACCACCAAAGTGGTGGTGGTGTACTGCTGATACAGAGCAGGCTGTTGCCCTGCAGCCCTCTTTGGAGGGTTGTGGGGCCCACTAGAAAAATCCTAAAAATATAACCAAGATGGGATGTTGAAGGTGAGGTGATATACTACAAATCCTAAAAAGCTCAAACTCTAAATATCACCACAAAATTCACAAAAATTCCCTCAACTTTGGGAAAAATCTGAGACAAGCTATTTTTGACTTTTATAAAAACTTTATATTTTGACTTTTGTGAACTTTAATCCTATTTTACCTACTTAATATGTAATTATAAGCTAAAAAGAAACTAGAGTAAGTAAAAATAACAACTAAGGAACTTGGGTGATGGCTTTTTGAAACTGTTACACTTAACAGTAACAGAAATCAAAGAGTCTCAAATGGATTTTGACTTTTGTTATGAAAATGAGCACAATAAGGACTGATTGGGGTCAATTAGGACTTAGGTGAGTTGTCTAAACAGGTTTTGGTCACAAAGGATAACCACAACACTTTCAAACCTGCAATTCCAAACACCCCCTTATCTGACAGAAAACAACAAAAATCTATAATCTAAACTACAAATCTCCAATCCACTGATTTACAAAGCTAAATTGACACTATTAAAAGCTAAATCAAAATAAAACAAGAAGCTAAATGAGCAATAACCAACAAAACTCAGTTAGGCTATCAAATAAGTGAAAGGAGCAAATATGCAAAGTTACAAATGAAAACATGAAATCAAACCACTAACAACCAAAGATACACTACCCAGGCATAAACAACATGAGTAAACTCAATATTTCACTACCATGAGCAGATTCAATAAAAAAACTAAAAATTGAATTGAGACTTACAATAGGTCCAAGGCTAAGAATAGTGAAACAATAACCAAGAACCCTACTCCTAAACCTCCCATGAGGTATTACAACCCAGAAAGTTCAACAATTCTCCTTGCTCCTTGCTTCTTGCACCAATATGCTTATGAACTGATTTTTCAATTTTCTCACTAATTTTCTATTTTTTTTTATTTTTGATATTAATGAACAAGATTAGCTCAAATGATAATAGACTTATTAAAACTTACTAAGGAACTGAAAATGAGCTTGTAAAACAGAAATTAACAACACTTAACAATGTTCAAGTAAACTTGTCAGATTCACTTGAAACTGCTAAGTAAGGATTAAGTAAAAATTGCTTGGAATTAAAGGTCAAGGAAGTTAAAAATACACTTGGTAAACTGAGTACAATAGCTTTAAATTAAAAATTACAACTGAAAAAGTTAATACATTACCTACGATTACACTAAACTAAAACTACACTAATTCACTTTCTTCCACTGCTCCTTCTTCTCTTTATAGCCTTTTCTGAGCTCCATGGGTCCCAAGGATCAAATCCCACTTGTTTCTAGCTCGCTAGGTAGAATATAGCTACCTATGTCAATTTGGCGGGAAAACGGTTTTTAAGCCTATGGGTTCTGATAACTTGTAGTAGGGGAGGTGTGGCATTAATTGAACCTTGGGAAGTGTAATTGGGATAAGGGTGGTGGTAGCAGAGCAAGTTGGGATGGTGGAGGTGGTATTGCAGGGGAGAATGGCGGTTTGAGGGGGAAGAAGGTGGGTTTGACCGAAGGGATAAGTTTGACCCTGGTATTATTTTAAACGGGGTGTGGGCTAGGGTATGGTTGGGCTTGGGAAATGGGTAAATAGAAAAGGATAGTGGGCTTTGTGGTTTGGATTTGGCATGGGTTTGGTTTTTATTTACTAACAAGGGTCCGTTTTTGGTTTTAGTGTTTTAGGAAATCACAAGGACCAATA
This sequence comes from Artemisia argyi, assembly GCA_030686995.1. Classification (NCBI taxonomy): domain Eukaryota; kingdom Viridiplantae; phylum Streptophyta; class Magnoliopsida; order Asterales; family Asteraceae; genus Artemisia; species Artemisia argyi. Next base: position 67,526,820 of record CM060680.1, read on the forward strand.
TTGCACAAGGCTGAAATTTAGTGGGTGTGTTTTGGCATTTTTCCAAAATGTTTCATAGGGTGTGTAGGATCGTGGTTTTGATTGAATATTGTGATTCGGGAGGTCGAGTAATATGAAAGAAGATGATAGCCATGGTTAGAGAGAGAGAGTAGAGAGAGAAGGGAAAAACTAGTGTTTTATTGATAACTAAAAATGAAAGGTTACACTAAGAGACTCACCCCTCCATGGAAGTATGGAGGGGTATATAAAGCCTAACACAAGCTAAACTATTGCAATATTACATAACTAGTCCATGTGTTTTGGCTTAACAAGATAGCTAATGTAATCCCGTAAATGTCGTTCCATTTATGTGTTGGGATTATAAACTTTGATCCCAACAATCTTCCCCCAATGGGGCGACATAAGGGATTACTTACAACATTTCCTACAAGGACAAATAAGAATAAAGAAAGGTCTTCATAAGCTCTTCAAAATGCTGAGGATGTCTACAGTTGACGCTCTTTGTCTTCATCTTGTACCTCGGCTTGAGAACTTTTTTCTTCACTTGTAGGTAAATGATGTAATATGCATGAAATGGATTAACTTCCCCCCAATTCATGCTACATGTCTTTAGCGGCTTCTTCGTACACTTCTTTTTGGCGAAGTTTCTGAATCAGCTTCCCCCCAAACTGACAACCGTCTTCAGCAGATTCGAAACTTTGATGTAGTCCACAAGTCTTCTAACTTTTGAAGTTTTAAGTGCGCAGCGGAATTTGTAGATGACACCATAAACCACACTAAGCAAATCTGACTAGTCACTAATCACAGTTATACTCAATGCGGAAGTTCCGTTCGGGGGTAACATGCAAGAAATTAGCAAGATCTTCTCACATATGTAGGCTACTTCACACTTCACAACCCGCAAGAGTTGAAATGATTGCACCAAAATCACAAAACTTAACCACTGATCATCTCTTCGGACGTCACTCCGGTAGTAATAAAATTGTAAGCTCGATCACGTAAGTCTATTATGCGTCCTTGATGTGCACATTTCTTCCCCCTAAATGCAGATCCTCGTGGAAAATGAGTGTTTTCGCAAAGAAGTCAAGAAAAGTCAAAGAAGGCAAAGAACACCCACTCTCTCTTCCCCCACGATGTCTTCGCGGAATCGGAAGCATACACACTATGTTTACGATGGAAACGGAGGCAGCGTAACCCCAAGTGTCTAATTAACCGAATATGTGTGAAGTATCATAAATAGCCCATGAGAATCAACTGCTAATAAACAACTCTACTCTTTAATACTCCTCTCATCTAACTCTTTACCGACCCCATTATCATTCTGACGGCTTTTTGTAGTGACTACTGATGGAAAAAACTCAATATGACGAACTTGAGACTGAAGTAAAATAACCCGAACTTATAACTTAAACTTGCACTAATGTATGACTAAGAGCGGTGTAGAGAGTTCGTCCACCATCGAATCCCTAAGTACTCTATACTCTTCAACCAACCAACCATCAAGTATAAGATGTACATCACCTCTTGATTATCCACAACAGCGTGTGACACTGAGCACTACAACGTAACTCCTTAAAGTGATAGTTATTTGTGGTAAGAGAAAGAAGAATCACAAAAAATAACTAGATATCCAAGTCTTCGTCATTGTAAAGATTAAAAGCTCGAACAAGGATCTCGAAGAATCATGCATCCAACCAACCCCGATATCTTCAGATACTAAGTACACGCGCCCGTGATATCCCACTTCAACCTCAAATAAATAATAAAGAATAAACTCCGTAGTCACATCTTGCGGTTACATGCTCAAAACTAGCCTTATTGACGTTTTTAAATGAATCTTGATAATGGTTCCCGATCTTGTCAAAAATTGTATCTCTCGTGAAAATATGTGATAACTGAAATACCACTATTTTTGCCGAATTTTATACCAAAAAAATTAACAATGTATTAAAAATGCAATTGATATAATTATGTCAACCCCATACATTGAAAATTTTCCGATCAAATACATTAAGCCCAGTCCAATTTTGTTTGATCTTGCATTTACGCTCAATATTCAGCCCATGAGAAATAACTGATTCCACAAGGCCATTCACTTAACATAAAATGTGGGCCCAATATAATCATACACTCGATCCAATATACACCAGGTATTATAAGTGATAACCTAATCACACTCACTTAACACACCCCTAAAACACATTGTAGATAAATACGCCTCCCACTTAGACCTTTCTCTCACCAAACTCTTAGATCAAAATCAAAACTCTTCTCATAAACATCCCATCTCTTCAATCTCGATCTCACCATCAATCACAACTAAGTAGATAAATACAGATACTAAACTTCTCCATTAATCACCAACGAAATGAGGGAATCTAAACCCCTGTATAATCGTTCAGCACATAACCCATTCAAATCACACAAGGTGTCGACACACTGATGAAGTAAAGATTGCTTCAAGATCATAATGGTCTCGGGTAGGTATAATGGATCTGTGATGATTTTATTCATGTGGTGGACCTTGAATGGTCTTGATATATCCGTGAATACCACAACATAATAAATCTGAGATCGTGGGTATATTCTTTTGTTTTTCGTTTTGAATCTTGTTTTGTTGAGAGTTGAGGAGAGATTGTGAGGGTGTGGTAGCGTCTAGATTAGGATTTGGTTTGACTGTTGTCGTTGTTATTTATGAGGGCTGATGATGGTCTTTTTCATTTCATTTGCGTTATTAGTTTAACATTAAACTGATGATAATTATTTCAGATGACACTTTGAGTTGATATAATGGTTTGTGGTCGTGGACTCTTCTACTCCATCTTCATCTATTCTATTTTTTTCAGTTAGGTAACTTTACGCATAACTTTACGCGTAAACTTGTTGAAATCTTACGCGTAGAAATTTTATGCGTAGACAAGACTTACGCGTAAACTTTAACTTTTGCGTAGACCTGTGTCTTTTGCGTAAAACTTACGCGTAAGACAAGGGTTTTACGCCTTAGTTGAACCTTACGCATAACTTGTCCAAGTTATGCGTAGAAAAATGAAGATTCCGCGTAGAAAGAGGGTTTTGACCCGTTTGACCATTTCCGGCGTCCTTTCCGTTCAGATTCCGACCATGTACCGACCTGTTTTTTTTCTAACCATGTTTTTAGCTCCTTTTTGTGCTTTCATATTTGACCACGGTAAAGGTACAAAAGCCAGTAATACAAATATGATATTCACACAACTGAATCTGATAAAAAAATAATAAATTGTGATTGTCTTGACCAAGAAACAGTTGGTGAAATAAATGAAGGATGGGACTGACTTTGACCATATGTTTACAACAAAAAACTGTAATACTGTTAAACCAAATAAAATCATGATAAAAAAATTGTACGGACTCATGGTTTAACACTTTAAAGATAACAACTTTTGACAAGATAGCACTACAAAAATCAACCAAAACTAAAACCAAGGCTCTGATGCCACTTGTAGGATCGTGGTTTTGATTGAATATTGTGATTCGGGAGGTCGAGTAATATGAAAGAAGATGATAGCCATGGTTAGAGAGAGAGAGTAGAGAGAGAAGGGAAAAACTAGTGTTTTATTGATAACTAAAAATGAAAGGTTACACTAAGAGACTCACCCCTCCATGGAAGTATGGAGGGGTATATAAAGCCTAACACAAGCTAAACTATTGCAATATTACATAACTAGTCCATGTGTTTTGGCTTAACAAGATAGCTAATGTAATCCCGTAAATGTCGTTCCATTTATGTGTTGGGATTATAAACTTTGATCCCAACAGGGTGTTTATGAATAGTATGAGGTTATATTTTGAATTTTTCACTTTATAACATCCTAGGGACTAAATCTGCCAAATCACCAAACTTCAGGGACCTGATTTGTAATTTCACCAAACTTGCAATCAAGGACCAAACCTGCCATAAAAGATTATTATAAGGACAAAATTTGTTTTTCTCAAAGTTTTAATATCCCAGGGACCATTTTTGACAATTTTCCAAACTTCAGGGACTAAACTTGACATTTTGTGAAAGTTTGCACCAAAGGACTATTTATGTAACTTTTTGATTTAAAAGGACCTTTGGTGGCTTTTTCAAGTTTTTAGAACAACCAGGGACTAGATTTGATAATTTTTGAAAGTTGAGGGACTGAAACTGCCAATTATGCAAACTTTGTGCGTTTTTCTTCTGTTTTTGGTATTTTTGCATTTGAAACATGTAAAACACTTTCCTGGGATATTTTCACTATTTTGATTCATTATTGAGTGTTTTTGGATGTTTTGGCAGTTCAGATTGGTATAAAATGATGAGTATTTGCACACTCACCAATCCCCCACACTAAAACATTGCTAGTCCCTAGCAATCTTTTGAGAAAAACTTGATGGATTTGAAAAACTGTTTACCAAAAGCCATCACTTCTGGAGTAGCCAGGTGTAAGAACTGTGGCACACCTGATAACCGTGTGATTTTGAGCAAACCACCAGCTGTCAACGGATTTGATTAGTCTTTACCAAAAGTCGTTTGCTTCTGGACTAGCCAGCATCTTGATGGACTAAGTCAACATCTTGGTGAGCTGATTACCAATTATGGATTTTCCACGGCCTTTACCACAAGCCATAATCTTGCGGGCTAGTCAACTCATTTGCTTATTAAGACACGGGGGAGCTGAGGAACCATACAATTTTTGGCAATTGCCAGCCATCAACGGGTTTGAGATGTCTTTACCAAGAGCCGTTTGCTCCTGGACTAGCCAATCCCTTTGTCGGTTAGACTTTGGCGGACTGATTACCACAAAAATTTTGAGCTTTAGTGAAAAATTTTTGAAAATTTTTGGTCAAAAATGGGGGTATAAGATAGTAAAATATGATAAAATTCGCTAGAATAGCGAATACCCCCCCACACTAAGCATGAATATTGTCCTCAATATTCAAAGTCCCGGCTATTATGCCGACTCTTGGAACATAAAAGGAGAACATAACAAGCTAAATGTGGAAACACAATTTTGTTTTTCACTTTTGTAATCATAGCATGGGGGACTCCCCCACACTTAGGGTGAAAACCCTATAAGCCTGCTACTGTTTTTGTTTACCGAGTCGCTAGCTTGACTCGACCCCGAATTCATTTGTCCTTAGGGAAGCATGATGTGGAAGAACTTTCATTCAAGATGTTTGGATAAACATTTGAAGCACGTGAAAGTTCCACACCGATGAGACATAGTCCCGGCTCAAGGTAATGATACATGAAAATGCCGGGATCAAATATAGTGTCCTCACTCCCGAAGGAGTGAAGAACAGGAGAAGTCACCTTATAGGTGAAGAAAAGGAAGAAAACCATGATGAAAATCATGATAAGATCTTCTTCCTCGAAGGCAGGCTCAGTAGCCTGATTTTGGATTTCAAAGGGTAAGCTCGAAAACATCCCGGGAGGGTGGGTGGGAATTTGCAAATTCTCATGATTGAGTGCATCTCCCCCCGGGTCATCATACTCCGGAGGAGTCATGATATGAGTGAGTTCACAGGAGAACTCATCAAATGTGAATGAATCATATTCTGGATTGATGTGCGTGAGTTCACAGGAGAACTCATCGAAGGTAAATGATTCATAATCGGGGAGAGAATTATGAGAATGAGAAGTGGTACTGCCACTAATCTTCTCTCCCATAGGATCAAAAGTAAAGGCTTCAAATTCTGGTATAGGGTCATCGGAGAGAATGTCACTATCCTTTATGGGGATAGGAGATGAAACAGGTTTCTCTTTGAAAGCCTCAATTTTAGAAATGAGGAGATTGACTTTCATTAATGTTGCACGAAGTGCTTCATCTTTGATTTCATTGTCAATCTCATCATTCTCTTCTTCTAAGCTAACTTGCTCAGAAGGCAATCCTTCCACATGACTGATGTCTCCAGATAAAGAATTTTCATCAGCATGTGAAGTACTAAGCTCGATGTTGGGATTAGAGTTTAAAAGATTTTCAGTTTCTCCCACATCGGCTTCAAAATCAAGGAGACCATCATCATTTCCCAAAGGAAGTGGATTGATGTGAGTAAGTTCGTTTGTGAACTCCTCAATAAGAGGGTCAACATCCGAATGAGGCAGTGGTGCCTCTTCATACTCAACTTCTCCATAAGATGTACAATCATCATTAAAATCGGAGAAAGTCTCAAAATGATCTTTTGGATTTTCAGGGTGAGCAGGTAGATCACACACATGATCAAAAGTTCCCTGTGACTCTCTTGGGATTGGGACAAGGATCTCAGCACTAGACTTTATTAATTCGTCCGATTCCTTATTAGGAACAGTGCTAAGATGCTCATCCCCCATGATTAGAGAGTGAGTGTGAACTTCGGGTGTGATAACAACAGACTGAGGGAGTTGAGAAGGACTAGCAGTCATGGTTTCTACAAGTTCCATGATTTCTACTGCTAGTGATTCAATCATAATCTTTTCTCCCTGTATTGCTACTGAAGCGGTTTCAAGAGGTTTCTCAGGTACCTTTGGGATTGGAACAAGGTCATCAATTTCCTGAAGAGGATTGCTTTTGACTTCCTTGTCCCCCATTGGCAAGATATCTGAAGTTTTCTTAGGCTTTACCTCTTGAAATGGCTCATCCTCATCACTTTCATCCTCAAAATAAAACGAGTTAACAGGAGGCTTTTGTTTTCTAAGAATCAAATCCTTAAGACAGTTTATACTATCTTGAACGTTCTTGTTGAATTGAGTTTGATTCGTAATTATTTTAGTAATCAATTCAGCTCTAGCTAACTCGTCCTGAGGCGGTGGTTGAGGGTTTGTGTATTGTGAGGGCTGGTTAAAACCAAATTCATGATTGTTACAAGGAACCTGTTCATAGACAAACCGATTCCCAATTTGACAATCAGAGCTGTAGTGAGGGCCACCACAATACTCACAATAGTAAAACTGTTGAGCCTGACTTGGTGTATTTTGATACGAAGCATTATTGAGATTTAGATAATATGATTCTTGCTCGTATGAATGTGATAGGTAGTTGGAAAAATTTGAGGAGTTGTTGAATGAGTTTTGATTAGGATCATAAGCAAATGAATTACTCGATCCACAAAACAAACAACTCCCGTTTCGAATATCGTTACCACATTGTATACATGTACACCAACGACATGGAAAACCGAAAAGCGGGTCACCACAACCAACACAAGGAATAAAATCCGGAGGTGGGACAAGTGGTGTGCTCTTAGAGCTAGCAATTTCCACCACTTCCGTTATAGTCTCGGGTTTTTGTTTTTGATAAACGTGAAGATTGGGTAAGTCGTTCTTTTCAGTCACTGCCCTAAGCTCTGTATGTTTGCTTGACAAACTTTTAACCGTAAACCGTGAAAGGTTAGGATCAATTCTTGACAATTTAGGAGCAATTGTGAGCTTAGGTTCTTGGACAACCGTAGGTTGGACGTATTTAGCACTTCCATCGTCAGAGGAAAGTACAGGGTTCTTTGTCACCCCGGTTTCTCGTTCCATTTCCCTCACTGGAGGGGGAATATGAATCGATGGTCCATCATAATCAACACGACATCTCGATATCTTTGACAAGGCCATAAGTTTTTCAATGTTGCTCTCATAGGCCTTTTGTTCAAAGAAATCGTCATCGAGAGATGCCATTAGAATCAATTATGGGACAAGGGGAAGAAGTGAGAATCAAAAAGATAGAGGGTAAAGGGATGAAGAATCAAAAAGGTGAGAGGGTAAAGGTGAATATTCTTGGTATTTTCGGGAAACATGTTTAGTGCACATGCACCAAAAACAATTTTTCAAAACAAATTTGAGGCAAAACTACAGTGAACTTAAACCAGAAATCACTAGTGAATGGCTTCTTTGAAAAAGGTACACCACTCACAGGGATATAAAGGCAAGTTTTAATCTTAAGTTTGGGAACTTGTTATGGGTTTATTAATTAATTTGAAAAACTGCTTTAGGCTTATGGGTGTGTGTGCAGAAAACTTTGGGAAATATTTTTGGAACTGATTCGTTAACCGAAATCGTCCCTTTAAGATTACTCGCAGGCTGGCGGGAGGAAGTAAATAGGTTTCCTCTTCAGTTCGCAATTTAATGTCAGAACTTACCTTAAACCAACTGTTTCAGGTTGTAATCTTAAATAAAACGAAGTAATTTAACTTCACAGTTTGTTTTTTATTGTTTTTAATTTTTTTGGTGTTTTCAACACTTCAGGAGAAGTGTTAATGAACGTTTTTTGATATGATTATATTTTTACAAAAACTTTTTACAAATTTGTGTGAAATTTGTACAGGGAGGGTTTTGAAAACCACTAAACTTAAAACGATTTTGTAAAACACGCAACAACCTCCCCGGCAGCGGCGCCAAATTTTGATTGGGTCTAAACCGTCAGATATTATTGACCAAGGTCAACAAGTCAAAGACAGCCTCGTCCCAATACTCCGGTGATAGTATTGTGTTTTCCCGGGTCGTTAAAGTCCCAGCGAGATTGAAATGGTGCTTTTGAGAATCGTTTGTGAGAAAGTGGCACTGAGGACAGTAGCCAGATGATGTGGAATTGATATTGCTACTGTTATGATGGTATTTGTACACAGATATAATATTTACAAAAATCAGATATACAATTATATGCACGTATTCACAATTCAGATTTACGCAATCGGACTGAAAAAGTGGGATTTTGGTATTTATCAAACAACAGGGGGTGCTTTTGACACTTTTTAAAACTTAAAATTAAAAATGAAAAATTAAATTATGAAAATGATTAAAATACTATTTAAATATTATTTAATTAATAAAACTATTTAAAATCTAAATTAAATTCTAATTTAAATTAACTAATAATTATAACTATTACAAATTAAACTAAAAAGTTGCAAAAACAATTTCTAAACTTAAATTAGAACTTGAAGAAAGTATAAAAAATGAAAATAAATATTTTTGTCTTTTTATGGGTTTTTTATAAATTGAAAACTATTTAACTTAATTAAACTAATTAAACTACTTTTAATTAATATTAATACTAAATTAACTTAGAAAATTACAAGAAAATTTATAAAATTACTTAACCATCACAGGAATCCTACAAAATTATAAAAACTCTAAAAATTATGTTTTAAGATTAAACTACTAATTATTTACCTTTTAATTAACTTAATACTAATTTAAACAATTTAAATAAGAAAAATGGAAAATGAACAGTACAATTTAAAAATATATTTTTTAAAAGTCTATTATACTATATTAGAGCTAGGAAAATTATAAAAACTAAGTTTAACTTTATAAAAACTAAATATGAGATTTAATACTTAATTTTAATTAATAATAAAGAAAACTAAAATTAAATCTAATAAATACTAAATGGTAATATAAAAATCTGAAAATTTTACCAAAATTACTTTACTAAATAAGGTAATTAATAAAAATATAAAAACACTAGGTACTTAATTAAAATCTAAAAATGAAAATTAAAATTAAGTTGAATTAAATAGAAACTATCACTTATTTTAAACTTGACTTTTTTGGATTTTTCTTTTACAACCTAATTTTACTACTAAATATGAAAGACTTTTGTGAAAACACTTTGAAAATTAGCTTATTTATAAGCAGTAGTACCCCCTTAACCAAATCAGTTGACTTTGGTTGACTGTGTGGTCAAATAAGGTCAAATGACCTAAGGTGGGGTCCACAATGGTGAAAACAGATACACATAAGCTAAATTAACTCAAATAAGCCAGATACAACCAGTAATCAACACAAATAAGCTGAAACAAACCTAATAAGCACTTTGAAAGTTTGAAACTGAACTCAGATTGGGGACAGACTTTGGGGGCTAAACTAGGTGGGGTCCACTGGGTCCTAGGTCAAAACAATGGTCAGAAACCCAAGCCTACTAGGAGGGGGGTTGAGTGAGACCAAGTTATGGTGTTGGGACCCACTAGGATGGCCACAAACCACCACCAAAGTGGTGGTGGTGTACTGCTGATACAGAGCAGGCTGTTGCCCTGCAGCCCTCTTTGGAGGGTTGTGGGGCCCACTAGAAAAATCCTAAAAATATAACCAAGATGGGATGTTGAAGGTGAGGTGATATACTACAAATCCTAAAAAGCTCAAACTCTAAATATCACCACAAAATTCACAAAAATTCCCTCAACTTTGGGAAAAATCTGAGACAAGCTATTTTTGACTTTTATAAAAACTTTATATTTTGACTTTTGTGAACTTTAATCCTATTTTACCTACTTAATATGTAATTATAAGCTAAAAAGAAACTAGAGTAAGTAAAAATAACAACTATGGAACTTGGGTGATGGCTTATTGAAACTGTTACACTTAACAGTAACAGAAATCAAAGAGTCTCAAATGGATTTTGACTTTTGTTATGAAAATGAGCACAATAAGGACTGATTGGGGTCAATTAGGACTTAGGTGAGTTGTCTAAACAGGTTTTGGTCACAAAGGATAACCACAACACTTTCAAACCTGCAATTCCAAACACCCCCTTATCTGACAGAAAACAACAAAAATCTATAATCTAAATTACAAATCTCCAATCCACTGATTTACAAAGCTAAATTGACACTATTAAAAGCTAAATCAAAATAAAACAAGAAGCTAAATGAGCAATAACCAACAAAACTCAGTTAGGCTATCAAATAAGTGAAAGGAGCAAATATGCAAAGTTACAAATGAAAACATGAAATCAAACCACTAACAACCAAAGATACACTACCCAGGCATAAACAACATGAGTAAACTCAATATTTCACTACCATGAGCAGATTCAATAAAAAAACTAAAAATTGAATTGAGACTTACAATAGGTCCAAGGCTGAGAATAGTGAAACAATAACCAAGAACCCTACTCCTAAACCTCCCATGAGGTACTACAACCCAGAAAGTTCAACAATTCTCCTTGCTCCTTGCTTCTTGCACCAATATGCTTATGAACTGATTTTTCAATTTTCTCACTAATTTTCTATTTTTTTTTTATTTTTGATATTAATGAACAAGATTAGCTCAAATGATAATAGACTTATTAAAACTTACTAAGGAACTGAAAATGAGCTTGTAAAACAGAAATTAACAACACTTAACAATGTTCAAGTAAACTTGTCAGATTCACTTGAAACTGCTAAGTAAGGATTAAGTAAAAATTGCTTGGAATTAAAGGTCAAGGAAGCTAAAAATACACTTGGTAAACTGAGTACAATAGCTTTAAATTAAAAATTACAACTGAAAAAGTTAATACATTACCTACGATTACACTAAACTAAAACTACACTAATTCACTTTCTTCCACTGCTCCTTCTTCTCTTTATAGCCTTTTCTGAGCTCCATGGGTCCCAAGGATCAAATCCCACTTGTTTCTAGCTCGCTAGGTAGAATATAGCTCCCTATGTCAATTTGGCGGGAAAACGGTTTTTAAGCCTATGGGTTCTGATAACTTGTAGTAGGGGAGGTGTGGCATTAATTGAACCTTGGGAAGTGTAATTGGGATAAGGGTGGTGGTAGCAGAGCAAGTTGGGATGGTGGAGGTGGTATTGCAGGGGAGAATGGCGGTTTGAGGGGGAAGAAGGTGGGTTTGACCGAAGGGATAAGTTTGACCCTGGTATTATTTTAAATGGGGTGTGGGCTAGGGTATGGTTGGGCTTGGGAAATGGGTAAATAGAAAAGGATAGTGGGCTTTGTGGTTTGGATTTGGCATGGGTTTGGTTTTTATTTACTAACAAGGGTCCGTTTTTGGTTTTAGTGTTTTAGGAAATCACAAGTACCAATATTGCACAAGGCTGAAATTTAGTGGGTGTGTTTTGGCATTTTTCCAAAATGTTTCATAGGGTGTTTATGAATAGTATGAGGTTATATTTTGAATTTTTCACTTTATAACATCCCAGGGACTAAATCTGCCAAATCACCAAACTTCAGGGACCTGATTTGTAATTTCACCAAACTTGCAATCAAGGACCAAACCTGCCATAAAAGATTATTATAAGGACAAAATTTGTTTTTCTCAAAGTTTTAATATCCCAGGGACCATTTTTGACAATTTTCCAAACTTCAGGGACTAAACTTGACATTTTATGAAAGTTTGCACCAAAGGACTATTTATGTAACTTTTTGATTTAAAAGGACCTTTGGTGGCTTTTTCAAGTTTTTAGAACAACCAGGGACTAGATTTGATAATTTTTGAAAGTTGAGGGACTGAAACTGCCAATTATGCAAACTTTGTGCGTTTTTCATCTGTTTTTGGTATTTTTGCATTTGAAACATGTAAAACACTTTCCTGGGATATTTTCACTATTTTGATTCATTATTGAGTGTTTTTGGATGTTTTGGCACGTAAATAAATACGAGGATTATCAAATCGACGGATTTAATAAACTTCGGCGATTTATTTAAATAATATATTGGGCTAATATTAGATCTATAGTTTATTTTATTATTATTTGTGTGACCTTTTTGTTTGTTTTGTGTCGACCCACCACCCGTATGGATACCAAACGTAAATACACCAAACTAATACGAAATGGATTTTCGGAAAATAAAACGGATTACGTCCGGGTTTGGGAATATTTTGAATTTGAGGAAATGATTTCTGAACGAGTTGATATTGTTAGGTCGTGCCGAGTCCGTAGTTGCTGTTTTGTGAGTTACTATACATCTTATCTCTACCGACTTCTTCTTGCTATTTTCTGGACTTGAGGTGAGTCATAGCCCCACTTTTACTCTTGAACTATGTTTTCAATACTTGGGGTGAGAAACGTGCAAATTATTTTATGTGGACTATTATCGCTTTTATATTCTTTCTAAACTTGCTATGCGTATAGACTAGGATGTATTGTCAACTTTAGTCACATAGTTTTGTGTGTACTATTCAAGGTTGGCTTATTTGGTTATAGGATGTATTGTCAACTTTAGTCACATAGTTTTGTGTGTACTATTCAAGGTTGGCTTATTTGGTTATTGGTGGATTGTCAGCTTTAGTCACATATATTTTGTGTGTACTATTCAAGGTTGGCTTATTTGGTTATTGGTGGATTGTCAGCTTTAGTCACACGGTTACGTGTGTACTATTCAAGGTTGGCTTATTTAGATACTGTAGCGTGCACCTATAGGTTAATGATACTGCGGAGGTTATCCGAGTATTTATTGGTATTGCGGGGGTTACCCGAATATCTATGTTGGAACGGAGGGTATCCGTGTGTTAGGATTGGAGCGGAGGGTATCCGCAGGCTTTTAGTGAATCCTTAGTCTAGCTAGCAAGCGTTTTGCGTATATGTTCACTATATTGTTAGATGAATTTAAACCTATGATCTCACCAGCGAAAGCTGACTTTTAGCACGTTTTCTCAGGTAATTAAGTGATGATATGGATGCTTGGAATGGAAGGCTCGGCTAAGGCTCTTGGTTTATGGATCTATTTTTCTAAACTCTGATAATTAATTATGGATCTACTGTTATGTTATTTTGGGCCTGACTCTGAATGATGTTGGGATAAATGTAAACTTTAAAACCCCATTTTGGTTGCGTTTTTATTATGTTTACTTTATCTCGTTCTATTATGTCTTGTGTTGGATACCAATCCCCGTAGCACCCCGAAAGCTTGTTGAGTCTTCCGCTGTATCATATTTTGGGGGTGTTACAGATTGGTATCAGAGCCAAGGTTATAGAGAACTAGGTAAATAAATGCCTAAACTATAACCGAATTTTCATAGAAAATGATCCTTGACCACTGCCCGCCAGCCCGCCAAGCCGAAGCATCTTCTATTATTTTGAGGTATTATGAGATATTTGAGATGATTGTTAGATTTGGAATTTCTTGAGATGATTGAGGTTTATGGATTTAGTAATAAGATGGCGTTTCGAGGAATTATATGGTCTAATTGTTTTATAAATATTTTAGTAATGCGGTGTTTGAAACTCTTTATTGAGATTATATGATTGAATTATTTGATGAGGATTTTTGGTATGGTATTTTGAGTTGTGATTAAGTTGTTTTGAAACACTTACACCTACCCTACGCCGTTGTCACAGACCATGGCCTCCCATATGCCCGATGTTGTCGAGGATATTCTTACTGCACCGGTTTTACCTGCACAGTTCACTATGGCATCTGATGATCCTTACCAGATGGTTATTCTTTCAGCTACTGTGCCGCAGACAGCTTCTACTTCAGCACTACCTGCTGCATCTACGCAGGGACCCTCATCTTCTCTAGGGCTCCCTGGTACATTGAGGCAGCTTACTCTTCATCAGGCTTTGGCTCGTGTGGCCCCACGATTTGCCCACCGAGCTACGGCACGCATGTCGGTACGCCCTACTCCATCACCTTTATAGATTGATGCTCACTCTCTTCTGTCAGAGGTGCCACCCACATCATTGCGTCGTCGTCCTAGATCACCTACCACATCTCCACATGGTTCACCTGTTAGGAGACGACGATTGATGAGGTACTCTTCCGATGAGGAGGAGGAGGAGTACGAGGGTGAGGATGAGGCTGATGACCCTGAGGAGGAGGATGACCCTCAGGAGGCTGAGCATGGTGATGATGATGACCTTGAGGCGGAGGATGACCCTCAGGAGGATGAGATGCCTGATGATGATGATGTGTTAGTACCACCAGCTCAGGCTGAGGAGCCTGATTCACCTATACATCCGATTGAGCCTGTTTCACCTGACCATCCGTTTTTGTTTGAGTTACCACCTGGTAGTCCCGTTGAGTCGGATGCACCTTCTGAGGTTTCTGCTGAGCATGCAGAGTTAGGTGAGATTAGTCGGTTATGGGCTCAGATTACTGATCTTGGTGGGAGAATTGCACGTATATCTGATCGACTTGAGAGAGTTATTGGAGAGTTTTTAGCGGATTTGAGAGTTGACATGACTGTTGTTGAGGGCAGGTCGATTGAGATGAGGAGAGTTTTGATGGAGGTTCAGGAGCATATCGATAGTTTACAGCAAGGTTTTGTTACAGCTCGAGAGGCCGACCGCAAGCTATGGCAAAGGAATGCCGAGCTGGAGAAGGAGGTGGCTGACCTCAAGAGAGACCGAGACACCCATAGTGTGGAGTTAGGATCATTATGGAGAGATCTTGATGGCTTGAGGCAGGAGTTGAGGAGCCTCCGCCAGCAGTGTGGCTAGACGTTTGAGCTATGTTATCTTGTTGCTTTCTTAACCGAGGAGTGTTCGGTTAGAAAAGCTAGTTATTATATTCTAATGTATTTTGTTCAGTATTCGTCTCTTTTGGAACGATTAGTATGTTTTGTGTTTTCCGGTAGTTGGCACAATGTTGGATCTCTATTGTATGGTTGATGGTTATTAGTATATGGTATTATGTGATTTTGGGTATTATGGAAATTGAGTTCCTATTCGCTTTATTGATGTTTCGTGGTGTATTGTTGCTATTCTTTCCATGACTTGGCTTCGTTGAATTACTTTTGTTGAGCATATTGATAAGTTCTATTGGAGACTCATGAACTTGTATGATGTTTCTAATCAATGGCCCCACGACGAAATCCTGTTAGAGCTACCAGAACTGGTCCTGCAGTGACTCCCCCTGGTCGTCGAGGACACCGACCTACTCGAAATGTTGAAACCCCTACTCCTGACAACCTGGACACTACTAACCGCAACAACAGGAATCAAAATGTTGATGTTCAGGGAGACAATGATCATGTTCCACTTAATGCACCTACTGTGGATCAAGCAATGATCAATCAACTTGTGGAGCAAAGAGTTGCTGAACAGCTAGCCGAGTCAAATCATTCCAACAATTCTGCTGGAACTTTTCCACCTGTTCGTGCTAATGGATGTCAATACAAGGAGTTCAAGATTTGTGGACCCATTGAGTTTGGTGGAACTGAAGGAGTGGTTTACTTGGTCAGATGGATTGAGAAGACTGAGTCAGTGTTCAATGTCAGTGGTTGTGTGTCACAACTCACCATTTCAGGTCATTTCCCGAACTTTGGAAAAACACTATTCATCAAAACACTATTCATCAGTTTACTATTCATCATTTTTTGTGTCAGTTTGACATTCCGAGAAGCATTCAGAAATTTTACTATTCACTGAACACTATTCATTGCCGGAAAAGTTTTCACTATTCACTTGCATTACACATTTCATCGTAAATTTAGTTTACGGGTATTCAAATTCACGTAACCGGATTGGTTTAGGTGCGAATTCATTTCATTAGTGCTAAGGACACTGCTTACGGACTAGAGACAGTCTGCATATCATCATAACAGCATATTCATGTTATACCACTCTTAGGATTTTCAAATTTATATATTTGATACATTTAACGTTTTTACGTATAAGTATTTATAATAAACGTTAACACCCGGTTTATACACGACGAATATATCTAAATATTCCCACAATGGTCCCGACATATTTTTATATCCATTTTATCATCATAAAAGTTATAACATTCATTTACCCAGTATTTTGGAAATTTATTTTATTTATAACGTAAGCTTATGAATATTACGACGGTTTTCGTGAAAACTAAACGATAATCACCCGAACACTCAGTAATTGTACCCAACATATTTTTAACATTTTTATAACTTTATTTTGTCCCGGTTAACTTTGTTAATATTTATTTCTACCAAACCCGGTACCCGATTATAACTAAAAACACTAAATTACACCATATTCTTCACTAGTTTTCTAAATCAATCCCAAGTACCCCTACCCCCCCCCCCCTCATCCACATGAAATCAGCCCCATAAGTCCTCTCCTAGGCAAAATTTACAAAGTTTCCTAACCTAAGGCATTTATGTATGTATATAATACATTATACTTAACTACTTAATTACAAAAACCACAAAAACAATACTTGTATAATTTTAGAGAATCAAAAAGCTCTCATTCTTCATCCTCACCATCAAACCCACGACTTTAACCAAGATCCAAGATCAAGAAGTGATTTTCCAAAAGTTAAAGCATCAAAGTTGTTCATTTTGTCTTCCTAATCAAAAATCATAACCCAAAAACACAAGTAATCCAAGGTTTCTAATCATCTCATCACCTAGAATTTCAAAGTGAGTATTCAAAATTATTTTCATGTTTTCATCTAATTAACATATGTATCTCATAGTATTCATGCTTAATTTCATGCACAAACTAGTTATACCACTTTATTTTTGCATACTTTTTGAACATACAAACCCTAGATTGTGATTTAGGTGTTCCTTTGTTAAATTAACTTGATTACTAGTCATTAGGAACCCATGGCACCCTAAGAAGGTGTATGGTAGGATTAGTATAGATTTGTGGTGTTTGCAAGAGATTTGATTGAAGTAGAAACTAGTTTTGAACATGAAAAATGGATTTATAACAAGTATATAAACATGCTATCCCATTTTGGTAAATCCAGGAAAATCAGTAAACAAAAAGTAAACTTTGGCAAAATTTTTAGAAAATACTTTCAAAAACGAATCCGTAGGCGAAAGAACGGATTAAAAAGAGTTTATAACGAAGAAGTTATGATTTTTGCAAGTTTGTTGACGAAAAGTATTTTTCTGGAAATTTCATGCTGTTGGACGTTTTTCGTCGGACAAAAAGAGGCTTTAGACGTAACCCGGAGGAGCCGAGCTTTCCAAAATATATTACTACATACTAAGACGTAACCGTGGATATAAAGAACAAGTAAAACGGACTTATAACAACAAAGATATTCACGTTTGAATATCGGCAAAACTTATTTTAGGTTGACAGCTTTTATAAATATTAACACTAAAACTACGTAGTAACTATAGATTTCTAGAAATAATACCAAGTACCCAATTTCATAACTAACGAAGTATTAGTTATTACAAGTATATTTTTATCACTACAAGGCGTTATTTCAAGGATTTCAACCCGAGGATTCCAACACTAACATTGGTACTTACGATATATATATAAGTATATATATTGTAACTAGCTTTATTTTTCTAATAGCCATATTTTTCCTAAGTCTTGGAAATGTATATTTTTGATAACAACAAGTATTTTTCAAAGAGTAGAGTGGTATAGGAAACATATGCATGGACATTCATAACATCATTTCATGATCTAAAGTAGATCGTTCATCATTCATATTAGGTTGCGGCTAGTGTGCGCGCCTTGTTTTTCAGCTCATTACATGTTCATGGTACCATCATATCAGGTGAGTCATAGCCCCTACTATTTTAATTGTTTGATAAACTCTTTGGGGGAGATACATGCTTAAATACTTGATTTATACTTTCACAAGTTCTCTTAACGATACACATATTTCTGTGAGTTTTCCTAGCCCCGTTTTCGAGTACTTATTTTGATTTCAAATCTCACAGGGGAGAATACATTGCAACAACTATTTTCTTGTACATGCCTAAGTATTACAAATTCCATACATTGCTTAAGTTTCCTTATTACTACCAAGTTAAGTCCCCTTTATTATCATGGACCGTTAATTTTAGTGCTAAGCGAGAGTGAATGAATAGATCTATTGAGGGTGACGCTTCCATTCGTGTTTGGGTAGCTCCAACGGGACGAATGCATTTCATGTCTTATCAAGTGAGTGTCTGGTAAACACTCTGTTGGGGCCATTACAAAGTCTAGCTTCGGGGTCATGAGCTTAAGAGACAATGTAGCATTTTTGACACTTTTGTCGGTTTACTTTATACTTGTGGCTATTGTACATACGAAAATTACTTATGGAATTACGATACTTTTCCACCACTATTACTACGGAATTACGATGCCTTTGCATCAGTCTTACTACTGATTTTCGATGCCTTTGCAACAACCTTATGACTGATTTATGACAAACTTATTACATTTGGCAGTGGGTTGTAAACACACAGGTTACAAGTCTCTTATGGCGGGACTTGCAACTGAGTGGATTTACGATGCCTTTGCTGGGACAACTTCATCCATATACATTACATTCTTTTTCACAAGACTCTATGAACTCACCAACCATTGTGTTGACACTTTAGCATGTATTTTCAGGTTTTAAGCAATGGCACGCTATAGGAGGTTTTGGCAGGGCATGGCATGGTCATAGAAGACTCTGATTATTCATTTGGGGACCGTTTTAAACTATTTTAAAGGGCCTACTTCCGCATTATTATTAACAATGTAGATTCAACATTTTGGTTAAACAATTTTATTCTAAATGATTGAAGTAAATACCATTTTTGTACTTGTATTGTGGTACCAATTGAGTTACACCCCAGCTACATGTATGCTTTCGCTGGACCCGATTTTGGGGGTGTGACAGATTGGCATCAGAGCTTTGGCTATAGCGAACTAAGTGTTTTTAACACCTAGACTATAGCTACTTTCAAGAAAACTTAACCCTATGACCGTCACGTGCCTGCCTGCCAAGCTGAAGCCTCATTTGTGGTTAGTTGCTGACATAGGTGATGAGATTTGTGTCTCATTATCTGATATATTATATTCATTTATTATAGTTGATTACTATAATTGTCTTTCATATAAGCATGTTCACGTATCATATATATCACCGCATTATGTTTTTCCTTGCATAGTTTCATCATTTGACCCCGAGTTTGGTCACTTGCTTTTGTCTTTCAGAACGTCTTGGTATTTGTGAAGGACATAGTCTTAGTATAACTGAGCTGAGTATTTCAAAATTCATGGAACCTCGGTGGAATATAGACTAGTCATCTATATTCAACCCGGGATAGTGGGACATAGGCTAACTACCTATATCTGACTCAGAAATGAATTTTGCAATACTGAGAATGGTTATAATAAAATTCTGTCTGGATTGAATCCTTTACTCATTTTCCAAATGTTTCATTTATGTGTGTGTATACCCTCGTTGTCAGAACATTCATACTTTTCATCACCTCGTGAACCGCCGCCTGGAAGCACGTTAACTGTTCATTTAATTTCATGAACATTCACGTCTATGCACGATACACTTACATCACAGTATTTTCGTTTATCACAATATCATTTTGTCGCAGTTGTCACAGTCTCTTCCCTTCTCACCATCACTATCATTTCCTTTCCCCATCCCCATATATATATAGAATTAGCTGACACTTTATGGATTCCTATGTCACTCATCACTCACTACTCCCTATATTGATAAGTGGATATTATCAATGACCTCCCTAGGAAAGACTTTCCATACCATCTATAAGGAGAATCTCTCGGTACATTAAGACCATTCAAAACTCAACAGAAATATCAAAATATCGCAAAACTATTCGAAACACTATCATTGGCCTGGTCACCAAAATTCCATCATCTAGAAAGTATTGGCTTGACTGAATTACAAGATTCGTTTAGATACGAGTGCTCACTAAGCAACACCATAGAGATAAATCCAACCTCTTAACCGAGACTATAGATTGAACATGTCCTCACCAATAGACTTTATCCAAACATGTTAGACACCTATGCCTTTGTTTGAAACATCAAGAAAAATGTTACATGGAAAGCCGTTTGCTTAAACTTGTAGATTCATTTATTCGGGGAAGGTTTATGAACAAAACACAAGGAATCAAATTGTTACCTGTATTCTATCCCTTTCAGATAACGCCAAGTTCGAAGGACCGAACGTTGTGGAATTAGTCACAAAGGTTTATTGTACCCATTCAGTTATTTCCTGTTAAGGAAACCGAATTCACCGTGGATTTCAAGCAATCATTTCAGAATTTCCTTCAGAAACCCAATTAGATGTAAATATCACCTATCATCCTCAGACCGATGGTCAAACCGGGAAAACAATTCAAACATAGGAAAGTATGCTCAGAGCATGAGTGGTTGACCCTAGAAATGGTTGGACTAATCATTTAACATAAATCAAATTCATCTACAACAATAGTTATCACACCAACAGCGAGAAACTGGCAGAAGTTAGATTGGTACATAACACACATCATTTGGATTGGGTATCCTGAACAACAAACCATCCAGATTCGAGTGGGAGAACAAATTAAGTTAAAAGCATTGCCTTGGATTGGCATGATACAAATTGGATAACAAGAGAGGTTGAACCTTTAGCATATTGGACCAAATAAGATTCGTTTTAGAATCGACCAACTAGCATACAAACTTGAATTCTGGCAGAATTCAGCAGTATATATTACCAGTATCACATCTAAAACATTAAGAAGCGCAGACCATCTATTGATGGGCCAAACTCATAAAAGGCTCAACTCACTAATCTAGTAGGCATTCATGAGAAAACCAGAAATTTCCTACAAGTCAAGAATCAGTTACAAGTTCAATAAGTTGTAAACCATTAAAACTTCAAGTTGGTAGGCAGAATTATGTTGAAAGTTCTGCCTAGGAAAGGCATGTTATCATTCAGAAAACTTGGAAAGTTAAACCCGATATACACTGGACCATGTAATATTTCAGACAGAGTAGGCATAGTGGTCGTCAGACTTGAACATTGTCAGAGAGCAACAGGACACAACCATGTATTATCAGCTTTTTAGATTAGTCACTCATAATCCCATTTGGAAAGGAATCCAACCCCAAAGTCAAACATAAACCTTGCAGGAGAACAAGTAGAAATCACAAAAGCCGAATTCCTATCGTTAGAGTTCGCTGGAATTCTCGAATGTCATCACCTTTTCACCAATATGTTTTCAGAAACCAACATAAACTAAACTTCGGGACGAAGTTCCTTTTAGAGGAGAAGACTGTCACAACTCACCATTTCAGGTCATTTCCCGAACTTTGGAAAAACACTATTCATCAAAACACTATTCATCAGTTTACTATTCATCATTTTTGGTGTCAGTTTGACATTCCGAGAAGCATTTAGAAATTTTACTATTCACTGAACACTATTCATTACCGGAAAAGTTTTCACTATTCACTTGCATTACACATTTCATCGTAAATTTAGTTTACGGGTATTCAAATTCGCGTAACCGGATTGGTTTAGGTGCGAATTCATTTCATTAGTGCTAAGGACACTGCATATGGACTAGAGACAGTCTGCATATCATCATAACAGCATATTCATGTTATACCACTCTTAGGATTTTCAAATTTATATATTTGATACATTTAACGTTTTTACGTATAAGTATTTATAATAAACGTTAACACCCGGTTTATACACGATGAATATATCTAAATATTCCGACAATGGTCCCGACATATTTTTATATCTATTTTATCATCATAAAAGTTATAACATTCATTTACCCAGTATTTTGGAAATTTATTTTATTTATAACGTAAGCTTATGAATATTACGACGGTTTTCGTGAAAACTAAACGATAATCACCCGTACACTCAGTAATTGTACCCAACATATTTTTAACATTTTTATAACTTTATTTTGTCCCGGTTAACTTTGTTAATATTTATTTCTACCAAACCCGGTACCCGATTATAACTAAAAACACTAAATTACACCAAATTCTTCACTAGTTTTCTAAATAAATCCCAAGTACCCCTACCCCCCCCCCCCCCCCTCATCCACATGAAATCAGCCCCATAAGTCCTCTCCTAGGCAAAATTTACAAAGTTTCCTAACCTAAGGCATTTATGTATGTATATAATACATTATACTTAACTACTTAATTACAAAAACCACAAAAACAATACTTGTATAATTTTAGAGAATCAAAAAGCTCTCATTCTTCATCCTCACCATCAAACCCACGACTTTAACCAAGATCCAAGATCAAGAAGTGATTTTCCAAAAGTTAAAGCATCAAAGTTGTTCATTTTGTCTTCCTAATCAAGAATCATAACCCAAAAACACAAGTAATCCAAGGTTTCTAATCATCTCATCACCTAGAATTTCAAAGTGAGTATTCAAAATTATTTTCATGTTTTCATCTAATTAACATATGTATCTCATAGTATTCATGCTTAATTTCATGCACAAACTAGTTATACCACTTTATTTTTGCATACTTTTTGAACATACAAACCCTAGATTGTGATTTAGGTGTTTCTTTGTTAAATTAACTTGATTACTAGTCATTAGGAACCCATGGCACCCTAAGAAGGTGTATGTTAGGATTAGTATAGATTTGTGGTGTTTGCAAGAGATTTGGTTGAAGTAGAAACTAGTTTTGAACATGAAAAATGGATTTATAACAGGTATATAAACATGCTGTCCCATTTTGGTAAATCCAGGAAAATCAGTAAACATAAAGTAAACTTTGGCAAAATTTTTAGAAAATACTTTCAAAAACGAATCCGTAGGCGAAAGAACGGATTAAAAAGAGTTTATAACGAAGAAGTTATGATTTTTGCAAGTTTGTTGACGAAAAGTATTTTTCTGAAAATTTCATGCTGTTGGACGTTTTTCGTCGGACAAAAAGAGGCTTTAGACGTAAACCAGAGGAGCCGAGCTTTCCAAAATATATTACTACATACTAAGACGTAACCGTGGATATAAAGAACAAGTAAAATGGACTTATAACAATAAAGATATTCACGTTTGAATATCGGCAAAACTCATTTTAGTTTGACAGCTTTTATAAATATTAACACTAAAACTACGTAGTAACTATAGATTTCTAGAAATAATACCAAGTACCCAATTTCATAACTAACGAAGTATTAGTTATTACAAGTATATTTTTATCACTACAAGGCGTTATTTCAAGGATTTCAACCCGAGGATTCCAACACTAACGTTGGTACTTACGATATATATATAAGTATATATATTGTAACTAGCTTTATTTTTCTAATAGCCATATTTTTCCTAAGTCTTGGAAATGTATATTTTTGATAACAACAAGTATTTTTCAAAGAGTAGAGTGGTATAGGAAACATGTGCATGGACATTCATAACATCATTTCATGATCTAAAGTAGATCGTTCATCATTCATATTAGGTTGCGGCTAGTGTGCGCGCCTTGTTTTTCAGCTCATTACATGTTCATGGTACCATCATATCAGGTGAGTCATAGCCCCTACTATTTTAATTGTTTGATAAACTCTTTGGGGGAGATACATGCTTAAATACTTGATTTATACTTTCACAAGTTCTCTTAACGATACACATATTTCTGTGAGTTTTCCTAGCCCCGTTTTCGAGTACTTATTTTGATTTCAAATCTCACGGGGGAGAATACATTGCAACAACTATTTTCTTGTACATGCCTAAGTATTACAAATTCCATACATTGCTTAAGTTTCCTTATTACTACCAAGTTAAGTCCCCTTTATTATCATGGACCGTTAATTTTAGTGCTAAGCGAGAGTGAATGAATAGATCTATTGAGGGTGACGCCTCCATTCGTGTTTGGGTTGCTCCAACGGGACGAATGCATTTCATGTATTATCAAGTGAGTGTCTGGTAAACACTCTGTTGGGGCCATTACAAAGTCTAGCTTCGGGGTCATGAGCTTAAGAGACAATGTAGCATTTTTGACATTTTTGTCGGTTTACTTTATACTTGTTGCTATTGTACATACGAAAATTACTTATGGAATTACGATACTTTTCCACCACTATTACTACGGAATTACGATGCCTTTGCATCAGTCTTACTACTGATTTTCGATGCCTTTGCAACAACCTTATGACTGATTTATTACAAACTTAGTACATTTGGCAGTGGGTTGTAAACACACAGGTTACAAGTCTCTTATGGCGGGACTTGCAACTGAGTGGATTTACGATGCCTTTGCTGGGACAACTTCATCCATATACATTACATTCTTTTTCACAAGACTCTATGAACTCACCAACCATTGTGTTGACACTTTAGCATGTATTTTCAGGTTTTAAGCAATGGCACGCTACAGGAGGTTTTGGCAGGGCATGGCATGGTCATAGAAGACTCTGATTATTCATTTGGGGACCGTTTTAAACTATTTTAAAGGGCCTACTTCCGCATTATTATTAACAATGTAGATTCAACATTTTGGTTAAACAATTTTATTCTAAATGATTGAAGTAAATACCATTTTTGTACTTTTGTTGTGGTACCAATTGAGTTACACCCCAGCTACATGTATGCTTTCGTTGGACCCGATTTTGGGGGTGTGACATTGTGCGGAGAATGCGAAGGTAAAGTTTGCTTCTTTTACTTTCAAGGATGAAGCTTTAACTTGGTGGAACAATTACCAAAATTCCGTTGGGAGTGAGGTAGCTTATGCCATGACTTGGGAGCAATTCAAGTCTCTGTTGATTCAGACTTATTGCCCAAGGAATGAGGTTAAGAAGCTAGAGATTGAGTTTTGGAACCACAAGGTGAAAGGTAATGATATGACGACTTACAATCGTCGTTACCAGGAGTTGGCCTTGCTTTGCCCAGATATGGTAAAAACCGCGACTCAAAAGATCGAGAGGTATACTGATGGGTTGCCTGTAGCTACAAGGAATGATGTGATTTCTGCTAGGCCGGCAAACATCCATGAGGCAATCACAATTGCTCAACAACTTATGGATTCGTTGGAATTAGAAGGAACTGATAAGGAGAAGAATGGAAAGAGAAAGAGAGACCATCACTCTAAGGGTAATGATCACCGAAGCAAGAGACAAGCTAAGGCTTATGCTATTGGGAATGGAGATAAGAAGAACCAGAACGGTGATGCACCCAAGTGTGGTCGTTGCCACCAGCATCATACTGGATGATGTAGTGTGAAATGCCAGAACTGCTCAAAGAAAGGACACACAGCTAAGGACTGTAGAGCTCGACCTCTTGCTATGGTTCAAGCTGCTCCTGAAATGAGAAATAAGGCAGATGTTACTTGTTATGGGTGTGGAAAGAAGGGACACTATAGAAATGAGTGTAGAGAATCGTGGAACCGTGGAAATCAAGGCTCGGGTGGTAATGGGTACAATCATGGAAACCGTGGAGCTGGAGGAAACTGTGGACGACAAGATAACGGGGGCCAACGTGTGGAAGCTGGAGCTGCTCAGGGAAGAGTGTATGCACTCGGGAACGAGAGAGGAGAAGATCCGAACGTCGTTACTGGTACGTTCCTTCTCAATAATCGTTATGCTTCCATACTATTTGATACTGGTGCCGATAGGAGTTTTGTGTCCACTACGTTTGCACCCTTATTAGAGAAACCCCCGATGGCCTTAGGAATTGGATATGATATAGAGTTAGCAAATGGGAATATAGAAAGGATTAATACCATCATTCGCGGTTGCACGTTAAATTTCTTGAACCACCCTTTCAACATAGATCTTCTACCCGTCACGTTAGGAAGTTTTGATGTCATCATTGGTATGGATTGGTTGTCGAAGTATCATGCTCACATACTTTGCGACGAGAAGATCGTGCGTTTACCTTACGGAAAGGAAATCCTAAATATATTAGGAGATCGGAAGGATTCGGGGAGCCCATCCCGATTAGCAGTTATTTCTTGCACTAAGTTACCAAAGCTAATGGAGAAGGGATGTTACCTTTTCTTAGCTCAAATTTCTGAGAAAGGAGGGACGAAGAAAAAGGAAAGGTGCATTGGAGATGTGCCTATAGTTCGTGATTTTTCTGATGTGTTTCCCGATGATTTGCCGGGAATCCCGCCGACTAGACAAGTGGAGTTTCAGATTGAGTTGATACCTGGTGCTGCACCTGTAGCACGAGCGCCTTATCGTCTTACACCTACCGAACTAGAAGAATTGTCAAAACAATTGGCGGAGTTAGTCGAAAAAGGATTCATAAGACCAAGTTCTTCACCTTGGGGAGCCCCAGTCTTATTTGTAAAGAAGAAGGATGGATCGTTTCGTATGTGCATTGATTACCGAGAGCTGAATAAGTTAACGGTAAAAAATAGATACCCGTTACCGAGGATCGACGACTTGTTCGATCAACTTCAAGGATCGAGTGTGTATTCGAAGATCGATTTGAGATCGGGATATCATCAACTTCGAGTTCGCGAGGAAGATATTCCGAAAACGGCTTTCAGAACCCGTTACGGGCATTACGAGTTTCAGGTGATGCCGTTTGGGTTGACTAACGCACCGGCGATATTCATGGATCTCATGAATCGGGTGTGTAAACCTTACTTAGATAAGTTCGTGATTGTGTTCATCGATGACATTCTGATTTATTTGAAGAGTGAGAAGGAGCATGAGGAGCACCTAAGACTCATCTTAGAATTGCTCAGGAAGGAGAAACTCTATGCCAAGTTTTCAAAATGCGAATTTTGGATTCCGACGGTACAATTTTTGGGTCATGTAATTGATAGACAAGGAGTCCATGTGGATCCTGCTAAGATTGAGGCAATAAAAGATTGGGCTGCACCTACGACCCCAACAGAAGTTCGTCAATTTTTAGGTTTAGCTGGTTATTACCGAAGATTCATCGAGGGATTTTCGAAGATAGCTAAACCATTAACCAAACTGACTCAAAAGAGTGTTACGTATGAATGGGGAGATAAAGAAGAGGAAGCATTTCAATTGCTTAAGAAGATGTTGTGTAGTGCTCCTATCTTAGCGTTACCTGAAGGTAACGAGGATTTCGTCGTCTATTGTGACGCCTCACATAAAGGATTGGGATCCGTGTTAATGCAACGAGAGAAGGTGATAGCTTATGCTTCCCGACAGCTCAAAAAGCATGATAAAAACTACACCACCCATGATTTGGAGTTAGGTGCTGTGGTTTTCGCCTTAAGGATATGGAGACATTACTTGTATGGAACAAAGTGTGTTGTGTTCACTGACCATAAAAGTCTACAACACATCTTGAATCAGAAAGAGCTCAATATGAGACAACGATGTTGGATTGAGTTGCTAAGCGATTATGATTGCGAAATTCGCTACCATCCTGGTAAAGCGAACGTTGTTGCTGATGCTCTTAGTCGAAAAGAAAGAACACCACCATTACGAGTTAGGTCATTGGGAATGACCATCGTATCGCCATTACCATCTCAAATACTTGAAGCTCAAACGGAAGCGTTGAAAGCAGAAAACAGATCTGCTGAGAATATATTTGGAATGGCTGAGAATGAGAAAGGATTTGTTAAGCGTTCTGATGGATTACTATGTTTTGGAGATCGGATTTGGGTACCTTTATATGGAGGAATTCGGGAGTTAATTATGCATGAGTCGCATAAGTCAAGGTACTCTATTCATCCGGGATCTGACAAAATGTATCAAGATCTTAAGAAGTTATATTGGTGGCCAAACATGAAGGCAGATATAGCATTGTACGTTAGTAAGTGCTTGACATGTTCTAAGGTTAAAGCCGAACATCAGAGACCGTCAGGATTACTAACGCAACCAGAACTTCCAATCTGGAAATAGGAGCGGATTACAATGGACTTCATTACCAAATTACCGAGGACAGCTAGCGGTTGTGACGCTATCTGGGTAATTGTGGATCGTCTGACAAAGTCTGCTCATTTCCTAGCAATTAGTGAAGATGATAGTGTGGATAAACTTGCGAGGTTGTATGTGAAGGAAATTATTTCACGTCATGGAGTCCCGATATCGATTATTTCTGATCGCGATAGCCGCTTTACGTTCGCTTTGTGGCGATCACTTCAAACGGCTTTGGGGACGAGACTTGATATGAGTACTGCATATCATCCCCAAACCGATGGTCAAAGTGAGAGGACCATTCAGACGTTAGAGGATATGCTTCGTGCATGTATCATAGACTTTGGTAAAGGCTGGGAGAAGTACTTGCCCCTTGCGGAATTCTCCTATAATAATAGCTACCACACAAGTCTTAAAGCTGCACCATTTGAAGCTTTGTATGGCAGAAAGTGTCGTTCGCCTATTGGTTGGGCAGAAGTTGGAGATAGCCAACTCACAGGCCCTGAATTTATCTTAGAAACTACAGAGAAAGTAGCTCAGATTCGTGATCGGTTGCAAGCAGCCAGAGATAGGCAGAAAAGTTATGCCGATCAGAGACGTAAACCCTTAGAATTCCAGGTTGGAGACAAAGTGATGCTGAAAGTCTCGCCTTGGAAGGGTGTGATACGTTTCGGGAAACGTGGAAAGCTCAACCCACGCTACATCGGACCATTTCTTATCTTAGAAAGAATTGGGCCCGTGGCTTATAGGTTGGAATTACCACATGAATTGAGTAAAGTTCACGACGTGTTTCACGTTAGTAATTTGAAGAAATGTCTTTCTGATGAGATGCCTATTATTCCGATGAAGGATATTCGTATTGATGAGAAGTTGAATTTCGTGGAAGAGCCAATTGAGATTTTAGATCGTGAAGTTAAACGACTCAAGCGAAGTTGCATTCCGCTCGTCAAGGTTCGTTGGAATTCCCGACACGGACCAGAATTTACGTGGGAACGTGAGGACGAGTTCCGGAAGAGATATCCGAAGCTTTTCACTTCGTAGACGATTTGTTCCGAGAGAAACCCGGGATGGGTTTCTTCTGAGACTGGGAGGATGTGACAACCGGCAATTTAGGGAGCTATTTTGAAAACCCGCATTACGTTAAAGTTCGTTTATAACTTTTATTTGGAAATTTTATTCACAACGAACTTGTAAGACCAATTTTATGGATAATTATATTTTATGACGTTATGGAATTCGTGAATTATTTTAATAATTCATTATGAAATTACGTGATGATGTATGTTTTTAATTTTTTCTCACTGGTACTACGTTGACTCTGGCACTAGGTTTACCTAACGGAAAATTTTATGATTCGTTTTACGAGTCCGATGATATTTAATTAATTACGAGATGTTTTTCGGGAGATATTGAAGTTTGAAATGAGTTCGGGTTTCGGGCCACATGTTTTACATTTACCCACTTTACCCACTCAACACTACTAGTAATATTATTATTACTATTATTATTAATATTATTATTATTTATAACCTTTTTTTTTAAAAAAAAAAAAAAAAAAAAAGAGTAAACCACAAATTGGTCCTTGTGGGTTCGGTTCTCACACACAACACACCAACACTCACCCTCACTTTCTCTCTCTCATTTTCCTCTTCCCCAAACCCTAGCCGCCGACTATATCCGGCCACCACCACTTCACCGCCGACCACCACTACAAACCACCACTATTTTCGTGATCCCCACCTTCGAATCTCCTAGATCCGCCCCTACACGCACTTTATTACATCATTTTCATCACGTATCATCACCAAATCTCACCACCAATCATCATTTTCGAAGTGTTACATGGTTTGGAGCTTATTTAACCGAAGGTGAGGCGAGTGTGACTCGCGTTTTTATTAAAAACGTGACCCTTGGTCACGATGGGTTTAGTTTTGATTGGGTTTTCACCCAAAAACGGGAATAACACTTATGGGTTTTTGTTGGAAACTCGATTTTAATAAATGGTTTGGTATCCGGGTTGTATTCCGTGGGTTTGGTTCGAACCGTGAGTCCTCGACTCACGGCTTGGATGTTGACTCGAGCCGTGGTGCTCGTTTTCTTGTTATTTTTGAGCCGTGGTTTGGCTCTTGGTATCCTTGATCTCGTTAATATCTTGGTTCGACTCTTGTGAGTCGCGGCTCGTAGCCGTGTCATTGTTGTTGTTGCCGAGACCCTTTGGGTCGAATGGGTATATTTTTTAGTGCTCCTTGGAGCCACTTTGTGACCCTTGATACTTGGTTCGAGCCCTCTTGGCTCGTGGTATTTACCGCGACTCGGTCAAGTCGTGTGGGCTTGGATGTGGCTTGGTAAACCAACCCGAGTATGACTTTGATTATTTTGTTCTTGGATTGTTAACTTGGTTTGGTATGAGTTTTGCTATTGGTTGGTTGTTTGCTCCATTTCTTGGCCGAATACATGTGGGTCGAGACCATGTTTGGTCTCGACATTGGATATTGAATTTTGGTATTGAGAAGTGTTGACGAATTGTGTTATTGGGGACCGATTGTGAGACGGTCACTTAGATTGACGGAGATAGATTAGTCGGGTGCCGTAGTCGGACCCTATTGTTGTAGCACGTGGATTGGGATTGTGTTGGACGGAGATGTATTGATATTTATGACATTTGCTTATTACTTTGGACTTGGACAATGAGCCGAGAGTCATGACTCGGACAAGTGACCATTTCGTATGACTCGATAACTATTTACAAATAAAACATAAATAATAAAACTCGTAATAATAATTATTTGTAATATAAACGTTTATATGACTATATAGACGTGAATAACGGATATATAATTATATAAGCGCGTATATTAATAATAATAATAGTCACGAGTCATATTATAAATAATACGACTAAATATATATTAGGCTACGAGAGTAGCGTAATATTATTGGAAGTATTATTATAAAAATGTGTTATAAAATGAGAAACTCTCGACAATTATTAAATATTAAATAAAATGTCGTTTTATATATATAACGAGTAAACTTATCGAGTTATGCGGAGTCGTAGTCACTCGAGTTCAGGTAAGTTTTATTTGTGATTTTCGTGTTGTCACGGATATATGACGATTAATATAAACGTTTTCTATAACTAAATAACCACTTAACCGAAGGGTTGAACCGGGTTATTTGGCTATATGAAATGAATATATTAATGGGCATCGTATCCTACGACACCCATAGGTTGTGGTATATGTAAAGGGTAATAAATTGCGAATATATATATCGGGGAATCTGGCCAATTTGACGATGTATATAAGGAATTTATTAAACTACGATATATACCATATAGTATTTATGTGCTATGTGATTTAGGATTGGGTGTAATCTTGGAACGGTATGTTACGTAATAAATACGAGGATTATCAAATCGACGGATTTAATAAACTTCGGTGATTTATTTAAATAATATATTGGGCTAATATTAGATCTATAGTTTATTTTATTATTATTTGTGTGACCTTTTTGTTTGTTTTGTGTCGACCCACCACCCGTATGGATACCAAACATAAATACACCAAACTAATACGAAATGGATTTTCGGAAAATAAAACGGATTACGTCCGGGTTTGGGAATATTTTGAATTTGAGGAAATGATTTCTGAACGAATTGATATTGTTAGGTCGTGCCGAGTCCGTAGTTGCTGTTTTGTGAGTTAATATACATCTTATTTCTACCGACTTCTTCTTGCTATTTTCTGGACTTGAGGTGAGTCATAGCCCCACTTTTACTCTTGAACTATGTTTTCAATACTTGGGGTGAGAAACGTGCAAATTATTTTATGTGGACTATTATCGCTTTTATATTCTTTCTAAACTTGCTATGCGTACAGACTAGGATGTATTGTCAACTTTAGTCACATAGTTTTGTGTGTACTATTCAAGGTTGGCTTATTTGGTTATAGGATGTATTGTCAACTTTAGTCACATAGTTTTGTGTGTACTATTCAAGGTTGGCTTATTTGGTTATTGGTGGATTGTCAGCTTTAGTCACATATATTTTGTGTGTACTATTCAAGGTTGGCTTATTTGGTTATTGGTGGATTGTCAGCTTTAGTCACACGGTTTCGTGTGTACTATTCAAGGTTGGCTTATTTAGATACTGTAGCGTGCACCTATAGGTTAATGATACTGCGGAGGTTATCCGAGTATTTATTGGTATTGTGGGGGTTACCCGAATATCTATGTTGGAACGGAGGGTATCCGTGTGTTAGGATTGGAGCGGAGGGTATCCGCAGGCTTTTAGTGAATCCTTAGTCTAGCTAGCAAGCGTTTTGCGTATATGTCCACTATATTGTTAGATGAATTTAAACCTATGATCTCACCAGCGAAAGCTGACTTTTAGCACGTTTTCTCAGGTAATTAAGTGATGATACGGATGCTTGGAATGGAAGGCTCGGCTAAGGCTCTTGGTTTATGGATCTATTTTTCTAAACTCTGATAATTAATTATGGACCTACTGTTATGTTATTTTGGGTCTGACTCTGAATGATGTTGGGATAAATGTATACTTTAAAACCCCATTTTGGTTGCGTTTTTATTATGTTTACTTTATCTCGTTCTACTATGTCTTGTGTTGGATACCAATCCCCGTAGCACCCCGAAAGCTTGTTGAGTCTTCCGCTGTATCAAATTTTGGGGGTGTTACAAATAACAACAATAATAAGCAACAACAAAATCCGCTATTGACCACGAAACTTCAACGGACCCAAAGGGTCTTCGGCTAGTCTTAACCGAACCCAAAAACCATTAAGCACGAGACCATTTGGTTTCGGCTTGGTTTTTCCGTCGGACCCAATGCAACTACAAGGACCCAAATGGGTTACTAACTCAACCAAGCTTTCACTTGACCAAAGTATCATCAAATCCAGACCACATGGGTCTCAGCTAGGCTCAAACCGAGCTCCAAACAAACTAAACGAGCCCTTATGTGGGTTTCGACTATTCCCACAAACAAACCAATCTGACCAACAATAGTATCACCAAAAACCTAACACAAATCGACCACAAATCCGGTCATAATCGACACCACACGAATACCTAGTTACTTTTTTTTATCATAAAAACCATTTTTACTTATGTTTCCCATTCGGTTGGATCAAAGAAAACAAGAAAACATTAGGGTTTGACTTTTGGATAGTCAAACCATTCATGAAAACTCACGAATCTCACCTTCAAAATCTTTAAAATCAACGAAAATGGTGTTTGGGAGGGTTTGAACGTGGCGGTAAAACAAAAGAGATGGTGGTGGAGCTGTTTGGCAGCACGTTTAGTGTATAGGGTAAAAGTGGAGATGGTGGGGATTGTTTTAGTGATGGCAGGTGGCGGCAGTGAGGAGAGGAGGGAGTATATTATTTTTTGTTGTGAAGAAGATAATGAGGGAGGGAAGGTTAGGGATAGGGTTTTAATACCCGAAAATTGTAATAAGGCCCCTCTAGTTTACTCCTTCTCTTTTTAGGCACGAAATTTAGGTAAAATAGTGTAGTTATTAATCGGTTCTTCCCGAAACTCGAATAATCATTCACGAAAAATATTAAACGTCGCCACAAGCATTCATACTCGTCACCATTAGTTCTAAATACGCTTTTCCGATAATTTTTTAAATCAATACATTTATATTAAATAAAACGCAACCGATTCTCATAAAATTTAAATTATCAGGTTTTTCCTAGTGCCGGGTCATAGTAGTGCCTAACTAATGCAACGGGAAAAACATCGTGAACATTACTCAGCTCCTGAGGTAACTCCAATTGGTAAGCTACCGGTCCAACCCTATCTAGGATTGTAAATGGACCAATGTATCGAGGGTTGAGTTTTTCGTGTTTGCCGAAACGTATCACACCCTTCCAAGGAGAAACCTTCAGCATGACTCGGCCTCCCACTTGAAACTCAAGGGGCTTACGTCTCTTGTTGGCATAGCTTTTTTGTCAGTCTCGAGCAGTTTGTAGGAGCTCACGGATCTGAATTACCTTCTCGGTAGTCTCCTGAATGAGTTCAAGGCCTGTAAGCAGGCTTTTGCCAAATTCTGCCAAACAGACAGGCGAACGACACATTCGGCCATATAGTGCCTCGAACGGTGCGGCCTTGATGCTAGCATGATAACTATTGTTGTACGAGAATTCGGCTAGCGGTAAATACTTCTCCCAGCCTTTTCCAAAATCAATCACGCAAGCACGAAGCATGTCCTCCAGTGTTTGGATGGTCCTATCACTTTGACCATCTGTCTGGGGATGGTAAGCAGTACTCATGTCGCGTCGGGTCCCCATGGCTGTCTGGAGTGATTGCCAAAAGACTGACGTGAAACGATTGTCACGATCCGAGATGATAGATATAGGAACACCATGACGTGAAACAATCTCTTTCACATAAAGTTGCACGAGTTTTTCGATACTGTCGCTCTCACTAATCACAAGCAAGTGAGTGGATTTCATTAGTCAGACGACGATTACCCAGATAGCGTCACAACCGCTAGCTGTTCTCGGTAGTTTGGTGATGAAATCCATGGTGATTCTCTCCCACTTCCAAACAGGCAGTTCAGGTTGAATTAACAACCCTGATGGTCTCTGGTGTTCGGCTTTAACTCTGGAACATGTTAGACATTTGCTGACATATAGGGCTACGTCAGCTTTCATGTTCGGTCACCAGTACAATTTCTTCAAGTCATGGTACATCTTATCAGCTCTAGGATGGATAGAGTATTTTGATTTATGCGATTCATGCATAATCAACTCACGAATTCCTCCATAGAGGGGTATCCAACTTCTCTCTCCAAAGCATAAGGTTCCATTCGCATGCTTTACAAAACCGTTCTTGTTTTCTGCCATCCCGTAAATATTCTCGGCTGGTCGATTTTCTTTCTTCAACGCTTCTGCCTGAGCAGTCAGTATCTAAGACGGTAACGGCGAGTTAATAGTCATACCCAGGGATCTAACTCTCAATGGTGGAACTCTCTCCTTCCGGCTAAGAGCATCGGCCACTACATTGGCCTTCCCGAGATGATAACGAATTTCACAATCGTAGTCGCTAAGTAGCTCCAACCACCGACGTTGTCTCGTGTTTAGTTCCTTTTGATCCAAAATATACTGCAAACTCTTGTGATCGGTATACACAACGCACTTGGTGCCATACAAGTAGTGTCTCCAAATCCGAAGAGCAAACACTATGGCCCCCAATTCTAGGTCATGCATCGTGTAATTCTTCTCGTGCTTCTTAAGCTGTCTAGAGGCATAAGCTATGACCTTCTCTCATTGTATCAAAACTGCTCCCAAACCTTTGTGCGAAGCGTCGCAATATACAACAAAGTCTTCGCTACCTTCAGGTAGGGCTAATATCGGTGCACTGCATAACTTCTCCTTCAACAGCTGGAACGCTTCTTCCTCTTTTTCTTCCCATTCGTACTTGACGTTCTTCCGAGTTAATTTAGTTAGCGACTTGGCTATTTTAGAGAATCCCTCAATGAATCTCCGGTAATAACCTGCTAGACCTAAGAATTGACGAACCTCTGATGGGGTTGTGGGAGCGGTCCACTCCTTGATAGCCTCAATCTTAACAGGATCCACGTGAACTCCTTCGCTATCGATCACGTGACCCAAGAATTGTACCTTTGGAATCCAAAACTCACACTTAGAGAATTTGGCATACAATTTCTCCTGCCTTAGTAACTCTAAAATGAGCCTCAAATGCTCTTCATGCTCCTCCTTACTTTTAGAGTAGATTAAGATGTCGTCTATGAATACTATCATAAACTTATCCAAGTACGGTTTACACACACGGTTCATGAGATCCATAAACACTGCTGGTGCGTTGGTTAAACCAAACGGCATCACTTGGAACTCGTAGTGCCCATAACGAGTTCTAAACACAGTCTTAGGGATGTCTTCCTCTCTAACCCTAAGTTGGTGGTATCCTGATCTCAAATCTATCTTCGAGTAGATGCTCGATCCTTGAAATTGATCAAATAAATCTTCGATCCTAGGTAGAGGGTATCGGTTCTTTACTGTCAACTTATTCAATTCCCGATAGTCGATACACATGCGGAACGATATTTCCTTCTTCTTTACAAATAACACCGGGGCTCCCCATGGCGATGAACTCGGCCGTATATCCCTTCTCCTTTATCTCCGTCAACTGCTTTGACAATTCCTCCAACTCAGTAGGAGCGAGTTGAAAAGGTGCCCTGGCTACAGGTGCAGCGCCAGGTATCAATTCGATCTGAAACTCTACTTGTCTCGCAGGCAGGAGTCCAGGAAAGTTGTCTGGGAAAACCTCTTGAAAATCTTGAATGATGGGCGCATCCTCGATACGCTTCTCATCCTTCTCCTTCTTATTTGAGATCTGAGCTACAAAAAGGTAACATCCTTTTTCGACTAGCTTTGGGATCTTAGTACAAGAGATGACACTCAACCTAGAAGAATTTCCACGGTCACCTCGATCTCCTTGTATACTCAACACCTTCTTGCCATAAGGCACTCTCACGATCTTCTTATCACAGATAATATTTGCATGATACTTAGTCAACCAATCCATGCCGATAATGACGTCGAAACTACCTAACGTGACGGGTAATAGGTCTATGTTGAAGGGGCGGTTAAGGAAATTCAATGTGCAACCACGGATGATAGTGCCTATCCTTTCAACTCCTAGAGGTGTCGGGGTGATTCCTAGTAGAGGCATAAACGTAGTGGACACAAAACTCCTATCGACACCAGTATAAAATAATATGGAAGCATAGTGGTTGTTGTGAAGGAACGTACCAGTAACGACATTCGGGTCCTCCTTGATCTCTCTTCCAACCGCATAAACCCTAGCTTGGGCTGCTCCCGCATCCACTGGCGGTGCTTCAGCAACTTGGATTCCTCTGTTCCCTCCTGTTCCTTGGTGATTCGGGTGTTGTCCACCACTTCCTGTTCCTCTGTTTCCCCAACTTGCTCCATTTCTAGTATTTCCTCTGGTCAATGTCTCACGGTATTCGTTCCTGTAGTGTCCCTTCTTACCACATCCAAAGCAAGTAACTGTTGCCTTCCAATCATTTCCCTGTGTGGTTTGCACCATAGCAAGTGCTCGGGACCTACAATCCTTAGCAAAATGCCCTGGCTTAGAGAAATTCTTGCATATCACAGCACATCGCCCGTAGTGATGATGGTTGCATGTTCCACACAACGGTTTGGTTTCCTCATAACTTTTCTTCTCTCTATTACCAATTGCATACACCTTAGTAGTCTCCTGTCGTTTGTTAGGCGTGTCATGTCCTTTAGCATGGTCATTCCTTTTCCTCTTATCTTTCTTCCCTCTCTCAGCATTCTCCAATGCAATGGAATCCATTAAACTCTGAGCTATAGAGATGGCCTCATGAAGATTTGCGGGTCTCGTAGCGATCACATCATTCCTTGTTGCTAGAGGCAGACCATCAGTATAACGCCCAATCTTGAGTGTTGTAGTCTTGACCATGTCTGGGCAAAGCAATGACAACTCCTGATAACGATGGTTGTATGTCATCATGTCATTACCCTTCACCTTATGATTCCAAAATTCAATCTCCAATTTCTTAATCTCATTCCTTGGGCAGTAAGTTTTAATCAATAGATCCTTGAACTGTTCCCAAGTCATGGCATATGCTACTTCCTCTCCAACCGACTTACGATAGTTATTCCACCGTGTTAACGCTTCGTCTTTCAGAGTAAAAGTTGAGAATTTCACCTTAGCATTCTCAGCGCAGCCACTGATAGTAAACACTGTTTCAGAATTTTCTATCCACCTCACCAAGTAAACAACTCCTTCAGTTCCACAGAATTCGATGGGACCACAAGTGCGGAACTCCTTGTAGTTACAACCGGGAGTTCGTATAGGTAGTGGAGTCCCAGCAGAGGTGTTGGAGTAGTTCGATTCCGCTAACAGTTTGGCAACACGCAGATTCACGAGTTGATTGATTATATCCTGATCGACGGTAGGAGTGTTAGGTGGAAAGTGACCATTGTCACCCTGAGCATCAACGTTCGGGTTTCGGGCGTTATGATTGGTGGCTTCATGGTTATCGGGAGTGGGAGTCTCCATATTTCATTGAGGACGTCGTCCTCGATGACCAGTAGTAGCTACAGCAAGGCCAGTCAGAGTAGATCTGATTAGGTTTCGTCGTGGAGCTATCAATCTGAATTCACGACACAAGTTTTCATAAGATTCCCACCACACATAACATAACATCCGATAGCAGAGTCAATAAGCAATAGATAGGATATCAATGGAATACCAATCACAAATATGCCACAACCCATAGAATATCACAATACGAATATGAAAATCACATCCATTCTTATAAGAAGGTCGATACAATTTTTCAACATACGGTAGAGTAATAGATAATAACGGTCTAAATGATACGGCATAACTGAGAAAAGAAAACAAGACGATACGATAACTAGCTATTCTAGACTCCTCTGTTTAGAAAGCGATGCAACTACATAAGTCGACAACTCTAGCCACGACTCTGACGAAGAACTCTCAGCTCATCCTGTAGGCTCTTAACCTCTCTCCATAACGAGCCTGTCTCAACACCCTGAACATAACTGTCCCTCTTGAGGTCGGCGACCTCTCTCTCTAACTCAGCAATCCTCCTCTACAGCTTCCTATCCGCATCCCTAGCAGTAAGGAAACCTCTCTGAAGACTGTCCATCTACTCTCGCAACTCCGTCTAGGTCTCCCTCAATACTCTAGTCCTACCCATAACAAATCCCATATCATCCCTCAACTCATCAATAGTACTTGCAGACTCATCCCCCATCCGTGCAATCAATGCACTAATCCTAGCCCCCAGAGCTTGTAGTCACTCCCAAACGCGACCAATCTCTCCATACTCAGCCGCCTCTAATGACACTGCAGACGGCAAGTCTGATCCAGGTGAAAGGGGAGGCGAATCAATCTCAACTGGTGGTCCTGGAACATAGGGGAAAGGCGAAAATGGAGGGAAATCTGGCTCATCTGAATGGGCAGAGTGAGCTGGGCTCTGAGCTGGTGCAATGGCAGCGTCCGGAACATCCTCCTTCTCCTCCTCGGGAGGGTCCATATCCTCATCCTCTTTCGCCATAGAAGGGTCAACATCATCATCCTTTTTCTCCATAGGGGTGTCAACATCATCATCATCTGAATAAGAATCCATAAGTTGACGCTTCTGAGAGGGCGAACCAGGTAAGGGTAAGGTCGGTGATCTGGAACGGTGATGTGGTGATGAGGAAGGTGACGATGATAGAAGAGAGCAAGCAGTCAGGTGTACTGGAGATAGTGGAGATCATACTGACATGCGGGCTGTAACACGGTAAGTGAATCAAGGAGATAACCGTGCTAGAGTCTGATGCAGAGTAAGATGTCGGGAAGAGCTAGAATGCTCCACCACAGGTGTAGGCATCTAAGATGAAGCTGGAGTAGGTGACACTGAGATGGATGAAGAAGATGTAGCAATGGCTGAACAACGGACAATCTCATAAGGATCATCCTGATCTGGAATCATCGCAATCCGTGCTCGGTGATCGATGCCAGCAAGAATGTCCTCAGATACGTCGAAAGTGAGTGAAGGCATGGTCTGTGACAACGGCGTAGGGATAGGTGTAAGAGTATCAAAAATAATCATTTAACGCAACTCAATATCGACAACAAAAGTTTAACTCAAAACATAACTCATATGCACAAATCATATTTCCCAAAATAACATTTATAAATACCGCACAATCCAAATCATATATATATCCAAAATAACCAAATCACATAAAACTTTAATCATCATATTCATCACAAATCAATGCTCATAAAATCTTTCAAATTCGCTATTCATACGCAGTCAATCAATCAAAATATCGCATGATAAATAATTCCAAGTTCAAATCGTATACTCAATTTCTCGCTTCTAACCCCAAGATATATTCGCATAGTATTCTTATAAAATTCTTAAAACTTATATTAGATGAAGGCTTCGGCTCGGCAGCTGGCACGCAAAGGTCGAGGATTTATCTTTATGAAAATGGTTATAGTTTAGGTTTACATTATTTACCTAGTTCTCTGTAACCAGAGCTCTGATACCAATCTGTAACACCCCCAAAATTGGATACAGCGGAAGACTTACAAGCTTTCGGGGTGCTACGGGAATTGGCATCGTCACAAGTATAGATAACGAGATATCATAGATGCAAATGTAAACAAAAGTCAACATCAAGTT
Source organism: Artemisia argyi (assembly GCA_030686995.1). Lineage (NCBI taxonomy): Eukaryota > Viridiplantae > Streptophyta > Magnoliopsida > Asterales > Asteraceae > Artemisia > Artemisia argyi. The sequence goes on from CM060680.1 coordinate 67,567,274, forward strand.
AAAGTTTACATTCATCCAAAATATTTAAGTACGGAAAGCCCATAATAGAATAACATAAGTAGGTCCATAAAAGAAAATATCAGAGTCTTATCGATTTCCTCAAACCATGCTAACACCAAGCTTCCAAAGTCCAAGCCATCCAAGAAATCATCTAGTTACCTGAGAAAAACATGCTTAATGGTCAGCTTTCGCTGGTGAGTTCATAGGTTTAAATATAAAATAGTAGTGGACCTGAAGAGTAAGCGCTATGTGAGTCTAGAAGGCATAGATAAGCAATCCAATCATCAACACAATTCACAACACGATAGCTTTCTTATCTTAGGACAGATAAGTGGTCAACATGAGCGGCCCCTCTTACGGTCACTAGACTGGTCCAACAAACAGTAAGGAACCACCACATACTGCCCTGGTCTAGGCCGTTCGCAGTAATCTACATATAGCTAGGTTCGATAGCCCTAGCCTAAGGCAGACCCTACTTCAAATCTACCCTAACTAGTCCTCACAATATAGAAAAACAAAAATAGTAGTTGGTCCAAGAAATCGCTTTGCATGTTTTCTCCCTGAAATTTAGAAAGCGGTAAAATACGAATAAAAGTGAGGCTATGAAACTCACCTCAAGTCCAGCAAACAGCAAAAGAATCAACAGAAACAACGAGATAATGACTAGCTGGCAACGGCGACTACCGACTCGGCACTACCTAATAATATTATCAATATGTAACACCCCTATTTTTCACTGATCGCAGCGGACAAAGTGTTTGGGTATTACTCATGGAAACAAAGACAAGATAATAGAAAATGACTCGAAAAGAGACATTTTTGAAAAAGGTGTTATCATTCATGTATTCATCAGAGTTTTTACAGTAAAGGATGTTCTTTCACCAAAAGAGAGGTCCCTAAGATACGTTTTACGACACAAAACTGATGAATGATAACTATTTTGGATGTCCTCATGTCCAGTGGTTCTCCGTGCCAGGGTTCCTATAGTGCCTAATTACCTAAGATAACATGCTTAAAAGTCAACACGTATGTTGAGTGAGAGTCATAGGTTTAAAAAGTTAAAGTATAAATACAAGTTCCATAGGGTTTAACTTAAACCCTATGTGTGGAAAAGTGTTAGTGTTAGAAGGTATATTGCACTAAGCTCATGAACCACACGTTAATAATCCGGGTCATGGGGTCTGCAGACCAAACCATGAGGGGATGGGAAGGATAACTTGCCAAAGTTAAACCTTAAGTGGGTTCAAATATAGTACTTATTGGTGCCACCTAGTGGGGTGTTAATACCAACGGAAGTTGTCAAACTCCAATAGATCTATCAAATATATTCGCGTTCGTTTGGGTAAAATATCCCAAACGATTAGATTCATGAATTTTGGTTATGTAAAGATGGCTGTTAGTTTACTCGTGCAATAACCAGAGTAAAGACTTGTATTTGGTTTTAAAGCATGTATCCCCCTCATAGGGTTTGTAAAACATTTAGAAAGCATTTAAAAGGGTGTGAGGCTATGAAAACTCACCTGAGTCTTTAGCTAATTAAAGTAGGGGTATAGACAATTCACTCACGTATCCTAGGGTAGTGCAAGTGTGCGTATGTCAAGTCTTAGTCTAGGTTTTTCTTAACTAGTTACTATTAGGTTTTTATATATAACATAACACCGTTCGGGTCATTGTAATTCAGAAGTATATGACTCCTCACATGAAGCTCCCTACTATTGTATTATGTGATCAGCCTAATACCGTTCGGGCCATCATAATTCAGAAGTTAATACTCCTCACACAAAGCTCCCTATTATTGAGTTATGTTGTTATTAGGGTTTAGTTATAAGATAACACCGTTCAGGCCATCATATCTCAGAAGTATATGCAATAATCGTTCAAGGAGTTAGGGCACTTTAATTCGTAAACCCAACAAACTCGTGAAAACGAAATATCCACATAGTACTCCTCGCATGAAGCTCCCTAGTATTGTGTTATGCTTCTAACTCAAATAGGTTTTTATACACTACAAAAAAATAGCCATTTAGTGACACACATTTTTAGTGACAACAAGTATTTATGCCACTGTAATATTGTTTTAGTGGGAGATTTTTATGTGTCATTAAAGATAATGAAGTTTCAGTGGCACTTTATTTTTTATGCCACTAACGTGCATGATTACTAGTGACACAAACTTGATGTGCCGTAATAGCTAACATAAATTAGTGTCATATATACATGTTTTATGCGATTAAATTAAATACCATATATGGAGTATTTTTTATTTTAATTTTTGATTTTGTAAGTGTGCCACTATTACCTAAATAAAAATCTTCCTAATTTCAAAGTTTAGGCGGGCCTATGTTAAAATAGAAAAGATGTGGGTGGGCTTTTTTGTTCCTTCTTATCCCTCTTTCATTAGTCGGATAATTTAGATTTTGAAAACCCTAGCTCTCTAAGCCGCATCAAGTTGCTACCTTTCTCATCATCATCATTCATTTTCAAGCCACGTAATTGCTTTTACCTGCAATTCTTGTTATCTTGATTCACATATTATTTTGTATTATGTATGTGAACTGTATAATAGGTAAAGTTAACAAAAGCATAAGTTGATTGGTTTTGATCCAGGTCTTGTAATGCTTTCACCCAAAATTGGTGGGGTCATGTAAGTTACTGATGGTTATGCCTTTTTGGCTTTTTATGTCCATTAAAATATTGTTTACCTTTATAATACTTTATTTCTCAACTTTTTCTTATTAATGTTCCCAACCATGATGCAGCAAAGAATTGAATTGAAAAAGGTTCTTCTCTTCTTTATAAGAGTATTGGATTGGATATTGCTAAAGAATAAAAGGGATCAACACCAGGTGCTTCATAAGAAAATTTGTGTTGTATCTAATATTTTCTAATAAATTAATTGGTAATGTTAACTAATTAATATCAACGTATTCAATTAATTGATATCGTTAATTAATTAAATTATGTTGTAGCATTCTACTAGTGTGAAGTATGCCAAGAAGCAACAAAGAACTCGTTTTGTGTTTGTGGCATGGAAGGAAAACAAGGATCTACAATGTAAACCAAATATTTGTACTCAACTATGAAGGTATATTTACTCAATAAAGTAGTAAACGTACTGTTAATGTATCTAAAGCTTTTGAATTCTTCACATCTCAGTTTAATACGTGTAACTTTAATCTATACGAATTGCTTTTGTTTGTCTACAGATAATGTGCTTTTAAGAGCTTTTCGGCAGTTCCTTCACAGGCATGAAGTCGCAATCTTTTTGATAGTTTTAGGCATCTTATGTAGTACTGTATGAAGACGGAAATTTAGACTTGTGTTATTTTGTTAGAAACTTGTTTATTGTATATTGGAGAATTTTGTTAATTAATGAAAATTTCAATTCTATGTAAATTATTAAATTGTCTATTCATATGTTATGGTTGAATGAAATTTGGTTTCAAATCCGTGTAGATACATAATTTTGATATAGTGACGATCAACAAATATTTTGGAAGCAAACAATATATTCTATTGAATTCATTCAAGTATCACATCATAAAATATATTTAATGGTAGAACGTATGTGCCACAAATCATTTAAATATATTGTGACGGATTATTAACTGCCACTAAACACCCAAATGTTTGCAGCAACACAACAAAAAGTGTCACTGAAACCCTTTAGTCGCAGCGTCGTTAGTGACACTTATTTTTTCTGCCACCAAATGTCTAACAGGCCTTTAGTGGCACTTATTTGACTTATTGTGGCACTTTTTGTGTGTCACTAAATGACACCTTTTTTGTAGTGATATTTTTATGAAAATAGTCCATTTTTACCCCTTGTATATATATATATTTACGTTTTCTACCCTAAACTTATAAACTTATAACAAATAGGCATATAACTTTCTAACTAATGCATATTTAGTCCCTAAACTATTATATTTTAAAGATATGATATATATTGTTCCTAAATTATACTAGTTTTTAGTATTTACTCTATTTACCCTTATATTTATAATATTTGCAAGTTTAGTCTTTTTAATTTAATATTTGTTTTAATAGCTTATTTTAAGGTTTAAAATATTGCAAATATAGTCCTTACACTATTATCTTCTAGGAAATGTCAAAAACGGTCCCTAGACTTTATAGTTTCAGGAATTTACAATATATACCCCTATGCATGTAATATTTTGCAAAACTAGTCCTAAGTGTATATAATTCATAATTTAGCATGGCAATCTAGTTTCTAAGCTTATAACACATAATGCAATTTATATCAAGTAGGTAAGCTATGTAACACATAAGCACGTAATTCGACTTAAAACTAGGGCTACGAAAGAAAACATGCATGCAATGGCTATCCTAGGGTTTCTAAGGCATCTAAAGTCTATATAAGTCTTATTCTAAGTTTACTAGACTTAAAGTAAAGGTTACCTAGGTTGGGGGAGGACTTACGTGAGTTTCTAGGGTTTCTAGGGCTCGTACGACTTCAAACCACAACAAAACTCGTCCAAAGCTTAGTTACCCATTTCCTATGGCTTCTAATGACCTTAGACTACAGAAATGTGAGGTAGAGAGGAGAGGGAGAGGTGTAAAGAAGAAATGAGGGAGGGCATGGGTATATAAAGCCCGCGTAGGGCGTGTTGCCCAAGTTTCGGCTGCTAGGTGTCAGGGAGGAGGAGGGGGAGTAAGCAAGGCTAGGGGATGGTGTGGCAGGTATAGTAGGTGATAAGGATGGGCTATGGTAGCTAGGGGCGGAGCTAGGGTCGGTTGTGGTGGGGAGAAGCCGAGAAAGGCGGTTAAGGCAAAGGAGGTGACAAGGAGGCCCATCACCTGCTTGCTTGGGTGTTTAGAGGTGCTAGGGTGATAGCTTAGTATTAGGGAGGTGCTAGGTTGGTTGCTTGGTGGTTTTAAGGTGTTTAAGTAGCATAGTTTAGGTGTTTAAGTCTAATTTTAATCTAGTTTTGTTTAATAAGTGTTTAAGGTTTTATCTATGTTTTAGTGTCTTAATTAAGAAACTAATGATGTTTAGTAACTATTAGTAGCTTATACTAAGTGATGGTAGCTTATTGTAAAGATTTAACCTAGTTTAGACCTAGTTTCGGGAAGTTATGACCTAATTAGGGTTTTGTGCTTATATGACTTGTACCTAAGTTTCTAGGGGTTGTACTATATCCTAAGGGTTCTAATATATCCTAAGGTAGCTATTATAACTTATATCTAAGTCTTAGGCACTTTGCATGTAAGTTCAGATAAGCAGTTAGGGTTTTAAAACAAACCGGAAACACATACGTGCATTTAGGGTTTTCTAGCAAGTATGGGGTATTATAGAACTAGTTTTCTTAGTGAAAATATGTTTATTACCTTGACTTGACATACTAGGATGTTTACCTTAAGTAAACATAGTAGTGGTTAGCATAGATGGATACGTGAGGTTGTTTGAGGGTTAGTTAAGTTATAATAATATATTAAAGCAAAAATTTAGCTCGGGAAAATCCTATAGGAATTTCTAATCCTAGTGTGCTTCTAATAAGGGCCTAAGTTAAGTTAATAAGGCATTTCTAATCCTAGGGTGCTAGTGAGGGCCTAAGCTAAGTTAATAAGGCATTCCTAACCTAATGGGGAAGTTAGTGGTTTGTGACAGTATCCCATCCTGAAAGAAAATATCGTCTTGAGATTTAACTATGGTTCGTATGTGATGGTGTGAATAGATGGGGATATTTAGCACAGATTTGATCCTCTCGTTCCCAAGTACACTCTGGTCCTCTTTAGGAGTCCCAGCGTACCTTAACGATAGGAATCCAGTGATGTTTTAGATTTTTGACCTCTCGGTCCATAATTTCCACTGGTTCTTCAGTGAAATTGAGCTTATCATCCAATTGAAGCTCGTTTATAGGAAAAACTAGTGACTCGTCTGATAAATACTTCTTAAGATTTGATACGTGAAACGTGTCGTGTATATTACTTAGTTCATCCGGTAATTCAAGTCGGTATGCCACTGGACCAATTCGTTCTAAAACCTTAAAAGGTCCAATGTATCTCGGACTAAGCTTTCCTTGCTTTCTGAAATGAAAGAAACCTTTCCTAGGTGAAACTTTCAACATAACCCTATCTTCGACTTGAAATTCTAAAGGCTTACGTCTTATATCGGCATAACTCTTTTGCTGATCTCTTGCAGCTTGTAAGCGTTGTCGGATTTGAACTATTTTCTCATTTTTCTCATGGATTATCACCGGACCCGTGAGTTGTACTTCTCCAACTTCAGCCCAGCAGACCGGAGATCTACACTTTCTCCCATAAAGTGCCTCATACGGTGCTGCTTTAATGCTAGCGTGATAACTATTGTTATACGAGAATTCTACCAATGGAAATTGTTTCTCCCACCTTTTCCAAAATCTATCACACATGCTCGAAGCATATCCTCGAGTGTTTGGATAGTTCTTTCACTTTGACCATCGGTTTGCGGATGATATGCCATACTCATGTCTATTTGAGTACCTAAGGCCTTTTGCATAGATTGCCAAAATCTTGACGTGAAACGAGAATCACGATCCGATATAATAGATGTTGGCACTCCATGTCGGTAAACTATTTCCTTGAGGTACAACCTAGCAAGGGTTTCCATATCATCTGTTTCTCGTATAGGAATGAAGTGTGCTGATTTCGTAAGGCGATTAACTATTACCCAAATAGTATCATGCCCGTTGGATGTTCTAGTTAGTTTAGTGATAAAATCTGTCGTAATTCTTTCCCACTTCCAAATGGGAATCTCAGGCTGTTCCAATAAACCAGACGGCTTTTGGCATTCAGCCTTTAATCTAGAACATGTTAAACACCTGCCCACATATCTGGCAATGGATGCCTTAATGTTGGGCCACCAATAGTGTTTCTTCAGATCCTGAAACATCTTATCAGAACCTGGGTGAATGGAGTACTTAGATTATTGGGACTCGTGCATTATTACGTTCTTTAAGTTACCATGATAAGTTAACCATTTTCGACCCTTAATACAACGAGTTACGTCTGAACTTATCTCAAAAGCTTTATCCATACCTCATAAATTCTCAAGTTTACGATCCTTCATTTCGAGGGATTCATTCTAGGCTTTGAGTATTTAAGAAGGTAGATTCCAATGAAGAGACATTACTAACGACCTAACTCTAAGTGGTTTGATTCGTTCCTTTTGGCTCAAAGCATCGGCTACTACGTTAGCTTTACCAGGATGATAACGAATCTCACAATCGTAATTAGCAAGCAGTTCTACCCATCGACGTTGTCTCATGTTCAACTCCTTTTGATCAAGAATATGCTGTAGGCTTTTGTGATCAGTGAAAACCGTACACTTAGTGCCATACAGATAATGTCTCCATATTCTTAGAGCGAACACTACTGCTCCTAATTCTAGATCATGCGTAGTGTAGTTTTCTTCATGTGTCGTGAGTTGTCGTGATGCATAAGCGATTACTTTATCCTTTTGCATTAAAACAGCTCCAAGACCTCTTCGAGAAGCATCACAGTAAATGACAAAATTATTGTTTCCCTCTGGTAAAGCTAAGATCGGAGCTTCACACAACTTTCTCTTCAAAAGTTGGAAAGCTATCTCTTGATCTTTTCCCCAGTCAAACTTCCTGTTTTTCTGGGTTAGCTCTGTCAAAGGTTTAGCTATTTTTGAAAATCCATCAATAAACCTTCGATAGTAGCCCACAAGTCCTAAGAATTGTCGTATCTCAGTAGGATTCTTAGGTTGCGACCAATCCTTAACGACTTTGATTTTTGTTGGATCGACACGAAGTCCTTGTTTATCTATCATGTGTCCGAGAAATTGCACAACACTAATCCAGAATTCACACTTAGAGAACTTTGCATAAAGTTTCTCCGTCTTAAGCAGTTCTAGGATTATTCTCAAGTGTTTAGCGTGCTTTTCCTCATTACGTGAATAGATAAGAATATCATCTATGAACACTATAACAAATTTATCCAAGTATGGTTTACACACCTGATTCATAAGGTCCATGAAAACAGCTGGTGTGTTTGTCAAACCAAATGGCATAACTTGAAATTCATAGTGCCCATATCTTCTTCTGAAAGCGGTCTTAGGGATATCTTCTTCCCTCACTCTCAGTTGATGATAGCCTGATCGTAAGTTGATTTTTGAGTATATGCTCGAACCTTGTAGTTGATCAAACAAGTCATCAATCCGGGGTAATGGGTATCGATTTTTGATAGTAAGTTTGTTTAATCCACGATAATCGATACACATCCTCATAGATCCGTCTTTCTTCTTTACGAATAGGACAGGAGCTCCCCAGGGTGATGTATTTGGACGTATAAAACCTCTATCAGTTAATTCCTGGAGTTGTTCAGAGAGTTCCTTCATCTCTGAAGGGGCTAACCTATAGGGTGCTTGGGCCATAGGTGTTGCTCCGGGAATTAAGTCGATTTGAAATTCAATTTGACGAATCAGAGGTAAGCCAGGTAAATCCTTAGGAAAAACTTCTGGGTATTCTCTGACTACAGGGATCTCCTCCAGTCGTTTTTCATCTGGCTTAGTCTCCGTTACTTGAACCACAAAAACTTGACAACCTCGTGACATGCATCATTTTGCTTTGATACATGAAATGAAGTTAATTCTAGTTCTACTTTGATCTCCTCAGATAGTTAAAGTCTCACCGTCGATAGATACATGGATGATTTTATCGTCACAAAGAATCTTTGCTTGATTCTTGGACAACCAATCCATTCCCACAACAACATCAAAACTACCGAGTCTAATAGGTATGAGATCAATCTCAAAGTGGTGGTTAAGTAAGGTTAGGGTACAACCCTTAATGACCGTGTTAGTACTAAATATGTTTCTGTCGGCTATTTCTATCTCATAATAATTATCTAAAGCTATGGGTTTAATCCTAAGTATAGAGGCTAAGGGTATGGATACGAAACTTCTATCTGCTCCAGAATCAAATAATATTTCAACTAAATGATTATTTAAAAGAAACTTACCCGTGACTACGCTTGGATCTTGTGGATCATTCCTGTCCCTCAACATATATGCTCTACTCTGGGCACCATGAGTATTTTTCTTTGGGTATTTATTCATATAATGACCCTTTTCCCCGCAAGTATGACAAATGACTGTTGCTGGTGGTGGATTTCCTCCAGCAACTGGTCTTTTGTTCCTGCAATCCTTTGGGTAATGGCCGGCCTTGTTACATATGTTACATTTACTGACACAAGGCCCTGTGTGATGCCAGCTGCATCTCCTACACAGGGGGCACTTCCAGCATACCCACTTTTCTCATTTAAATTGGTGGCATAAGCTCTTGCATTATCTTGCCTTGGTTGAGGATAGGGATTTGTATGATTACCACCGGTGTTATTACGGTTGTTACCAAAAGCTCTCCCATCGTGGAACTTTTGTTTATTATCGTAGGGCACTGGCACAGAGTTGTGCTTTGTTACTTGGTCCATTAACCTTAAGGTTATGTTAATGGCCTCCTCTAACGTTTGAGGTTTAGCGGCTGTAACATTCCCTTCGATACTCTGGGGAAAACCTCCGATGAAAACTTCTATCGTCTTTTCAATAGTTGGTACCATTGTAGGACACAAAGTAGCCAACTCTTGAAATCTCTTAATATAAGTTTTAACATCGTTCCCCTTCACAATCAAGTTATAAAATTCATCCTCCATTTTCTTGACTTCTGTCCAAGGGCAGTATTTCTTAATCATAAGTTTCTTAAACTCAACCCAAGATAACTTATATGCCTCTTCTATTCCTATTGGTTGGGCATACGAATTCCACCAAGATAACGCTTCCTCAGTAAGCGTTCCTATTGCAAACTTAACTCTACAATCCTTTGTACAATTACTATGGGAAAATACCGATTCACATCTCTCAAACCAATGAATTAATCCTATGGCCCCTTCTGTCCCCTTGAAATTGAAGGGCTGACAGCTTATAAATTCCTTGTAGTTACTCTTCTTTACTACAAGGATTTCAGGGTTTCTAGCCATGTTTGCATCCCTAGCTCCTAGTGCTGCAGTTACACTGTCAGTCACTAGTCGCTGGATATCTTCCTGAGTCATGGCGGGAGTAGTGGGAGTGACAGGTGTGGTAGTTCTTGTACGTGCCATTCTAAAGGTAAGATGTGATAAGAATTTTGTTATACTTTATGTTTTAAGTGCTGAAAGCACTTTTCTGATACCGGATGGGTAAAAAGGGCAAGTTCCTAGCAAGAATCGTTATGGTTCACAAAAATAGTTTCCCCCTCTGTCTAAAGGCATAATGATTCTAATGGATCCTAAGTTTTTACTATTCCTAGGTATGTCTACTCGTTTTAATTTTTCCTATTTTTTTTAGTTTTTAAGTCCTAAGGCAATCTATAGTGTGTTCTAAGGCAATGGGGAATCCTAATACGGGATACGAGTTTTATGAAAAACCTTTTTTTTTTAAGTGAAAACCTAGCAAGTACCCGTTTTAACTAAGTTATCTACCTATAACCTATATTATCTAAACCTATAACCTTATTTTTGCTCTAGGTTACTCTTAAGATCCTGAATGACCTTTAAGAGTTCATCTATGTCAGACCTATGATTATCCCTAAGATCCTCGATAATCATTTCGATGGTGGAAATTCTAACATGTGTTGTACTTACTTCATCAGAGTGTCCTTCATATTTTGTTTGTAACCTAAAGACTTTATTGCGAGTTTTCTCTAATTCATTTTCTAACCTATTTTTACCTATTCTTAATTCCCTAATCCTAATTTCTACTTCTTCCATTCTTTCTAAAGATAGTTTATCTAGATGACTAAGTATTCCATCTATTTGTTCCTCATGCCTTTCTAAAGGTGTTTTATATGAACTACTACCTATGTTAAACCTAGGGGGAGGTGATGGTGGTATAAAATGTATTTTCTTAAGGGGAGGTCAATCTATTTCGGGAACATAACGATCTTGACTAGTATAGTGGGGTTTAGGTGGGGTAGGGGTTATAGTAGGTACAGTAGGAATGTTTCCACCATATGCCTGCATATACCCATTATATGCTTGCATATAGGGATCATTCGGGGAAAGTTCTAATCCTAGGTTAGTTAAGATATTCTGGGCTAACTCTTCCGGAGAATTAGAACTAGTAGATGAGTGAGTAGGAGTAGCTGGAGCATACTCATAACCATCGGATGAAGTATCTGTCTCATCGGTATCCAACACGATGATAGGATTGTTAAAGGATGACATATCAAACTGTAATTCCCGAAGGAATATCTTAGCATAATTCTAACCTAAATAGGCATTTTAAAGGCAATTCTAATAGTGGGGATTCTATCCTAAGGGCAATAGTGAGATATCTAATCCTAAAGGCAATTCGGGGGTTCTAATCTAAAGGCAAGTTAGTCTAAAGGCAAGTTAGGGATTCTAACCTAAAGGCAGTTGGGGATTCTAACTTAAAGAAAGTTGGGGATTCTAATCTAAAGGCAGTTGGGGATTCTAACCTAAAGGTAGTTAGGGATTCTACTGGCACGGAGGACCTTTTTGAAAAAGTGGTTATAGTTTTAGGAAAATCCTTTTGTTCTCTATAACCAAGGCTCTGATGCCAATCTGTAACACCCCCATTTTTCACTAATCGCAGCGGATAAAGTGTTTGGGTATTACTCATGGAAACAAAGAAAAGATAATAGAAAATGACTCGAAAAGAGACGTTTTTGAAAAAGGTGTTATCATTCATTTATTCATCAGAGTTTTTACAGTAAAGGATGTTCTTTCACCAAAAGAGAGGTCCCTAAGATACGTTTTACGACACATAACTGATGAATGATAACTATTTTGGACGTCCTCATGTCCAGTGGTTCTCCGTGCCAGGGTTCCTATAGTGCCTAGTTACCTAAGATAACATGCTTAAAAGTCAACACGTATGTTGAGTGAGAGTCATAGGTTTAAAAAGTTAAAGTATAAATACAAGTTCCACAGTGTTCAGCTTAAACCCTATGTGTGGAAAATTGTTAGTGTTAGAAGGTATATTGCACTAAGCTCATGAACCACACGTCAACAATCCAGGTCATGGGGTCTGCAGACCAATCCATGAGGGGATGGGAAGGATAACTTGCCAAAGTTAAACCTTCAGTGGGTTCAAATATAGTACTTATTGGTACCACCTAGTGGGGTGTTAATACCAATGGGTGTTGTCAAACTCTAATAGATCTATATACTATATTCGCGTTCGCTTGGGTAAAATATCTCAAACGATTAGATTCATAAATTTTGGTTATGTAATGATGGCTGTTAGTTTACTCATGCAAAAACCAGAGCAAAGACTTGTATTTGGTTTTAAAGCATGTATCCCCTTCACAGGGTTTGTAAAACATTTAGAAAGCATTTAAAAGGGTGTGAGGCTATGAAAACTCACCCGAGTCTATAGCTAATTAAAGTAGGGGTTTAGACAATTCACTTACGTATCCTGGGGTAGTGCGGGTGTGCGTATGTCAAGTCTTAGTCTAGGTTTTTCTTAACTAATTACTATTAGGTTTTTATATATAACATAACACCGTTCGGGCCATTGTAATTCAGAAGTATATGACTCCTCACATGAAGCTCCCTACTATTGTATTATGTGATCAGCATAATACCGTTTGGGCCATCATAATTCAGAAGTTAATACTCCTCACACAAAGCTCCCTATTATTGTGTTATGTTGTTATTAGGGTTTAGTTATAACATAACACCGTTCAGGCCATCATATCTCAGAATTATATGCAATAATCGTTCGAGGAGTCATGGCACTTTAAATTCGTAAACCCAACAAACTCATGAAAACGAAATATCCACATAGTACTCCTCGCATGAAGCTCCCTAGTATTGTGTTATGCTTCTAACTCAAATGGGTTTTTATATTTTTATGAAAATAGTCCATTTTTACCCCTTCTATATATATATTTACATTTTCTACCCTAAACTTATAAACTTATAACAAATAGGCATATAACTTTCTAACTAATGCATATTTAATCCCTAAACTATTATATTTTAAAGATATGATATACATAGTTCCTAAATTATACTAGTTTTTAGTATTTAATCTATTTACCCTTATATTTATAATATTTGCAAGTTTAGTCCTTTTAGTTTAATATTTGTTTAAATAGTATATTTTAAGGTTTAATATATTGCAAATCTAGTCCCTACACTATTATCTTCTAGGAAATGTCAAAAACAGTCCCTAGACTTTATAGTTTCAGGAATTTACGATATATACCCCTATGCATGTAATATTTTGCAAAACTAGTCCTAAGTGTATATAATTCATAATTTAGCATGGCAATCTAGTTTCTAAGCTTCTAACTAACTCATATAAGTTCAAATAAGCCACATAATACAATTTATATCAAGTAGGTGAGCTATGTAACACATAAGCATGTAATTCGACTTAAAACTAGGACTACGAAAGAAAACATGCATGTAATGGCTATCCTAGGGTTTCTAAGGCATCTAAATTCTAACTAAGTCTTATTTTAAGTATACTAGACATAAAGTAAAGGTTACCTAGGTTGGGGGAGGGCTTACGTGAGTTTCTAGGGTTTTCTAGGGTTTCTAGGGCTCGTACGACTTCAAACCACAACATAACTTGTCCAAAGCTTCATTACCCATTTCCTATGCTTCTAATGACCTTAGACTACAGAAATGTGAGGTAGAGAGGAGAGGGAGAGGTGTAAAGAAGAAATGAGGGAGGGCATGGGTATTTATAGCCCGCGTAGGGCGTGTTGCCCAAGTTTCAGCTGCTAGGTGTCACAAAGGAGGAGGGGGAGTAATAAAGGCTATGGGATGGTGTCTAGGAGGTGATGAGGATGGGCTATGGTAGCTAGGGGGCGGAGCTAGGGCCGGTTGTAGTGGGGAGAAGCTGAGAAAGGCGATTAGGGCAAAGGAGGTGAAAAGGAGGTGCATCACCTACTTGCTTGGGTAGTTAGAGGTGCTAGGGTGATAGCTTAGTATTAGGGAGGTGCTAGGTTGGTTGCTTGGTGGTTTTAAGTTGTTTAAGTAGCATAGTTTAGGTGTTTAAGTCTAATTTAAATATAGTTTTGTTTAATAAGTGTTTAAGGTTTTATCTATGTTTTAGTGTCTTAATTAAGGTCCTAATGATGTTTAGTTACTATTAGTAGCTTATACTAAGTGATGGTAGCTTATGGTAAAGATTTAACCTAGTTTAGACCTAGTTTCGGGAAGTTATGACCTAATTAGGGTTTTGTGCTTATATGACTTGTACCTAAGTTTCTAGGGGTTGTACTATATCCTAAGGGTTCTAATATATCCTAAGGTAGCTATTATAACTTATATCTAAGTCTTAGGCACTTTGCATGTAAGTTTAGATAAGCAGTTAGGGTTATAAAACTAACCGGAAACACATAGGTGCATTTAGGGTTTTCTAGCAAGTATGGGGTATTATAGTACTAGTTTTCTTAGTGAAAATATGTTTATTACCTTAACTTGACATACTAGGATGTTTACCATAAGTAAGCATAGTAGTGGTTGGCATAGATGGATACGTGAGCTTGTCTGAGGGTTAGTTAAGTTGTAATAATATATTAAAGAAAAAATTTAGCTCGGGAAAGTCCTATAGGCATTTCTAATCCTAGTGTGCTTCTAATAAGGGCCTAAGTTAAGTTAATAAGGCATTTCTAATCCTAGGGTGCTAGTGAGGGCATAAGCTAAGTTAATAAGGCATTCCTAACCTAATGGGGAAGTTAGTGGTTTGTGACACAATACGCCTTAGTTTATATATTCATCGGATAAATAATTCCCAAACCCGAGAGTATTCCATTTTACTTTCCAAAATCCATTTCTCGTATTTGCTTTAGCATTGGTATCCGTGTGTGTGTGTCGAATCAACAAGATCCTCATAACAAGTAATCAATATAAACAAACCATAACAATCTATGGGTCTAGCCGTGGTCTAATGAGTCCATTAAATAGATTTTCGATGTTTATCGAGTTCGTCAACCCGATAATCCTCCACAACATATTTACTCAACTTATTATTTCAAAACCATACCTCGTCCTAAATCACATAACACATAACGTACTACATGGTAGTTTTAAGAGTCTAATAAGTTTTATAAATAGGTTGCCGAAACTTATCGAATTCGTCAATTCGATAAACTTCACAAAATATCCATTAACTTGTTATTCCCATACTCCTACCACGACCTAAGGCGTCGTAGGATACATTACCGATAATGACCCCCTTCGATATAACTAAATAGGTCTCATTTAATCCGTCGACTAAATAAGTTAGATAGTTATATTAGATTGGGTTCGTTAACGTTAAATACCCGTGACTAGCACAAATAGTCAACAATTAGTAAAATGGTCAAATTTGGATTTAAGTGCCCTCGAATACATTATAACTCGCCAAAATCTCGTTTTATTTCCAAAAACTAAATATATTTCGTAAAGCAAATCACTTTCTATTTATTATTTCATTTATAGAAACACGATTTATAATAAAGTTTCCGACGATATTATACTAAATTAATAGTGTAACATACGTCGTTAACGCCATCATTTTTATTTCTCATGATCGCTTATTTATTTATATATGCACACACACACACACACACACACACACACACACACACACACACACACACACATATATATATATATATATATATATATATATATATATATATATATATATATATATATATATATATATAGGTTCGCACGTTTATATATATATTTGAACGTTTATATGAATATATAAGTTATTACGAGTTTCATTATTTATTTCGAGTTATAAATGTATATACGAGTCACGAGTCTGAGTCATTACTTCACGGCTTATTGTCCAAATCCAAATGTTACGGCGTTTGTCGAAGTCAACCATTGACAAATAAGTCAAGGTGGCCTCGACTTCGCACAAATCACAATAACGATAACAATTTCCAAGTCAGTAAAAATTGACCAAGTCCAACTCCGATATCCATTTTAATCGACAACAACTTCACAATTTCGAGGCCGACTACGGCACTCGTCTAGTCGTATCTCCGTCATCTACTTTTATCATAAAAACCATTTTTACTTGTGTTTCCCATTCGGTTCGATCAAAGAAAACAAGAAAACGTTAGGGTTTGACTTTCGGATAGTCAAACCATTCGTGAAAACTCACGAATCTCACCTTCAAAATCTTTAAAATCAACGAAAATGGTGTTTGGGAGGGTTTGAACGCGGCGGTAAAACAAAAGAGATGGTGGTGGAGATGTTTGGCAGCGCGTGTAGTGTATAGGGTGAAAGAGGAGATGTTGGGGATTGTTTTGGTGGTGGCGGTGTAGCAATAGGAGCGGCAGTGGTAGTGTTTTCCGGCGTGGCAGGTGGCGGCGGTGAGGAGAGGAGGGAGTATATTATTTTTTGTTGTGAAGAAGATAATGAGGGAGGGGAGGTTAGGGATAGGGTTTTAATACCCGAAAATTGCAATAAGGCCCCTCAAGTTTATTCCTTTTTTTTAGGCACGAAATTTAGGTAAAATAGTTCAGTTATTAATCGGTTCTTCCCAAAACTCGAATACTCATTCACGAAAAATATTAAACGTTGCCACAAGCATTCGTACTCGTCGCCATTAGTTCTAAATATGCTTTTCTGATAATTTTTAAAATCAATACGTTTATATTAAATAAAACGCAACTGATTCCCATAAAATTTAGATTATTAGGTTTTTCCTAGTGCCGGGTCATAGTAGTGCCTAACTAACGCAACGGGAAAATTTCCAAAATATGACATATACGATCAATTATTCATTACTCAACCAAATTTCCATAACTCAAATCAAATTCAACACCATTCGAAATAATATTCTTAAAGGATTAACATAAATAGACTTTTCAAGGTCTTGCGGTATTTTAAAATGACTCCCAATTTTTCCAGTTGTTACATTATAGCTGACGCCGTCCCTTTGTAACCTTTCTGAACCGTCGCTAGCAAACTTAAAACGTGAATTCCTTCTTTGAAGTGCACCTGACGTCGTCAGGTTATAATTCTCCATATTTTCTGAAGCAACGTGTGTAAAATCTTCCAGCTCCAAGTTTAACTAGTGACTGTATCATAAAGTATAACGTAACATCGTCTGGCTTCCATTCTGACAGTTTTTTCGCGACTTTGTTGTTTTTTTTCACTTTTTTTTCCAAACACGTTTAAAAAGCGCCAAATTCCAGGATTCTTGTCCCAAGTACCTAAAATGCAAAAAGAAATGATTTGAGGCAATATTTGATCATATAAACTCGATTTTAGGCTTAAATGACACCTCAAAAAGGTATCAAATAAATCCTTATCAAATATCCCTACACTTGGGATTTGCTTGTCCTCAAGTAAATGAGCTTTTATTCTAATCAATTTACAAGTTAGGGGTTATTTAACATTAACATAAAAGTAATTATAACATACAATTGTTCCACGTTGATCAAAATAAGCACGGAAATTAAATACTAGCACCTCACAATAAGTGTTTGGATTCTCAAATCTCACCGGTGTAATAAGTTATATAACACATATGGAAACGGGAAAATATAACACTATCTACCTATCATAGCACATAAATTACCATAGTCTTGGGAATGGATCAAACCTCCACTACTTTGGCGTAAGCACCTAAGATAAACTATCAAAGAGGTCTTTTAAAGAGTTGCAACATTAGGTGTAAGGGGAAAACACGGTTCGTTGGATAAGGGGAATTTTATTGGTGGCAAGTCAATCATCTTGCTCAATTACATGTACAAAGAGGTGTTGCTAAGCCAAGACTCGACTCAACTTGCTAACTACTAACCCTTTTGTTATTTTTTTAAGACACTATATTGATTTAAACATAAATAAAAGACGCAGATGGTAGCCCGTATATTTTTTTTTCTTTTTCAATTTTTTTATCATTTTTTTCTCTTTTTTTTCTTATTTTTATATATATTTTTTATACACTCTTGCCCTACCATCGAAACTAATACATAAAAGGGAGCTCGCATCCTCCCTATACTTGAACTATTACATAACTAATTAACTACCCGAATTAAGAAAATCAAAACATTTGGAGCACTTTAAACGTTAACGTATATAAGGGGTAATGATTTCCTCTTTCATACCATAACGACTAGTACTTTTACCCATGAGTCCCAATCATCCCAAAACTGTATTTACAAGATATGACTCAACTTAGAAACCATGTAACTAATTAGACAATTGACAAAGGGTTTAAACAAGTAACAATAATGCACTAAAAATGAGTGCATACAAGGTAGGCTAAGGCGATTTTGGTTTACATTTGGGGGTGGATTATAAACAATATTCTTCATTAATATTTTAGAATCCACCGAGAAATCAAGAGAACTGCGAAAAAGATAGGCTCTGAGGGGTGTATTAGGGGTATCGTGTACTAAAGATGAGAACATCGCAAAGGTGTTGGAAAATTACTTGACTAATGAAGTCAATGTAATTATAATACAAGTTTAAAATAAGGGTTATCCTAATGCCTCTTATCATATAGTAAATCCTAACTAAACAAATGTACTCTTACTAGCGGTCTTGGGATGCATCACAAATGCAAGTTATAGAATCTATACACTATCGGCACACTCATAAGCATCAAAATTGAATGATTTTTCCTAAAGATCTAAAGGCGAACCTCACATATTTGAGATGGAAATTTTTTAGTGTTAGGGTTTTTGTGCTAGCTATATAATTCCTATCCATGAGACGGTTATTAAGACTAAAGTTTCACTCCTATATGTTGCAATTTTTTTTAATTTGGTTCCAAATTTTCCCTAACAAGTATTTCTCTCAGTTTTATTACACATTTACTCTAAAAAAACAAAAATCAAGTGAAGTTATAGCTTCTAAGGTGTCCCATTTTACCCTCTCTACACTTAAACCGAACATTATCTCCAATGTTCCTAGAAAGCATAAAAGTTAATAAAAGAGAAACAAAGAAAGAAACTAGTACTCCCCTGATTTGCTCGGCATGAAAGATGTGGAAACATGGTTAAATCCTCCTCCAAGAGAGCAAACATGATAAGCTTCACTTTCGATGTATACTTCATCTTCTTGTCCAATATAACCTGTTATTAACTAAGAAAATGAAACACAAAACCTCGCATAAAATTGGAGGTAAAATCTGCATATATAAAATTAAATCCTAGAAAGCAATGTAAGATATAATGGTTGCAAAATAAATTTTTACAGATTCCTGAAAATTTAAACATTATGGAAATTTTCAAAAATATAAGAATTCCAGCAGAAAAACAAAATCTGTAAAACTGTGCAGCTACAGTACCTGACGCCATCGGGTTGTAAAGCCTGAAGCCATCAGGACTGACCTGACAAAATTTTAACGTTTTGTTTCTGGAAAAAATCTAATAATCAAAACCTGGAAATTCTGTAAAACATTTATTGTGACTCGATACAAGTATTTGACTCAAACAAACACACTAATATATATGCTAAATCAATATTCGTTATTGTTCATGTTGAATCCGTCCTTGAAAACAAATATGGTCTTCCCTACACTTATCTTTTTGTAAAATACCTTTATATGTGATTAAGACAAAGTTAAAAACAAAATAAAGCATTTTCAAATATTATTTAAGACATGAACAATAAACAAAGAAAGATGGAGCATATGTATGAAATCAAAATAAAATAAAAACAAACAAACAAATAAACAATTAAAAGCTTGGGTTGCCTCCCAAGAAGCGTTTTTCTTTATTAACGAGTCTTGTAGCTAGACTCAAAGTCACTTCCTATTACGTGAATCCATCTCTTGTCACCTCTTTACTATCATTATCGTTCTCATCCGAGTTGTTTCCATAGTGCAGGTATTTTGGGTCTTCAAGAGTTAATCTCTCCTTACAATATTTTGAACTAAGCTTACTAACATTTTTGAAGAATCCACACGATAAATCAAAAGGACTCTCATACCCTCTCCTAATGTCATAATCACTAAGCACAAGTTGTGACCCTAATTTATCTTGTGCATCTTGGTCTAATTCTCTGAAATCCCAAGACTTATAAGGCGTATGATAAGAGACCTCCTTAATCCCATCGGTGAAATTCATAACCCCATTTTGTTGGTCCACCATTAAATTAGTGACTTCACAGAAAGGTGCTCTGAAAACTACTTGCGATAACCTAGGATCAATATAGTCCTCAATGTTTTCTACAATTGTAAATTCCATTGTGAACATCATATTGCCTACGAATACCTGTACATAATTGTCTCGACCAACCACGTTCCCATCTTTATAAATTAACCCCCATCTACAAATATTATTATAATGAAACAGAGACATAACGTTCATGGGTAAAACTATGTCTATATATACATTATAAAAATATTTGTGACCAATCATACAAGGTATTTTAAGTTTACTAGGGACGCGTCGCCATATCTTACAAGGTCCTATTATTCCTAACTCCTCCATATTAATAACTAACCGAGGGTAATATTCATATACTTCCTCATCACCCTTTCGAAAGATCACTTGCCTAACATTATCGATGAACATTACACTACCTTCAACCCTATTAATTATCAATCCCGATATTTTTACAAACGGCTTTCCTAGGACTAAATTAGCTCATTTTTGGGTCAATGATGGAATCCATGTCATTCATCACTGTTAGATTAACGTTGTAGGACTCTAAATACTATGTCTAACACAAGTTTATAAAGATTATAGAAGAGATTAGTAGAGAGAGAGAGAGAGAGAGAGAGAGAGAGAGTGTGGTAACTTCTAGAGAGAGAAAGGAAGATGTATTATATTAAGAGAGAAGAATACAATGAGAAACAGCTAGAAACACACATAGAAGCCCCACCTCCAAATGGGAGCATTTGGAGGTATTTATAGGTAAGATAAGAAGATGGGCCGGGCTTGGGCTTATGTAATGGACAATACCTAAACTAATATAATATTAGATTAAACCAAGCCCGTTTACCCTTAACTAAACTACAAGACTATTACAATATTATTACAAGACTAAATGACTTAATAAATGATCGTCACTTCTATTTCTAACAATCTCCCCCTAAGGGGCGATCATTGAGATCTCTCTATGATTCCATTGATGATCAATACTTCTATTGCTAACAATCTCGCCCTAAGGGGTGATCATTGAGATCTCTCTTTGTGATCTTGATCATTGAACTTTGAAGCTTGTTGTCTTGAACTTTGAGTCTTTGTAGAATAGTTTTAAGTCTTTGTTCCTTCATGCTTTGTGACCTTTGATAATTGACTTTTCTTCGTTCTTTGTTCTATTGTGATGTGGTGTCATCTGCCTTTCGTCACTTCTGCGTCTGTGGTGGTTGTCCACCATTCCAACATGCTCATACGTCTTTACATTAGCAGTTCCCTTTCTTTCACTTTGATCTTTGTCTCTTTACTTTGTAGATTCTTCTTTTTGGCGTAGAATCTTTCTTTGAACTTTGTGTTGCTTAGATCTTTGAGGGAGCTTTCATTGACTTAGTGACGTAAGTATGAGCATGTGGAATCTATCGTCATGTAGGTGATATGATGCTTCAAGTAAACTGTTAGCAATAAATTAACCAGTACTTACAGGAAAGGAATTAGAGATTGTCAACAGCATAGTGTGAAGACTTCTTCTAACCCTTACCAAGGCCGTTCCCATTTCGGATACTCCCGAGAGAGCTTACGAGATCTACTAAGTATATCAACAAATAGGTGAGTCGCTGGAGATCACCCACGACTGTAGACCATTTGAAACCACTGTGAACACTAAGCGTAACCCATAAAGAATTACCAAAGTGACCTGCTGTCAGGGTTGTTTGATGTTGACCCTGGCAGGAGTTTCCATTCAATCATTGAGAATCATAAATGTGAATCCTCTCATAAATGTTCTGGCAGATTGCTAAGATCTGCGTAACACTCTAAAGTTTACATCTGGCGTCCTTAATGATGAACAACCAGTGTAGAAATATCATGTGTTCCTATGAGATCTTTTGATGAATCTCGGGGCTCTAGACTCGATAAGTGCACATTAGGTTTCCTATGCGGAGATTATGGAGAGGTCTCCTGTTTCAATATCAACCATCTCTAAGAGATAGGTTGATAGATTACACCGGTTCCCCATGAGAATGAAACAAGCTCTTTTAAGAGAACATGAGTGGCTAGAAGGTTAAGTGTAGTGCATCACTGGGTCCATGAAGTCTTTATCTTCAATACCATTGTTGACAAAAATAATGTCCAAAAACATTGTTTGCACATTAACAATATCTCTATGTTTTGATAATTACAAAGCATAAACTCATTAATCTAAAACTTATGACGTAAACAAGTTTTTAGTGCTTAATATTTGTCTTTGCATCCATATCACTTAAGGCATGAATAAACAAAGTGTTTATTGCATTTCATGATCAAAGGAAATTTTTCTAATCACTAGAATTTTTTATAAAATGTATTAAACATTCTATATATTTTACAAAATTACTTTTGGAATTAAAAGAATATGTTTAATTCATTATAAATATATGATTTCAAATTTCCAACAAAAATGGCAAATTTTATCCAGAAAAATATTCCCCACTAAAAGACAAGAAAATCCAACGTTCTGAAGGGGCGGCCCCCTTAATTCCTTAGGCGGCCCCCTTAATCATTAAGGGGACTGGCCTATAATTAAGGGGACCGGCCACGCTCCAGAACAGTAATTTTTCTCCCTATAAATACTGGTTCATCCCATAGAATTTTCTCACCTTTTGCACTCCTAAAATTTCTGTTCTAGATCCACATTTCTATTCTCTTAATCCTTTGATCATAAGTACATAATTCTTTGTTTCAAAGTGATTCAAACATCATCCTCTCAGGTGCAAGAGAAGAATACTTCTATCCCCTAAGAAAAGAAGTATTACAACTTGTTGTGACCTCCACATCCAAGTTGTTGGTGCATCATCAAGATTATTTACATTATTCTTTGTGAAGATTGTTGTGAATATTTGATTGTAGATAGTTGTGCTAAGTATATTGATTGTGTGATTAGTTAGTTGTTCGGTGTGAAGAAGAAAAGTTAGGAATTAGATTGTAGTGAAGAAGCTAGGTGTAAAGGTGTTAGTTGTGAAGAAAATTGGTGTGAAGAAGATAGGCGTGAAGTAGTTAGTTGTGAAATAGTTTGGTGTGAAGAAATTGTGTAGAAGGTGTGAGTTAGTTGTGAAGAAGTCGTGGGGTGTAAATTGGTGTGTAAGGTTTTCTCCGCCATAAGGGAGCTTGTTGATATAGTGAAGAAAACTCTCGAGTTAGGTGCTCGGGGAGTGGAGTAGGGCAAGGAAGGTGTCCTTGTAGCCAAACCACTATAAATCTCTTGTCTCGCGGTTCGATCTTTTCATCTCTCATTTATTTCTTTACTTATCATTGCTATATCTTTCTTATTGATATTTGTTTATATTGTGCAAGACTTGAGATCATATATTATCGAATCTAAATTTTAAAAACTAAGAAAACACTAAAACTATCTTTTATAACGAATTAAAAAGACGTAAAACTATTCAACCCCCCTTCTAGTTTTCCACAATTGGTATCAAGAGCCACGTCGAGCAAGATTTTTAAAATATATTGTATTTTAAAACTTGTAACTTTCTATGGAATCTGAAAAAAAAATTTAGAAGGGCAATCTATGCAAAGACCACCACTATTTGAAAGTGATGGATTTTTATATTGGAAAAATAGATTCGAAATGTATGTGAAATCAAAAGATCTTGATCTTTGGCATATTATTACCTTTGGTAATTTTCCTCCTATTCAATATAATGTTAAAACTAAAATGGTTGAAATTGTATCTTTTAAAAAACAAAATGATGATTTGAAAAAGAAACTAGCAAAAAGGCTAAAATGGTCATTTATAATGCGTTACCACATAAAGAATATGAAAGAATTTTTATGTGTAAAACCGTTAAAGAAATTTGAGATTCTTTACTAATTACTCACCAAGGTAATAGCCAAGTCAAAGATAATAAAATAGATGTTCTTGTACAACAATATGAACAATTTACGATTCCAGAAGAGGAATAAATTGATAATGCTTTTGCTAAATTTAACACTATTATCACAAGTTTAAAAGCACTTGATAAGACATTTTCTAGTAAAAATTGTGTTAGGAAATTTCTTAGGGCATTGCATCCGAAATGGCGAGCTAAGGTCACGGCAATTGAAGAATCAAAGAACTTGATGACGTTATCACTAGATGAACTAATTGGCAACTTGAAGGTTCATGAAGAAATTATAAGAAGAGATTCGGAAACGGTCAAAGTCAAGAAAGAACAAACCAAATCCATTGCTCTAAAAGCCAAAAAGGAACCTAGTGATGATGATGATTCAAGTGACGAAAGTGAAGACGAAGAATATGCAATGGCCGTAAGAGAATTCAAAAAATTCTTCAAGAGACGAGGAAGATTCACTAGATCATCACGAGACGAAAGAAAACCATTCCAAAGAAATAGAAGTGACAACTACGGGAAAAGAAAGTGCTTTAGATGTGGAAGTCCAAATCATCTCATTGGCGAATGTCTAAAGCCGCCGGGTTATGAAAATCAAGGCGCATTTGTTAGTGGAACATGGCGTGATAGTGACAAAGAAGAAGTTGAAAAGCCAAGAGATGAAAAGTGTTTTATGGCAAAAGAAACCGACGAAATATGTTTAGGAATTGACTTGGAGCCTGACGAATGGATCAAAGATAGCGGATGTTCGAGGCACATGACGGGGAACCGCAAGCTATTCTCTACATACAAGGCATACAATGGAGGTAACGTTATTTTCGGTAGTGACTTACGTGCAAAAATCATTGGCAAAGGTGCGATTTCTCAAGACTCACTTACTATTGAAAATGTAGAGCATATAGATAATTTAACATATAACTTGCTTAGTATAGGACAAATATGTGATAATAAATGTAGAGTCACCTTTACCGAAGAGGATAGCGAAATAGTTAAGAACGGAAAAATTATAGGTAGAGGAATTAGGAAAGGTGGCATATATGTTATGAAACTAGGAAACAAGCCTGAGGATAGGATATGCCTAACGACCCTAGATGAAAACTCTACATTGTGGCATAGGAGATTAGGACATGCTAACATGCAACAAATACAATCTTTGGCCTCTAAGGAATTAGTTAGAAATTTGCCTAATCTAAAATATGACAAGCATTTTTGTGATGCATGTAAAATTAGAAAACAAGCTCATGCTAGTCACAAAGCTAAGAATATAGTATCCACTACTAGATGCCTAGAATTATTACATATGGATCTTTTCGGTCCATCCGCTGTGCGGAGCTATGGAGGAAACAAATATACCTTAGTAATAGTAGATGACTATTCACGATACACGTGGACTAGGTTTTTAAGTGACAAAACCCAAGCCTTTGAAAAATTCGAAATATTTAGTAAAATGATTCAAAATAAATTAGGATGCACAATAGTTGCCATTAGGATGGACCATGGTAGGGAATTTGATAACGAAGGACAATTCGGAAAATATTGTGATTTAAATGGAATATCTCACAATTTCTCCGCTCCTCGTACTCCTCAATCAAATGGCGTAGTAGAAAGAAAAAATAGGTCACTACAAGAAATGAGTAGAACAATGTTAAATGAACAAAAATTTTGGTGTCAAGCCGTAGATACATCGACATATATTTTAAATAGGGTATCAATTAGGAGAATTCTAGGAAAAACTCCTTATGAGTTACTAAGAGGTAGAAAACCAAACTTAAGCTACTTTAGGGTATTTGGAAGTAAATGTTATATTCTAAACACTAGGGATTACCTCCCTAAGTTTGATCCAAAATCATATGAAGGAATATTTTTAGAATACTCACAAAATAGCAAAGCATATATAATACTTAACAAACACTCCATGAAAGTAGAAGAATCACTAAATGTAACATTTGATGAAACACCACCACCTCCTAAAACATTACCTTTAGAAGATGATGACTTAGTCAAAGATGAAGCTATTGAGGTTAGTAAAACAAAACCTATAAGAAATGATAATGAAGACATTCACTTAGGAAATAACGAAATTGTTAATATTAAAGAATCTAGATCACATCCATTAGATAATATAATAGGACATCTTAACCAAAGAACCCTTAGGTCACAAGCCCAAGATAAAAACAATTTCTTTTGTTTCCTCTCAGCAATAGAACCTAAGAAGATTAATGAGGCTTTAAAAGATGAAAGTTGGATTATAGCTATGCAAGAAGAATTAAATCAATTTAAGGCAAATGATGTTTGGGAATTAGTCCCAAATCCAAAGAATATGACCATCATAGGAACTAAATGGGTATATAGGAATAAGTTAGATGAGAATGGAATAGTTACTAGGAATAAAGCTAGGTTAGTTGCCCAAGGTTATAATCAACAAGAAGGAATTGATTATGACGAAACTTATGCCCCCGTAGCTAGACTAGAATCGATTAGGATATTACTTGCCTATGCTTGTGCCCTAGATTTTAAGTTATTCCAAATGGACGTGAAAAGTGCATTCCTTAACGGTTTTATCAATGAGGAGGTATATGTGGCACAACCTCCAGGATTCATTGACTTCACAAAACCTGATTATGTTTATAAGTTAAAGAAAGCTTTGTATGGACTCAAACAAGCTCCCAAAGCTTGGTATGATCGATTAAATGCTTTTCTTATTAAACATGATTATTCCATGGGAATGGTAGATAACACTCTTTTCACTAAAAGGAAATACCCAAATCTCATCATTGTCCAAATATATGTTGATGACATTATATTTGGATTGACTTGTCAAGACCTGTGTGATGAATTTGCCAAAATCATGCATGATGAGTTTGAGATGAGTATGATGGGTGAACTTAACTTGTTCCTAGGATTACAAATAAAACAATTAGAAGATGGAATATTTTTTAACCAATCTAAGTACATTAAGGAAATGCTTAAGAAATTTGGCCTAGAAGACTCAAAACCCATGAAAACTCCCATGTCTACGGAAGTAAAGCTCACAAAGGATGTTGACGGCAAGTAGACCCGATATCATGTTTAGTGTCTGCCTTTGTGCCCGTTTTCAAGATGATCCCAAAACCTCTCACCTAGAAGCGGTTAAGCGTATCTTCCGATACATTAAAGGCACTATACACTTAGGATTATGGTATCCTAAGGGATCTGGCATAGAAACCATCGTCTATGCGGATTCGGATCATGCGGGAGACTACATAGATAGAAAAAGCACTAGCAGTATTTGCACGTTTATGGGATGTTGTCTAACATCTTGGTTTTCGAAGAAGCAAACCGCTCTTGCTATTTCTACCACTGAAGCCGAATATGTAAGCGCTGGAAAGGCATGTCAACAAGCACTATGGATGAAACAGGCTCTCGTAGACTATGGCATTAGGTTAGAAAATGTTCCTATTATGTGCGATAACAAAGGTGCGATAGATTTAAGTAAAAATCCGGTGCAACACTCTAGGACTAAACATATAGAAATACGCCACCACTTTCTTAGGGATAATGTACAAAAAGGAAACATATCTATAGAAAAAGTTGCATCGGAAGATAACATTGCGGATATATTCACAAAACCCCTTAAGCGTGAATTATTCAACCACTTGCATTTAGGATTAGGAATGATGGAACAAGTTGACTAAATTATATTGAACTAATACAAATTTATACTTGCATAAAATTTACTTTTCGTCCACTTCTTCATTTCTGAGTCTAGGAATCTATTTCGCACAAAATTAAAGATTGGGAAAGTTTATTTTCTTTGTATAAACTCTTTTGTAAAACCCAATCAATTTTCTTTAAAAATTATTCTCACATCTAGGAATCACATGAACATCATTTTCCTTGCATTGTTGACTAATGCTAAATACATTGTCTTCCAAAATCATGCATAAACTCTCACATAAATTGTCAAGGTATATAATCTAATATATATCTTTGACATTCATGATCGAGCAAAAATTGAATCAAGGAGATCTTTTGGATTGTTTCTTAGGATCGTTATCTCTCTTTGCATTTAGGAGTTGAAACAATCACAACTCCACATTTGTTGCATATAACACACACTAGGACAAATTCACTAATAATGTTGTCATCTTGCTCCATCGCTAGTTTTCCACTCACTAGTTACCTTTGCCTTTGATCTAAGATAGTTTCTCTAGGAAGATTCAGTGCCCTTGCCTTTGTTTGTCTTCTCTTGCTTATTACTAATTGCTTGATTGCTCTTTTACTTAAGTGTTGTTGCATGCATGCTATATTATAGTTAGATTAGATGCTATATTGCCTCAAGGAGTTGAACTTGCTTGAAATCTAATCCAAACACACAACCTTTCTGCAAATTTTCTACCAAAAACCCAATTCTGGCAATCTGGAAATCACCAGATGGGCGGCCCTCTTAATTTTGTAAGGCGGCCCCCTTAATAATTAAGGGGATCGCCCCCTAATTAAGGGGACCGACCATCTGATGGTCGGGTTTACAGAATCTTTTCTGCTTTTTAGCCCATTTCAACCTACATTTCCCATTTTTCACCAACACATTTTGTCCTAATCTCCCAAACAAACTTTATCCATCCATAAACACACAAATCTTACACTATAAATACCCCAAATCTTCCACACTCTCCATTCATCCCTTCATGACTTCTCCAAACAAACCAAAACCAAAAGCCTCAAGGCTTGCAAGAATGACGGAAAAACCCGTTTGGTGAAGAAAACGCCCTCGAAACAAATCCATCATAACCAATGAAGTTGGAAATCACTCAACACCTCCAACCACTTACTTCCTAAACTTTACACCAAATTCACAAGGACATTCATTTGATCCTCTTTATAAACCATACAACATTGGCCAAACATCTTCCTTCATGCCAAACCACTCATCTCATCCTCCAACCATTTGTAATGATCCATACAAGTTTGATCAACCATCCCACTACAATTCCAACTACACAAACCCAATTCATCCATATCAACACAATGACTTTCTCCGCATTGCCACGGAAAAGCAAAAGTTCCGTGATGAAATATCCCAAATCCATGATCTTAGTGATCTCAATGCCATGCATCTTGCACAACGCAACAAAGGGCAACCTCCATCATCACCCTACAACAATTGCCTACCTCACTCTCTCAACTTGGATCAAGTTACAAACCACACTCACTATTGCCCTTGTTGCATCTTCCTTCAAAAACAAATCCTATACTTGAGTGAAGATATTTCTTGGATTGAATATCTCCTCACTCGTCCTCATCCCATACCACCCTTAACACGATACAACATCGTAAGGACCACCTCTTCCACTCCATACCCCACTCCATATCCCTCTCCATCTAACAACTAAGTTTTATGCTTATGTTCTCCTTCAAGCAAATAAAACAATCAACCATGGGTTGCAAGCAAGTCCAAGTGCTCTCTTAGGCAATATAGGACTATGTCTTTTCTTTTTGTTTTATTGTAATCAATATGCTTTAAGCATATTGAATGTTGTAATGCTAATCATTTCTATGATGCTTGAATGAATCTATTTTTATAATTATTGCTTTGCATGTATATGTGTCTTGTTCTCTTATAATATTTTGTGTAGCCAAGATTTCCATAGCTCATTCCCTTGGTGCTCTCAAATGAGGACATCAAGGGGGAGCATTAACCTTTTTGATTTTACAAAAAAGGGGAGAAGAGAAAGTTAAACTCTAATAATACTTGTCTAAAAATTATTTTTTAGACCTAATGAGTTTAAGGTTTTGTAATCATCAAAAAAGGGGAGATTGTTGACATAAATAATGTCCAAAAACATTGTTAGCACATTAACAATATCTCTATGTTTTGATAATTACAAAGCATAAACTCATTAATCTAAAACTTATGACGTAAACAAGTTTTTAGTGCTTAATATTTGTCTTTGCATCCATATCACTTAAGGTATGAATAAACAAAGTGTTTATTGCATTTCATGATCAAAGGAAATTTTTCTAATCACTAGAATTTTTTATAAAATGTATTAAACATTCTATATCTTTTACAAAATTACTTTTGGAATTAAAAGAATATGTTTATTTCATTATAAATATATGATTTCAAATTTCCAACAAAAAATGGCAAATTTTATCCAGAAAAATATTCCCCACTAAAAGACAAGAAAATCCAACGTTCTGAAGGGGCGGCCCCCTTAATCATTAAGGGGACTGGCCTATAATTAAGGGGACCGGCCACGCTCCAGAACAGTAATTTTTCTCCCTATAAATACTGGTTCATCCCACAGAATTTTCTCACCTTTTGCACTCCTAAAATTTCTATTCTAGATCCACATTTCTATTCTCTTAATCCTTTGATCATAAGTACATAATTCTTTGTTTCAAAGTGATTCAAACATCATCCTCTCAAGTGCAAGAGAAGAATACTTCTATCCCCCAAGACAAGAAGTATTACAACTTGTTGTGACCTCCACATCCAAGTTGTTGGTGCATCATCAAGATTATTTACATTATTCTTTGTGAAGATTGTTGTGAATATTTGATTGTAGATAGTTGTGCTAGGTATATTGATTGTGTAATTAGTTAGTTGTTCGGTGTGAAGAAGAAAAGTTAGGAATTTGATTGTAGTGAAGAAGCTAGGTGTGAAGGTGTTAGTTGTGAAGAAAATTGGTGTGAAGAAGATAGGCGTGAAGTAGTTAGTTGTGAAATAGTTTGGTGTGAAGAAGTTGTGTAGAAGGTGTGAGTTAGTTGTGAAGAAGTCGTGGTGTGTAAATTGGTGTGTAAGGTTTTCTCTGCCATAAGGGAGCTTGTTGATATAGTGAAGAAAACTCTCGAGTTAGGTGCTCGAGGAGTGGAGTAGGGCAAGGAAGGTGTCCTTGTAGCCGAACCACTATAAATCTCTTGTCTCGCGGTTCGATCTTTCCATCTCTCATTTATTTCTTTACTTATCATTTCTATATCTTTCTTATTGATATTTGTTTATATTGTGCAAGACTTGAGATCATATATTATCGAATCTAAATTTTAAAAACTAAGAAAACACTAAAACTATCTTTTATAACGAATTAAAAAGACGTAAAACTATTCAACCCCCCTTCTAGTTTTCCGCAACCAGTAGCATATGAGTTGAACCTGGTGTCTGCCCTAAGGTTGAACATTTGGAGGGCTATTTCTTTTCACCCTTTTTCATAACTTTTCTTTTTAATTCTTCGACCCCTTCTTTCTCCTTTCATTCTTTACTCCTTTTTTCATATCATACCTAAGGACTTCTAATTCTAACTATTGCAATTGTCCTTGGGTAGATCCCTCCGGCTCTGGCGGGTCATAGGACGGTTATTCCTAACCTTAGTCACCTTATATCTTCATGACTATCCTATTGTTGCCATAAAACTATTCATTTGAAAATCTTCTCAAAGTTTTTATGATAATGAAACATATTTTGTTAACACTTTGAGAGTTTTGATTTCTTATGAAGGACTCCCCCTTCTCATGTGCTCATGTGTTTTTCAAGAAATTTGCACATGCGGGAGGAGTTTGCACTTTTGAATTGATCCACTTTCAACGAACATGACCGATTTGAGACACGCTTACATCACTAGTTAGACTAGCTTGAAATTATTACCCGTCCTGGTCAAGTCTAAAAAAAGTCTCTCGATACGGTACATTCTACTCAGACAAGTCCTATTCGAGACACGCTTAAATAACTAGTTAGACTAGCTTCAAATTATTACCCGTCCAGGACAAGTCTTTTCGATTACTGACATTTTAATCTTCGTTAATTCATTAGTGCTTTCTGAGTCGAGCTCTTTTGAGATTCAACACCGATCATTAAACATTTTGATCACATTTTAATCATGTCTTCTCCCCCTCAAAAATAGCATATCGTGATATTTTTGATATCAACTGATTGAGAAAAAGCTTTTGGAGAGATAGACAGATTTGATTTTGCATGAAATCGGCACATTTTAGTTTTTGTGAAATACTCCCCCTCAAAACTCGCATATGTTTTTGAGAATGTTAAACTTTTTAAGGTTTAGAGGGAAGGAGTCTTCTCGAAGCAAAACTCTGAAAGAGAAAGAAGTTTCAGATTTGTTGAATTTTGCATCAAGATTTTTTGAAAAACAAAGACTTCTCTTTGTTTGAATAGGAATGTCGCACTGAGGCGTACAACAGTGTCCATTTTTAGGATAAGTGCACTTTTTTTGATGAAAACCATTTTTGCGTAGCACTTTCCTTTCTTTGAAAACTTGAGTTGTGCACTGTAAGGTGTACACAAGTCATTTTGATGATGAGCACCGATTTTGATAGATTTTGAAAATCTTTTTGAAAAATCTTGAAAAGGTGGTGCTCAGAATGTAAGAGAATTTTGAAAATCTAATTTATCATTGGATCAACAATCATGGTCTTGAGCTTAAAGAATTTGAAAGTTTTTCTAAAGAAAACTCAAGCCAGATAAGTGTTTGGTTCTCGTTTTAGGATAAGTGCTCAAAAAATATTTGAAATCTTTGTTTTGATTAAGCACTTTCCTTTCTTTGAAGCGCGGGTCCTGAACTGATGTGTCCAGAAGCCATTCGATTAAGTCCGGGTTTCGTACTGAAGGATACGAAAGCCTTTGTGAAGAAAATTTTGAGAAACGACATGTTTTAGAAAAAAATTTCGAGAACTCTCGCTCAAGCATCTGTACATATCCATATCATTTTTGAATGACATTTCTGGAACGTATAAAATATTGATTATACAAGAGACATATCGTGAGAAGAATATTTTTGGATTTTTTTTATAATGTTTTTGGATTTTTGAAAATTTTATATTTTTGTATTTTGTTTTTGATGGTTTTTCAAATTTTTTATTTTGTTTTTCAAAAATATATACAAAGAAGAATTGAAGAAAGCAAAAATTAAGCTTGGACAAGTAAAAGTGGAGTTAAAAGTGGAATAAGAAAAGGATTTCCACATGCGATGTTGGCGTAAAGTTCTTCTTTACCACATTGGGTGTATGAACTCTCGACACTTTCACAAGTACCTGCATCCACAGAAAAAGAATTTCCACAAATAACAGTGTTAGAGGTACATGTTTCCTCACGTTGAGTGTGTTCACTGTCAATGGTTGTAGTGATTTCTACTTCCTGTTGCTGATTATCACTAACACTATTATTTGTCTTGTTGCTACTATCAAGAATTTTTCCTGTGGGAATCCATCTAAGACCAACTGTATTAAAAACTTTTCTCGTGGGAATCCACCAAAGGTAAGATCTAGACGTAGTTTTCTTATCAGATGCAGCGGAAGTCTCAGTTTTTGAAAAACTACATCCTGTAGATATCCACCTATTAGGTTTCTTATCCATTTTCTTTTTGTCAACGGGTTTGTTTTTATTTGGTGTCTTAGTGGATTGTGCCTTGACACTTAAATCTCTTTTCTTAAGAAATTGTGCGATAAATACATCGTGATTAGCTGAAAAAACACATTCTTGACATGTAGGACAGACAAATTGAACATTCTTGTTTAACATAGCAACTTTAACTTTGTCACTACAGTCTTGTGGAAGTTAATTCTTTGTGTTGCATTCTACATTCCTAGCATTCTCTTTTGTGCCACTACTCTTAGATGCAAGCCAATCCCTAGTATTTTGGTTATTGTTCCAAGGTAATGGTTTACTACTACTAGCAGTGCTTTGGAATCTTGTAGAATTCATCACACTAGGTTGTGCACTTAAAATTCCGTCATTTCTAAGTTGTGCCTTTTTCCTAGCCTCTTCTAGATGGTTATTTTGGTCCATGTCATTAGAACCAACAGACTCTCTAACAGTTTTTGTTGTCACATGTTGTGTTCTATTCCTAGAAGGGCCAGGTGTAATCACATTTGTGTTACTTTCAACAACCAATTTTCGTTTTTCAACAACCTTTTCAATTTCCTTTTTCTTGGTCAAGGGTTGTGGAGTAACTGGTTTTGTCAAATCCTTTTTCACATCGACTTTTGGAGCAAACCGGGAAATAGACATTTTTGGTTTTTCAACCGTTTTTGAAATATTTGGTTTCTCCGAAGTCAATGGTTTTGCAAACTTAGTATCCACACCCTTCCCTTTTATACTTTGTAGTTGAGCTCTCAAAAGATCATTTTGCTCTTTCATGTCCTTGTAGGCATGCTCATACGACAATTTGTCGTACTTGCATTCCTCTGATTTTCGATCAAGTTGTTTGAAAAATGACATGTTTTCTTTTTCAAGTTTTACAAGAGCATTTTAATATTTTGAAACAATTTCAGATGTCTCAGCTCGCAGTCTTTCATCGTCCTCAACAGAATATGATTGTAAAATGATGGACATTATATCAGTAGTCATAATGGCTTCAAAAAGAGAATCATTTAGATTTTCCAAAAGTTTGATGTTTTAAAGATTTGCATTAGATTCCTTTACCAGGGATTTGTGGTCCTTGATAAAGTTAGCTGTTTCAGTTAAAAGAGCATTTTAAACATGAGTTATACGAGCATGAATTTTATTAATTTGAGGAGCAAAGTCACTCTCAAGAATCTTTCTTAGCTGTAAATGAACCGTGGAATTCCAATTGATCTCATTAAGTCTCATTTTAGATTCTAAAGTCATTTTAAGTCGCCTAACTCATGATTGACCTTTTTCACTTTCTCAATTTCAATGCTACAGTTATTCAATAATGATTCAAAGAAAGCACGGGTTTCCTCATCATTAGCACCATTTTGTGCTACTTGAACTCTATTAGGATCCATATCTGGAGTTTCATAGTTAACATTGCTATTAACTTGTTCCCCCACATATGTATCATAATTAGGTTCAGGTGGCACATAATGTGGCTTCCCATGAGCAAACGGATTAGCATCATTACCATTATTTGGTACCTCATGGAATGGTTCTGAATCATAAGCAGGAGGAAGATTAGAATCACTGCTT
Source organism: Artemisia argyi (assembly GCA_030686995.1). Classification (NCBI taxonomy): domain Eukaryota; kingdom Viridiplantae; phylum Streptophyta; class Magnoliopsida; order Asterales; family Asteraceae; genus Artemisia; species Artemisia argyi. The sequence continues at coordinate 67,602,145 of CM060680.1, forward strand.
GATGTTGTTGCCTGCTGATTTGCCATAAAGTTGAAGGTTTTATTGAGATCTGCTAAATTCTCATTAACTCTTGTTGTAGCTATGAAGTTGTTTTCCTCAACAGTCAACGGTATTCCCGATTCTTCTTTATTGGCAAGCATTAACAAGTACTGGATCTTTTCAACCTTGTTTAAATTTCTTCCAATAACACTACTGTGAATTGCTGATGTAGGTTTCTGAATCGAAGTCATGAAACAACAATCATTCCCATTTTGATTAACCACATTCTGACTCACAAACTGATCCATCGGATTTCCAACATATTCCCTTATCTGAATCCCCATCTATGTACTCGTAGCATATCTACGTTGATTCCCTATAACATGTTCATTTGCTAGTGTACCTTGATTCCGAGTAAAGTCAGTTGGAAACATTTTTGCTAGAACCTCAAGTGCTTGCTGCTTTTATCTCAACATTGCTTCATCAAACCTAGCCTTGTAGGCAAGTTGCTCTTCCAACTATTTCTGGTTCACATTTCAGAATATGGGGAAAAGGTTGGTTCTGGAAGTTCCGTATCAGTTGGTGCAAAGAGATCGTAACTAGGTTCAACAGTCTCAGCTTGTGTTTCTTGCATAGTCAACTTCTCTTTTGGTGTGTCGGAGTCATAGGAAGGTTCTGCATTTTCAGGTTCTTCTGACTTATGTTCACATGATTTTTCACCATTTTTTTCCTTTACAGTCAATGGTGGTCGCTTCATATGCTCCGCGAATGTAATTGGAAATCTCAGGTCAAGATATCTTACGTAATCTGGTAGCTCATTTTCTTCAACGTCTTGTTCAGTATCAGTTAAAGACTTCTCAGTCTCATTCAATATTTGCTCAGTCTCAGTCTTCGTCTTGTCAATCGTAGGATATGGAGCAAAGAATTGAACAAGAGGTTCCATGTCCAGTGATGGAATGAAATTTTTGAGAAAAAGGCATCTTGAACGTGAAGCTTAATTAAAACAATTTTCTAATTTTCCGAGTGAGATCTATGTTTCCCTCCAAAATTTAATTTGAAAAATTTTCTCTCCCTGAATTTTGAAAATTACTATAAAATGCAATCCTAACGTTCCAAGAAAAATTTGAATTTGAAAAATTTTGATGCCAAATTTCACTGAAAAAATTGAATTTTGACCTAAAAATTAGAATTTTGGGCCAAAATTTTCACAGTTACACCAAAATTTGAATTTCATGTAAAAATTAAACGTTTAGTCTCCTGTAAAAATTAAATTTTACTCAACTTTTCCCACCGAAAAACTTGTGTAGATGATGGATCTTTGAAAGATAACAAAGGTTGTTGTTATTGATTAGATGGTTTTGGTGAAGATTAAAAATTCGTTCTTGGATGTAGCTTTCTCGATGAGGTGTTAGGGTTTAAGTTACTTGATAAAGTCAACGCACAATCCTTACTTGATAACCTGAAGAAATTTCGGCAGAGTTTCGTTTAGGTAAACCCAAGTGAAATCCTTACTCGATAAACGATAAGGTTGAACCAGCCTTACTCTACAAAACTTATGTTACTCGGCAAAGAAAAACCCTAACTCGATATCTAAGTAGAAGCCTTACTCGATATCACACTTCAAAAACCTTACTCGGTAGAATTGTTCCCTTACTTGATATCACAAGTCACAAGGCTTACTCGGTATTGAACTTTGAACCCTTACTCGAAAAGGAAACCCTAACTCGATAAAACAATACCTGTACTTGGTACTTAGCAATCCTTACTTGATAAAAACCTAAGTATACTCGATTAAACACTAGCTAACTCATTAGACTTCAATCCATACTCGATAATATCATGTCTAACTCGATAATCCTTGATTTTCGCTGAACCTAACTCGATAAAATTCGTATGAACAGTAACGAGATCCGAATTTTTCACCTAAAACAACCAAATATTATCCCTAGACGATTGATACCACTTGTAGGACCCTTAAATACTATATCTAACACAAGTTTATAAAGATTATAGAAGAGATTAGTAGAGAGAGAGAGTGGTAACTTCTAGAGAGAGAAAGGAAGATGTATTATATTAAGAGAGAAGAATACAATGAGAAACACACATAGAAGCACTACCTCCAAATGGGAGCATTTGGAGGTATTTATAGGTAAGATAAGAATATGGGTCGGGCTTGGGCTTATGTATTGGACAATACCTAAACTAATACAATATTAGATTAAACCAAGCCCGTTTACCCTTAACTAAACTACAAGACTATTACAATATTATTACAAGACTAAATGACTTAATAAATGATCGTCACTTCTATTTCTAATAGACATCGTATACAAATCCTCTAATCATAACTGGTGTATTCCTAGGGATCCCAACAAAATTGAATCCCTTGTAATTGAATTTCTTTTCAAAGATCTTGTTGTATAAAGAGAGCGAGATTGCATTCATCGGGGAAACAGGATCAATGTATGTATTAGGTATATATTCCTCTCCAATAGTGCAAGCGATTTCAAAAACATTCGGGTCGCCTTCCTTTATTCTATTTCCAAATCCAATGGAAAGGTTTGTCGTGCCTTTCTCTAGCTCTTCAATAAAGGAATTATCTAATAAGCCTAAAGGACCTGCAGGGATACAGATTTCTCCTTCAAACCTTTCCTATCATACAAATCACCTATATCTGAATCATCAAGTAATCCTAAAGGGCCTTGGACATACTTGGTTTCATTCCTAAACTCTCTTCTTCAACTCCTTCATCACCCCTAGCAACTAGACTATGATTTTTTTTTTCGGGTTTAGGGTTAGGAACTAGGGTGATGGTGTTCAGGAAATCGATATGGCTTGAGGAATATGGATCCTTTACTTCTTTTCCTTTCGATGATGTTTGTTTAAAAAGCTTACTAGGATCTTTTATCTTCACAAAAGAGGGTGTTTCATTAATATGTGTAGTGGTTTTGACTTCTTCAGATTGGGTGAAACAATTAGTTGATGTGCTAACAATCTAATTGATGATAGCACTCAACAAGTTACCAATTTTATTACCCATCTCTGCTTGTTACTGTCTAAATTGATTTCCAAGTTTAGACAGTTGTACTTCTTGAGATGATATAAAATTGTGTATCATTCCTTCTTGACCACGTTGATTGGAAGGGACCTGGGAAGAATAGTGTTGAGACCAAGTGAGTGGTGGAGAGTCATTAAATGATACGCTTTGAGTTCGACTCCAATTAAAATTTGGCTTGTCTTTCCATGCCTCATAAGCCTCATTGAAGTTCCTAGGTCCGTGATTTGTAGCGAACCACTTATCTCCCGCTTTGTTGGTACGCGAGAATATGAAGTCCACAAAAGCTTGTTCGGGGAGTTCCATGCAATAATGAGTCTTAGGGGGACCACTACAATACTCACATGAAGAAGTGATTTTGTTCACTTTACTTGAAGGTTTGGGAGCTTTGTAAGATTTCATGAGAAACTTGACTTGGTCTTCAAGTTCCATGATCCTACGGTTGGGAATGCTTGAGTTATTTGAAGGCAAAGATATTTCCTTGATCATTTTGCTCAACTCGCGAGGGTCATTCCAGCATTCGTTGTCATCGAGAGCAAGATCTTCTAGGATTCCCCATGATTCCTCCGCATTCTTGTCACGTAGCTTACCACCGGCCGCTTGATCAATGGTTTGCCTTGTGGATTGGTTAACATGATCGTAAAAGATTTGGACTTGAAGCCAAAGATCGATGCCATGATGAGGGACTTTTTGGAGTAAGTCGTTGAAACGAGTCCACACTTCGTAAAGAGTTTCACCTTGACGTTGTTGGAATATCAAGATGTCATGCCTTAGCTTAGTAGTTCTTCCCGATGGAAAAAATTGAGTGACGAAAGGAGAAGTGAGATCATCCCAAGAGGTGATGGATCCCGCAGGTAAACGCTCAAGCAATTGACTAGCTTGGTCACGTAGAGAGAATTGAAAGAGACGCAAGCGTGTCGTCACTTGAGTTTCAACATCAAGGTCTATGGAATCTGATAAGGATTTATTTGATACGCTTTTAGGGGGTCATTTAAGCCCTAAATCGTAAATATATGGTCAAATATTACCTTAAATCGCTTCTTTTGTCATTTTAGGTACTTGGGACGAGAATTCTAGAAAAATGGAGCGTTTTGGACATTTTTGGAATAAAAAGTGAAGAAAACGACAAAATCAAGAAACTATGCTGGAAATTGCACTTGACGCCATCACTTATAGATTCAATAGGTGGAATTATTTGCAAATGACGCTCCAGAAGACTTTTGGTGAATTAACACGTGCGTCACGTGTTATGTGGAGTAGGCAGTCACGTATAATGATATCAAGAGACGGCCCAGTGAAAATAAAGAGTGACGGCATCAAGTAGCTTAATTGGGCATCAAGAAACGCTAATTACAGCGAGATGACGGCGTCAGGACTCATAACCTGACGCCGTCACCTTTGTAACTCTATATATACTTTTGGTTTTTTTTCATTAGAACGGTAGAACTTTGGAGATAAACTTTAGAGAAAACCCTAGCTCGAATTTCATTGTACTTTTAGGGTTTCAAACCCTATTTTCTTTCATGTTGATTAAAGATAAGTTCTTCCTTTAATCATTCAATATGTCTATGTGTTGTTTGATCAATTTTTTGTCTTCTCTTTATATTAACATGTTAGCTTAGATTTCTTAGTGTTTGCATAGATCTAATGAAACCTATTTGTTAATTATTGATTGTTTATTTGTTATTGATTGTTTGGTTGATTGACTCACGTTAGGCTTAAGAAAACTGGCTAACTTCCTATATGGTAACAAGCATGAATGTCTTAAGAAACGTAATCGGAAGTGTAATACGGTTTTAGTGATTGTATTTAATGCATGAGTAGATGTTGAAGATTCTATGATAGGATACTAAACGTGCCATCATAAGAAGAAATAGATACACATAGAGTTGGGGAAGGACGTATACTCCCCCACAACCGGTATTAAGGAATACAATCCTTCAACTAAACAATTGTAGCAAATCAATAAATTAATAAGAGATAACTAGGGAGTAGTGATATCTAAGTAAACACACTTGTCTCTTGTAAGAAGTTCACCACGTTTACTTTTCATGTCATTTATTTTATTATTTTTACTTTAATCAGTAGTTTTGGGTTAGTTGACTAGGAACTAATTCCGCCCACTCTTCCACTACCCGAGATTTTACTGCTTTCTATAAAATACAAAAAGAATCATCCCTCACCTTTAGTCTTAGTTGACCTACACTTCAATCCTAATGATACTATTCCCCTGGAGAATGATCAATCTCCCGGATGTACCATACACTACACTACAATGATTAGGTACACTGCCTGGTGGATTGCAAAATCTCTCAAGATCCCTTGAGAGGTAAACCTTTTGCGAGGTTGCAAAACACGCATCAGAATCAATGATTTTAATGAAATCCTTGAGGTTTTGGTTTGGATCTTCAGAACGAAGTCCATGGAATGCACGTCCGCTTTACACCAACTTGATGGTGTTAGATCACAAGGGAGACACATTGGCTCTTTGGGAGAGCTCAATGATGTTTCGATAGCCTTGGTGGCTAGGTTGGGAGTATTCACCTAAAGTGCGGGCTCTAGGTTGTTTAGGTGGGTCTTGGTGGTTTGGTGGTTCTTGTGGCTGGATAATGGGATCGAAGATGCTGTCATTCACCATGATGGCAAATGAGAAGAATTACAAACAAAAGCACGAAGAAAAGATAGACTAAATAAAGCTATGAAAAAGAAAATAAAAATCTCATTTGACAGGAATCTAGTGAGTAGACCTAAACGAGATAGAAATCAAACCTAAGCAATAATTAGTCCCCGGAAGTGACACCAAAAACTTGATGCGTGGTATTGCAACCTCACAAGGAGTTTTACTTCTTGAGGGATCTCAAGAAGTTTTGTAATCCTCCAGGCAGTTTACCTGACCGTTGTAGTGTAGTATAGGTAAATCCAAGGGATTGATCGTTCTCTAGGGGAATAGTGTCATTAGGTTGAAGTGTATGTCAAGTTAAGTCTAAAGGTGCGGGATGATTCTTTTTGTGTTTTTATATTTTTTTTAGAAAGCAAATTAAAGATCTTGGTTTTGAAGGGATGGGCGGAATTAGTTGTTAAGCAACTAACCCAAAACTACTTTTATAAAACAAAAATTAAAATAACAAGAAAAATAAATGTGGTGAACTTCTTATGGTAAGACAAACGTGTTTACTTAGATTTCACTACTACCTAGTTATATTTTATTGAATTGTTGAATTGTCACATCGTTTGTTTTAGTTGAAACGTTGTATTCCTTAATATCGGTCTTGGGGGTATGCTACATTCCCCAACTCTATGAATATTAATTTCACCTACAACCTTAAGTTAATTAAGAAATAATAGGATCAGAAACATCAAGTCATGCAGTAAATACGATGAGAAAAACCTATATTGCACGATATGGCTACGTTTTCTAAGATGATCAAGCTAGTTACACAAAGAAGTCAGTCAGTTTTCTTATCCTAACGTGAAGCAATCAACTAAACAATAGACAACGCATCAATAATCAATAACTAGGTTTCATTAGATCAAGGCAAACACAAGTAAACTTAAGCTAGCATGTTAAAGTGAAGAAAATTTAAACAAAGAATCAAACAACACATAGATATATTGAATAATTAAAATAATAACTTATCTTCAAATAAACATGGATGAAAGAGGCTGAAAAAGCCCTACAAATGCTCTAAAATTCATCTAGGGTTTTGTACCAAAAGATGTCACACTTAAAGAATAAAAATCGAAAACAATATATAGATTTACAAAGTGACAGCGTCAGCTTATGGGTTCTGACGCCGTCAGACCGCCGTGTTTAGGGTTTCGTCGTGTGCAAATAGCCGCTTTGACACAATCACTCTTTAATCCCTGACGCCGTCCCTTTGTAACCTTTCTGAGCCGTCTCTAGCAAACTTAAAACGTGACTCCCTTCTTTGAAATGTACTTGACGCCGTCAGGTTATAATTCTCCAAGTTTTTTGAAGCGGCGTGTGTAAAATCTTCCAGCTCCAAGTTTAACAAGTAACGGTGTCACAAGATATAATGTGATGCCGTCAGGCTTCCATTCGGATGGTTTTTTCACGACTTTTTTGTTTTCTTCACTTTTTCGTCCAAACATGTCCAAAAAGCGCTAAATTCCAGAATTCTTGTCCTAAGTACCTAAAATGCAAAAAGAAACCGATTTGAGCCAATATTTGATCATATAAACTCAATTTTATGCTTAAATGACCCCTCAAAAAGGTATCAAATAAATCCTTGTCAATATACGAACAAGTAATTCGTTTGCTCTTGAAAGAGAAATCTGATGACTTACAGGAGGAGTTGCATGCGCAAATGATAAGGAAATATTTGTTATGCTTTTAGGGGGTCATTTAAGCCCTAATTTGTGTTTTTATGATCAAATATTACCTTAAATCGTTTCTTTTGTCATTTTAGGTACTTGGAACACGAATTCTGGAAAATGGAGCATTTTGAAGCTTTTCGGACGTTTTTATGCTCAAGAACGAAGAGAACAAGAAAAGTCAAGTAAGTCAGGATTCAACACCTGACGGCGTCACGCTTTGGAGCTGACGCCATCACCTTATGATGATATGCCAAGGATTTTTATGCTGAGACGCCCTAGAAGAAATTGTCAGGTTAACACCTGACGGCGTCAGGTGTTCCAGGAACAAGGCCGTCTCCCTTTAGCACTACACGAGACGGCCCAGAACCTTTATAAAGGGATGGTGTCAGAGATCTCTTGGGTGATACGAAACCCTAAAACACGGCGATCTGATGGCATCAGAGGCTAAAACCTGACGCCGTCAGACATGTATATCTATATATATTTTTCGATTTTTCATTCATTAGGTGTGAAACTTCTGGGGGATAAAACCCTAGACGAATTTTCCTGTAAACTTAGGGTTTCCAAGCCCTCTTTTCCTTCATGTTCAATTGAAGATCAGTCTTTCTTTTAATCATTCAATATGTCTATGTGTTGTTTGATTGATTGTTTATCTTGTCTTTCTTTTAACATGCTAGCTTAATTCTCTTTGTGTTTACTTAGATCTAATGAAACCTAGTTGTTAATTATTGGTTGTTGATTTGTTATTAGTTGATTTCGGGTGATTGATTTCGCGTTAGGCTTAAGAAAACTGGCTATACTCCTATATGGTAACAGGCTTGAACGTCTTAAGAAACATAATCAAATGTGTACTATGATGTTATTGGTTGTATTTAATGCATAAGTAACTGTTTACGAGGCCTTAATAGGAAGAGATAGAAGCTTATAGAGTGGGGAAGGATGTACATAGCCCCATGACTGGTATTAAGGAATACAACCCTTCATCCAAACAACTGTAACAAATCAATTAATTAGTAAGAGATAACTAGGGAATAGTGAAATCTAATTAAATACGCTTTTCCCATTATAAGAAGTTCACCAATTTACTTTTCTATTATTTTATTTATTTTGTTTAAGGAGTTAATTTGGGTTAGTTGACTAGCAACTAATTCCGCGCACTGTTCCACAACCCGAGATTTTATTTGCTTTCATAAAAACATAAAAATACAAAAATAATCATCCCTCACCTCTAGACCTAGTTTAAGTAACTTTTAATCTTAACGACAATATTCCCCTAGAGAACAATCAATCCCCCGGTACTTACCACTCACAATACTACATCAGTCAGGTACACTTCCTGGCGGGGATTGCAAACTTCTTAAGATCCCTTGAGAAGTAAAACCTTTTGCAAGGTTGCAAAACCATGCATCAGCAAATCGCTGCGTTAACAGCTGAGTTACAGGCTACGAAGATAAAGCGACCTGGAGGTGGTGATCCAGGTTCATTGTTACCGCATTATATGCGGTTGAACATTTCAAAGTTCACTGGAGCTGACCTAGATAGATAGATATTTGCTATCACCGAATACTTTTCTTTGCTCAATACCTCAGTCGATTAGCGATTGAGGATTATGGGTCTCAACCTCGAGGGTGAATGGTTTTGATGGATGACACGAAATGTGTTGATATAAATAATGCCTAAAAACATTATTAACACTTTTCGATATATCTACGTTTTGATAATCACAAAATCTAAACTCATTAATCGCAAAGTTTAGTACGTAAACAAGTATTTAGTTGTTAATATACATTTCTACAACTCAATTACTTAAAGTATGAATAAAAAAAATGCCTAATGCATATTATGATCAAAGGAATATTTTCTTTGCCACTAGATTTTTATAAAATCTCATAAACATTGTATATCTTTTAGAAAATCATTTTTGGTATTAAATAAATATACTAAATTCATTATAAATATATGAATACAAATTATTAAAGGGACCGACCCCTAATTAAGGGGGCCGACCACGCTCCTCCAGGGCCCAGCTTTGCCTATAAATACTGGATCATTTCTAGACTTTTTCCTCTCCTTTTGCACTCCAAACTTTATGATCTAATCCTCCATTTCCATTCTCTTAAATCCTTTGATTATATAATCATAAACTTTTGTTTCTAAGTGATTCAAGCTTCAACCATTCAAGTGCAAGAGAAGAATACCTCTAACCTTCAAGATTAGAAGTATTACAACTTTGTATGATCCTCCCACTCAAGTTGTTGGTGTATCATCCTTTGTAATTCATTCATTCAAGTGTGTATAAGTTGTGTATAAGTGTAAACATAAGTGATTAGATTAGGCTGGTGTATGTGAAGTAGTAAAGTTGTATATGCATAGGAGCTTAGAAGAAGAAGTGTAAAGAAGTAGTGGCTAGCATAGAAGAAGGTGTGTATAGGTGTAGATTAGTTGTGCTGTAAACTAGTAGTATTACTTAGTTGTTGTGAGACGAAATAGAAGCTGTGAAGTAGCAAAGAAGTCATGAAGTTGAAAAGGAGTAGAAGTTGTGAAGTAGCGAAGAAGTCGTGAAGTAAGAAAGAAGAAGAAGTCATGAAATAGCTAAGAAGTCATAATGAAGGAGAAGTCGTGAAGTAGCGAAGAAGTCGTGAAGCATTGAAGAAGTCGTGAGAAATGTTTTGTTGTGATTGAAGTCGTGATATTGGTTCTAGCTACGATTAGAACTTGACATTTAGCTTTGTGCGTTAAATTGGTGTAAGTGAAAGTGTGTAAGGTTTTCTCCGCCATAAGGGAGCTCGTTGACTTAGTGAAGAAAACTCTCGACTAGGTGACTCGGGGAGTGGAGTAGGGCAAGGAAGGTGTCCTTATAGCCGTACCACTATAAATCCTCTGTGTCTCCGTTTGACCTTTCCATCTCTTACTTACTATCTTATTTATATCGTTATTACTTTCGTAGACGTAGACATACATATATATAATTGCTTGTATAGTGCTAGTGCTGATTTCACATAAAGATCAAACGAAAGTTTCATTCATAAAACAAAGTTTTTACCATCAAACTAAAAGGTAACATACATATAATTGATCATTTCGATCAAGCATAGTTGTCATACAAAACTAAAATTAAAGGTTTTCAAATAAACGTTTTACAATAAGAAAAAGACGTAAAACTATTCAACCCTCCCTTCTAGTTTTCCATAATTGGCATCAGATCTACGTTGAACAAGATCTTTTAAAATACATTGTCTTTCAAAAATTTAAATCGATCTATGGAATCCGGAAAATTTTAAAAGGGCAATCTACGCAAAAATCACCACTATTTGAAAATGATAATTTTTGTGAATGGAAAAATAAATTTGAAAATTATGTGAAATCAATAGATCAAGATCTTTGGCATATCATTTCAATTGGTGATCTTCAACCAACAAAAACGGATGTTGAAAATCAATGTAATCATCTTAAAATAAAGATTGATAAAAATGCTAAAGATAAATTTATGATATATAAAACCCTACCAAGAGTTGAATACGAAAGAGTATTCTTTTGCAAAACGGCAAGTGATATTTGGAAATGTCTTTTAAACTTTCACCAAGGGAAATGTCAAGCCAAAGATGATAAACTTGATGTTGCACATGAATTAGTCGTTCTAGAAAAATTAATAGATAAACACTTAGTTGAAATAAATGCAAGTGCTACTAGTTCAAATGTGATCATTGAAGGTATATTTGACGAAGAATACATGAGCCAAATCCGAAGAAAGATTGTAAATGAATCATGGAGCGACACGGACGAAGAAGATGATCACAATATGGCTTGTGAAGATATTCAAATATATAAAACTACAAGTGTTGATGGCAAGGACTACATGCGTCAAGCCCTAAGTGAATTTATAAATGAAACATAGAGCGACATGGACGATGAAGAGGATCATTGTATGGTATGTGAAGATTGTCAAGCAAATAAAGCTACAAATGAGGTACAATCCGAAACCAAACATTTTTGCTATGATCAATTTATATTACAATTTTCAAAATTAGAAACCAACTTCAAACATTTTTGCAACATAGACTCAAAAATCATCTTTAAAAATGAATCTTCAACATCCGATGAAAGCAATTTTGAAAAAGAAATAATTTTAGAAGATAAAATGTCTAGACTTGAAAGTAATATTGAAATTGATCTTGAATGTAAAAAATGTCAAGACTTCAAACAAGAAATTAGAAAGGAAAATGAAAAAGCAAAAATATTAGCTAAATTTGAAAATAGCTCAAAATCTCTAAAATACTTACTTAATATTCAAAAGTCATTTGAAGATAAAACCGGCTTAGGATTTCATGCAAATGATCCTTCAACAAGTAAATCAAAGCAAATAAAATTTGTAAAACCTAGTACAGAAATTTAGAGATTACTCTAGCTATAATAACTATTTACTTCTTGAGTCAAGAAAGTCTTTATCCATGTGTGAAAACATATTGATAAGGAATTCTTGCATTTGCTATCGACATCCATACCATATGCATTTAAATGCAATGGATGTTGTAACTAACCATCTAGGACCCATGAGATTTTGGGTACCAAGTTGTCTTACATGTTAGGTGTTAAAATTACGAAGTTAAGGAACTCGAACATGTGTTGAAAACAATTAAGATATACATCCTATACAATAACCTTCACGTCATTATGCTTCAAGAATTCGCTAGTGGTATTATGGTGTAGTCTAGTTATGAGGATTTAGGAATCAAGGTTTATTTCATCTTCACATCTTGACGAATTGATCGGCAACTTGAACATCTACACAATAACAAAATCAATACGGTGGAAAATGATTGATGAATGGGCGGATAATGATGCATCAACATGAAATGTTCAAATCTACTCTTCTATGATTGGTACATGGTCATCGTGTTATCTTGAAGAATTCATTCAAGAAGCATGGAGGGACAATCATGATGATGTATATATTATCCATTAAGTTGACTACACATTACATTCGGGTCAACAAGTTTTGGGAGCAACAAGACTATGGGGATCATATTGCTTTATTTTCTCTCTACGGTCTACTTGGGAATTTGCTATTCCTCCACTCCATGAGCTCGTAAGTCTTATTGAGTTAAATTAATTAAAGACGCAAGGTACGTTTTCTCTTTAGATTTATAGCTCAAACTTCCATAATTGTTAATTATAAATCCTTTTGGTGATATAGTTAATTGTATAGCTAGCAATGCATACATGTCCATGCTTATATGAACCCATCTTAGTCAGCCCCCCTAAGAATTTAAATGAAAATCTTCTTTGATCTCTTTATGCAAAACTCATGGAAATATAGTAAAATAAGTTAAGAAAATTAACTAAAAAGGTATAAATAGGTCATATGCATTAACATAGGTATTATAGATACTCTCTCGCATTATTTTCAACACACTCATATTAATACATATAGATAGTAGTCACCACTTCGTTTATGATAATAAGTGATATAAGTCATACTGGACACTAACATTGCATGCATATAGATATATACATCACCTTAATCTCTTAAGTATGAAATCATGAGTCATTAAGGCGTTGGGTCAAAAATAAATGGCACATTTATTGCCTAAAAATTTAAAATTTTTGTAATAAGCAAAAATTTTATGATTTGCAAAAAGTCACTCTCAGATTCTAATTTACATCAAACCAAAGATTGGGTCAAGTTGTTTTCTTCTTCATTACATTTTACGTTTTCATAAACATACTTTTAAGAAAAACCCCAATCTATTTTATTCTAACTTTACTTCTCCCATATCTAGTGAACTCACTTAATCAACTTGCTTGCATTGTTGAATAATGCTAAAAAAAAAAAAAAAAAAAAAAAAAAAAAAAAAAAAAAAAAAAAAATCTTTTCATGAAATCTTACAAGAGTTGTCATAATATATAACTCATGTTGCTCCCATTTACGTCACAAACCACTAACTTCCCCTTAGGTTAGGAATGCCTTATTAACTTAACTTAGGCCCTCACTAGCACCCTAGGATTAGAAATGCCTTATTAACTTAACTTAGGCCCTTATTAGAGCACACTAGGATTAGAAATAGGATTTTCCCGAGCTAAATTTATGCTTTAATATATCATTATAACCTAACTAACCTTTAAACAAGCTCACGTATCCATCTATGCCAACCACTACTATGTTTACTTAAGGTAAACATCCCGGTATGTCAAGTCAAGGTAATAAACATATTTTCACTAAGAAAACTAGTACTATAATACCCCATACTTGCTAGAAAACCCTAAATGCACCTATGTGTTTCCGGTTAGTTTTAAAACCCTAACTGCTTATCTGAACTTACATGCAAAGTGCCTAGGACTTAGATATAAGCTATAATAGCTACCTTAGGATATATTAGAACCCTTAGGATATAGTACAACCCCTAGAAACTTAGGTACAAGTCATATAAGCACCAAACCCTAATTAGGTCATAACTTCCCGAAACTAGGTCAAAACTAGGTTAAATCATTACCATAAGCTACCATCACTTAGTATAAGCTACTAATAGTTACTAAGCATCATTAGGACCTTAACTAAGACACTAAAACATAGATAAAACATTAAACACTTATTAAACAAAACTAGATTAAAATTAGACTTAAACACCTAAACCATGATACTTAAGCACCTTAAAATGAACAAGAAACCATCCTAGTACCTCTATATGATTAAGCTAGCACCCTAGCACCTCCAAGCACCCAAGCTAGGAGGTGCATCACCTCCTTGTCACCCCTTTCTTCTTAACTGACTTCCTCGGCTCATAACCACCACAACCGCCCTACCCCGCCCCCTAGCTACCACCATAGCCCAACCTCATCACCATCTAGACCTACCACACCACCCCCAATAGTTTTGCTTACTCCCTCTTCCCCTCCATGGCACCTAGCAGCCGAAACTTGGGCACCACTCCATGCGAAGGCTATAAATAGCCAAGCCTCCCCTCATTTCTTCCTCACACCTTTATCTCCTTTCTACCTCACACCTTTCTATAGTATTAGACCCTTAGGAGCTGTAGAAGATGAGTGGCGAAGCCCTGGCCTAGGCGAGT